>JALGBA010000378.1:197500-487426 GCA_023970755.1 Azemiops feae
GCACAATGAGCCAGCAAAAGTTCTAATAACTGTTTTTAGCATGATGAAATAATTGTCTGGAAGTTTTGGGGAAAAGGCTTTGTCTGGAGAGTGGGAAGAGAATATAATTTTTCAAAAGTGATATAAATTATTCTCTGACAAGAATTTAATCCTATTACTAAGCAAGGCCATAAAATCTGCACTGTGACCATTCTACAGAATGCTAATAAATTCCTTCCTTCCTTCAGATGTCTTTTTCCTTATTCCTTCAGAGCTATTCATCTCTGTAACAGGAACAACATTCAGTTTCTTAATTCTATCTGTATCTGTATCTGTAATTCTATCTGTATCTGGAGGAACATTGTCCATGGGGTCGCAATGGGTCAGACACAACTTCGCAACTAACAACAAATCTGCATCTATCTCTTATCTATCTAATCTCTATATATCTATATATCTACATCTACATCTACATTTATCTATTATATAATCTATATCTATAACTATCCATATCTACAGTATATATATTTATATCTATTATCTATCTAGCTAGTTTCTACTTTCCTTTAATAAAATGATCATTGTGTAAGTTATGAACTTTTTTATTCATATCCAGGAACAAAACCCATGCATCTGTCTCTGCCTTTTTTTTTTTTCAAATTTTACTTTAATCCTGTTACTATAAATTTCCCCATATATCTGGCATTATTCTGTAATGCCTTCAAAAGTATATGTATATGCTCAACACTACCACAGGAAAAAATAATGATTTTCCACAAATTATGCTGTAGACCAGATTTCTTGAAAGAAATCTACGTGATAAATATTACCTCATACTAAGCTGTAAGCTTCATTCAACTGAATGCCCTCCAAATGTTTTGGATTAACTCCTATGTTGGATGAGTGTGATGGGACAATCTGCATGTTTTCAGTTTAGGGAAATTGATTATATGTGATGAAAGCTAGACATAATCCTGAAGCAAAGTAAAGAAAGATTATAAATAATACATACAAAATATGCAAATTCAAAGTAAAAATAAATCATATAATTTGACAATTATAATTAAAATATCTCTAGTTTAATTCCAGTAAATATATGTCCAAAACCATGAAATAGATTTATAGTATGATAGAAAAATGTAGTTTTGCAACTTTTATAAAATGTGAGGATGAATAGGGTTGTGTCAGACCTGCCATCAAACTGCTTCATCCCTGCTTTGCTTCGCTTTGATGACAGCCTGCCATAAAATGTGGGGACAAGGAATGGGAAGGTAGGGAGCAGGGGTGACAGGAACCAGATATGCCATCCAGAGACAACAGTTGAAAGATTTAAGGATATAATCCTGGGAATGGAATGTGAAATGCCCATTCAAAGAGGCACCAAAATGTGGAACTGTTACCTAAATACTTAATTGTAACTGTATTGGACACCATCAAGATGGGGGGGGGGAGGACCTGGGAGAAGGAAAAAATACCGGGGTTACATGGGAAATCCTCACCTGTTTTTGTCATGCTGTAACCACCTGGCTTCAGTAAAAGAATACTTTTCACTACAAATGAAGTCGAGGATTTTTTTCCTGAATATCCAAGCTGGGACAGGCCTGACAGGTTGCTGGAACTCAGAAAAAGCTAATTATGAGGCATGCTACTGCAGGAAAGGCCCTCTCTGAGGAGGAGACATTAATCATGAGGTAATTATAATAATTGATTATCTGTGAAGTCTTCCATGAATTGTTCTTATCACAGTGAAAACTTTTATCTGTGGTAAGGCATTTCTTGTCCAAAACATTGCTGGTTCTGATTCCATAAGATATAGGGAGTTGCAAGGAAGAGAAGGGGGGAAATCCTGTGGTATAAAATTTCATAATGTTGGCTATAATCCATATTTTCTTCAGATGCTGCCAGGTAATAATTAATAACCAGTAAAAGGAATGAATAGGCATTACTATTCATAACATGATTATTCATTCTGTATTACCAACATCAGCCTGTTAGAAATAACAGGAGAAGCTTAATAATGACAGCAATGCTTAAGAAGCATGTTTGGTGAAATAATTGTCCAGAAGTAGCATCACAATAATTTTGTTCCATATAATTAAAATGTCATTTTATTTTCGATAGCTCAGGGCCATAAAGATGTCTGCTTGTATATTTTCATAAACACAATTAACTTTTCATATCTGTGATAACTCTATATTCATTTTAATAATAGTTCAAAAATAGGAGCATTAGAATTCATGGTTCTATGGTCACATATATTTTTTCACTATAAAAAGTTAGAAAATATAATAATCAATCAAAAATTAAATGCAAGATTTGACAAAGATCCATAACTACAAATAAAATGCATTACATATTATTTCTATCACATAAATTGGCTTTTTCAGTTCATAATTATAATAATCAGGGCTAATTCCTAAAATGTATTTCACTACCAATAAAACCTCAGTTTGCATTAATTCATGTAAATTTACTGGAATTTTATATCTAAACAGAAAAGCAAACTCATTTCTTATGAATTACATAGCTTTTCTGATATGGATGTCTGAAGATCAGTATTATCATACATGTTTATTTTATGTTTTTCTACAAAAGCATAAACATGGGGAGGAATGTCCAGACATATGTAGATCTCTTATCTAATGTATAATTTTTGAAGCTCTTCAATTTACTTAATAATATTAATATTCATATTTTTTATAAAAATAGATTTAAAATCTAAGTCTATAATGCTAATAATGATCTTGGCACAATTAGGTGCAATCCATTAAATTTCATTTGAAATTATTATACAAGTAATTGTTCAAAACTGTGCCAGTATCATGATCAGTAGAAAATGAAACTAATGTTAAGAGCTCTTTTTAAAAACCATTCATATATATTGCTCATCGCATTGTTCTCAGATGTTGGTAGTGCTTTCCTGTCTTGCATTCCTATTGCATCCCAGTGAGCCATCAGGAATGATGAGCCAGAAGATGTCTTTCTTCTCAGTGGTGTCTTCCCACTGTAGAGTTCCACTCTCAGCAGGCAAGATGATAATTTCCGTATGAGGTAACAATTTAAGGGTTTTAATTGTTATGCTTCCTAAGAAAATTCTATCCAACTCTAATATATTGGATGCTGTTAAGGCTTGTATTGGTTCATTCTGCTGTATTTCTAATTGTTTTGTAATATTTTACACTATGGCTGCTTTTATTTGACCAGACTTTCTGTTTTGGAAAAAGAGTACCAATTATAAATAATAGAGTTCTGTATTTAGAATAAGTGCTTAGTTAAATATAGCTATACAAAGTATAAATATGATTTACTTTTAGGTGGTGTGATAATTCGGTATTTTTAAAAGTAGTTATACTGGAGTTTCTTTACTGTGAGAACTTATGTGCTTTTATTGTGTCCAATTATCTCTACCTACTGAAATATACAAATCACTCCTTATTGGTCCATATTGGAATTTTCTCAGGCCTCCTAATACCCTGAAAAGCTACTCACAAATTCTCTCCTTATCCATAGAGGTTTTACTTATAATTATATAGCTGTGTATATATATTTACTTCTGTTCTGTCATGTTCTTATCATACACTAAATAATAATAATGGGTTAGGGTTACGGCTAGGGTTAGAGTTAGAGTTGAAGAAGAAGAAGAAGAATCTATACTTCTGACTAGGATTCTCTCAGATGGTCCAAATAACTAAAAAAAATTCTACTAGGATCCCATTTTATCAAGCTGGGCCCATTAGTCACTTCACTATTTATGAATCTATATGTTAAACCCAGCTTAAAATATAATGAAAGCTGTCAGATTCATTTCTAAGAGTCCCAAAGGTGCTTTTTCAAGAGGCAACTGGACTTTCTTGTTTTTCTTTGAAGCTTCTTGGATGAGAAGTGAAACATCTTCAAAGAAAAACAAGAAAGTCCAGTTGCCTCTTGAAAAAGCACCTTTGGGATAACCATGACCTGGATGACTGAAAATCTCCATAGACATTCCTAAGAATCTCAAATATTTGTTTTTTCATGGATAACTTTCCAAGTCTGGTCCTAAATTGTCAAGCAGCACCCTTGCCACGTTGGCCCCCAATATGACTTATATATCTGATTCACTCATATGCTCCATTTACCCAGCATGGCTGTGACACAACATTGAAATTAAAGCTCTTTAATGTTAAAGTTGGGTGCATAAAGCTTGAGAATTAGATCAGGGTCAGATTATTCCTAGGATATAAGTATAGATTGTCCTCCTTCTTCTTCAACCCTAACCTAACTCTAACTCCAACTCATTATTATTATTTAGTGTATGATGAGAACATGACAGAAGAGGAATATATATATATATATATATATATATATATATATATATATATATATATATATATATATATATATATATACTCGGTGTTTGTATGAGGTCTTTGGGTAATTGGGTTGCCGCGTAATTGAAGTGCCTTGGCGAGTTTCGACGAAGTCTCATTCGTCATTATAAGGATGGTGTCTCTTTCGGTATGTAGGTCTTTGTAACCCGAAATGTTATATATATATATATATATATATATATATATATATATATATATATATATATATATATATATATATATATATATATATTCCATGTAATTATAAATAAAACTTATATAAGGGTATGGCAGTCGCTTCAGAATTGGATGTCCAATTCAGCTATCCAGGTAATCACCTCTGGCATTGTTTCATGCAGATCTTCTAGGGAACCAGAGAACACACATTGTGGGCAATCTTGCCCAGTATGTTTAATAGTTTGCATATCAGCACCACAGTTGCAACAAGGGGAATCTTTCCATCCCCACTGATACAGGGCAGAGGTGCTTCTTCCAGTATCACACCTAATTCTGTTCAATTTCAACCAGACAAAGTGAGGCAGGTGAAAACCAGATGGTTTGGTAGAAAGATCACTAATGGTCAGGCCACAAGAAAGTACCTTGGACCGTTCCTCCATCTAGACATTCTCAGGGTTAAACTGGGTAGATGTTAAGTGTTTTCCCAGCTGGCCTACAGGATTTCAATCTGTGCTATGCATTGTCTTGGTGAATCGGGAGGGCATTGTTCAGCATCCTTGACCATAGCCAAATGAGAGCTAGTGGTCTTCTAACGTGAGGTGGTGTGTTATTACTAAGTACTGGTAACCTGTACACAAGAGTGGGGTGCAATGTGCCAGAGATGATATGCATTGTCTGGCAGAGTTGGACATTGACCATTTGAGTATGGGTGCTGTTAAGCCATATGCTGCTACAATATTTAGCTGGCAATAAACCAAAGCCAAGGTTACTTACCCCAACCTATCACTTCATCTATCAACTCACCTCAAAGAAGTTGATTTCAGTCCTTTGTATCATATCCTCTTTCATTTTGTTGAACATATTTTCGTATCTATACATAGTAATTGTTGGTGTCCAGTATTTGTTTTCTGCTTTAGCTGATCTTAGCTTGTTTTGATTAGGTAATATCATATAATTTACTTTCAAAATCCAAAGCAGAGTGGGCAGAGTGGGAACAAACTAAATATATTAGAGGGCCAAAGTACTTTTGAAAAATTATGCAAACCAAAGCAACTATCAGTGCTTTGTATACATTCCTATCAGGAAAATAGATAACTTGATACAAAAATTCATAGGGAATGCCAAGAGAGTTTGAATTTAATGTAACAAAGGTCCTTTTTAAAAACAAATCCTAAAATATAGCTTTATTGACAATTTTTATCTATTAGTAAGCCCTGCAGGCATTTAATAATCTTTATGATTTTTATTCTTAGGCAGTTCTAAAATTTCCTATCTGAAATCAATCCCTTCAATTCTTGTTCCACTGTGTTTAGTCAAAATGCTGGAGAATATAGAACATCCCACTTCTGGGAGTACCCATTCCTAGGTTTAGGAATATATTTTCACACACAATCAAGACTTCTCTACCGGTGAGTGAACGTTGCTCCTTTATCAATTCCTGAAGTGTGGCTTATGCATAAACATTTACTGCTCAGCAGGTTCTTTTAATATGTTGTTACTGCAGCTCTTAGGATTAATGTACAGTGCTTATTGTGCAGTTCCATAATGAAATTATTTCTCAAAGCTTTCAGAATTTGTCAAATACCAGTATTTAAGATGAATTCTCAAATTAAGGGGGAAAATCATTATTATTTCTATACTGCCTGTGTCCAGCCAGATTCCAGTAAATGAGAATATCAGTACAAGAACCAATAAGAGAAAAGTTTGTTAATCACCATGAATGTTCACTGAATGATAGAATTTAATGTGTAACAAATCTAGTTTTTCTAACCAGCTTTTCCTTAAAAACAAAACTTTTTTCAAGGTTTCTCAAAAGTTAGCATTTTTAATAGGTACAATTATTGTATAGAATAAATAGTCCAAGGATTAACGTATCTTTTGACAGAGTTCAGTTATTTAAATAAAGCCACTCACAAATTAATTCCTTATTCATTCTTATTAGGATTCAAGTACCTAGAAATGCTTTTAAAGGGGTCCCATTTCAACAATCTGGGCTCATCAGTAGCTTTGGTGCATGCAGCCACAGGATCCAAGTTTTGTCATCCTTAGTTCTGGATTAGTTTGCACTACCCCATTCAGACCCAGTTCACAACCTATGGTTCTTCTGGACTCATATATCCTGCTCGATGAGCAGGTGGTAGATGTGACTAGGAGAACTTTTTCAAAGCTTCTGTTTGTGCACAAGCTGGGACCTTTCTTGAATCATGACTTATCATATCTCATCTGGATTACTGCAATAGGGCTGCCTTTGAAATCCATTTGGAAGCTTCAGCTGGTACAATATGCAGCAGTGAGAGCAGACTTTGGGGCTCCTAAATGACCCATATTACACCTCTGCTCTGCGAACTTCACTGGCTACTGATCTGCTTCTGAGTTCAAGATGTTAGTTATGACTTTTAAAGCCCTTAATGGCATAGGTCCAGGCTACTTGATGAACTGCTTATGCCACTAGGACAAGCCCATCCTTCTCATGTCAGCAGAGAGGGCCTACTTCAGATTCCACTGGTAAAGAACTCTGAATATTGGGATCCAAAAGAAGAGCCTTCTCTGCTGCAGCTCCAGTTCTTTGGAACATCTTAGCCTCCAGGATAAGATCTGCCCCCCCCCCCACTCCTATCTTTCTGCAAGAGCCTGAAGACTTGGCATTGCAGTTGGCCTGAGGACCAAATGGAGGAGTTCCACACTGGAGATGGCTGCTGGATTGATGGCAGACACCACCTCCCTCCTTGCTCTCTAGTCTCCACTCCTCCACCTTTTTTTTTATTATCGTATTAATGTATTTTTGATGTGTTCTTTTTCATTGTTTGCTTTATTGTTCTATTATTTTATTTCTGTTCTGTTTACACTCTTTTCATTTCTTAATTTTTATTGTTGTAAGCTGCCTCACAGCAAGATGGCAGCAAATAAATTTAAACAATAAATACTTCTTTTTGTTTTGTTTTTTATTTGTTTGCTTTTAACTTGACCTATTCTTATATTATAGACAGTGCCACTATTGCCGTGTTAATAGAATAACTTCAGTGAAAGAAGATGAATCCTAATATGGAATTTTCTTAAGCCAATGGACTTCACATGAATTAGTTACATATGAAACTATATTATGTATGAAAAAGGTGATAAAATTGAGTACTGAATGAAAATAATTGCAACTCTGTAAACTAAATTAAACCTCAATGAAAATTGTATTTTTTATTTTTTAATATATATTATTGATTTTTTACAACAACAATCTTTAGTACATGCTAAACAACATGTTGTCTGGGTTCATATATTTAACAACAATCAATAATAGTTAATTTCTATGATTTCATAATCAACATACTAACTATGTTGATACCTTTACTTGATCCTTTCTTCTTCCAATAATATTCTCCTTTTACCAACATTAACCAAATATAGTTCTTAGTATTTTCAATACATATAAAATTAAATATATTTTTTTCTAATATTTATACGAATAACCATAACATCAATATGTAGCGTCTTTTCTAAGCTTGTTTTACAATTGCGTTTGCAAAAAATAATCTTATGTAAATTGCTATAGGTCCTGTTTTCAGAATTACCCACAGTAATCAAAACATTTCTTGTCAATTATAATTTTCTCAAAACTGATTATATTTAAATATCCAAAACATTTCATACATTTAAATCATCCCAATGTTTTACATTTCCCATATCATAAAAAATATTATACTACTTATAAATCACATCTCTCTTATTATAAAACCCATTCATGTCCAAAATTTAACTATTCTTTTAACCATATTCATACAAGTATTTGATCATATAGTACTCCAACTGTTAGGTCACATCGTCACTCTTGAGTCTGACTCTCTCCTATTCTTATTTTAAGCTTAATTTCCCCTCAGTATTCAGAACAAGTTGATTACAATTAAATATCCAAAACATTTTGTTCGTTTAATTCATCCCATTATTTTTACATTTTCCATATCATAAAGAGATACTATACTATTTATAAATCACATCTCTCTTGCTATAAAACCCATTCATATCCAAAATTTAACTATTCTTTTAACCATATTCAAACAAGTGTTTAATCATGTAGTACTCCATCTGGTAGGTCAAATCATCTCTCTTGAGTCTAGCTCTCGCCTTCTTCTTTTGCCAGGCAGCTTTCCAAATCAGTGTGTTCAGCTTGCCAGGGGATTCTTCCTATATTTTTATAAGTGTTGTTAAAAATGGGAAAGACAAGTTGAGTAAGGCACTTTTAAGGGGAGTTTTGCCCATTTATATTCATTAAGAAGCTTCCACTTTCCTTCTCCCTCAATTTCTCTTTTCATCTTTTGTCTCCCAAACTCTAGTGGTTCTCCTGACAGCTCTATAGTCCATTTTATCAAATCTTCTTTCTTATCCTCAGTTTTGTTTTGAAGTCCTGAAAAATAAAATGTCTTTTCCATTTCCAATATTATGGCAAAATCTTGCAGATTTTTCTTTGTCTGTGTTAAACTGTAATTTTCTTTGTTTGTAGCCTCCATCTTTGGGTCACTTTCCTCTGGTTTTTGTTCTATTACCTGATTTATTTGTCCATTCTTTGTCATCATTTTCTGAGAGTTTTTTTAATTGTGAGTTTAGGTCAAGGATGTGCTCATTTATATCATCAAAATTATTTTTAATCTCATCATGATTTGGAACAATTTAGGTCAAGGATGTGCTCATTTATATCATCAAATTTATTTTTAATCTCATCATGATTTGGAACAATTTAGGTCAAGGATGTGCTCATTTATATCATCAAAATTATTTTTAATCTCATCATGATTTGAAACAATTGCCATTTGAATTAATTGCAACATAGCATGCAAATATCTCCAGGAAGATATTTGCCTTATCTTGAAGTATTACTCCTGCAGATCTCTATATTCCAGACTGGGGATTTTAGAAAAGAATATTGAGTGTGGTTTCCTACCACTTTTGATTATGTATTCAACCTCAATTTTTTATCAAACCAACCAGTCTTAAGTTCCAAACACCATAGTCTTATATAGTTCTTATCTTTATGAACAGTCCAAAATGTTCCACCATTTTTCTTTCTCTGCAAACCATTCTTGAACTGGAGCACAGCTAGCCTTTCTCCTTCAGGTTAGCGGGCTTCCCCCAGATCAAACGGATCAACCGCCATCATTCTGTGATCGACAGGGGGTGGCCTTCTTTGTTGCCTCTCTGGGGCGACTTTAGACCCATTTAGGTTCCCCTGGCAGGGCAAAACTAGCCGTGGCATGCGGAGCTCCGCAATCCCTTGGACGTGTCACTACGATGCAAAACTGGAAGCACTGTCCTATGTGCTGTAATTTATCTCCAATTAAACTTTAATTTTCTTACTGTTCTAATCTTGAACTTTGTTAATTTTCTGGAAGAGAATGCTCCAAATCATTTAATAATGATTAAATTAAATTAAATTAAATTAATAATCATTAAAAAAGCAATTTAGAAAATACTACAATGCATAATGTAATCATTATGTAATCATATATTTTTTCAGTGAAATATGCTCATTTTTTTATCATAAGTGTAACTGGATTTTTTTCATATGGATAAAAATCATCCTTTTTGGAAAAAAAACAAACCATGACATAAAGGTCTCAGGAGTTGTCAATTATAAAAAGCTTCACCTAATAAATCTATGCTATACTATGTGGTGAAGGACCTCAATGAAAATGTATAATAATCCTGAAATGTTGGAACTTGGCTATTATTTTATAGGTACTTTTATAGCTATTGGACTACTGATTATTGCTAAATCTGTGTCCATAATTTTGAACCTAATGAAAGTTTGGACCTACATAAAATCATTGTTAAACAATCGTAGAAAGTAGAAATCCATTAGATGGGATTTGATTATAATGAAACAAGGAAAGAATTTGTTCAAATTCAGATAGGTTGTGGTGAATAAGTATATGCTTATCTAATTATTTAAAATTGATAAAGTAATATCAAATGCATTCAAAAGATATGTTAATATTTGGATTATTTATTCTGCTATATTCTGCTTCCTTTTTCATTTCTTTTTAATTGGTGATATATTTTGAAGACATCTTTGATTATGTAGGCTTCAAATATTATTTCATAATAGCATTCATTATTATGTGAAATTGCATGATGAAGAACATTAAGTGACCCAATGAAATACATATTTTTTTTTAAAAAAAATCAATAGTACCTAAAGCAAATTGTAGTGATTTCAAATGTAGGACACTGCACAGTGGCATCATTGTGCAAGGACTACCATTATATTCTTGCATGCTGAAACAAATATGTAAGCTATACCACATATATTTTTTTCTTTTCTCCCTCCCTTTAAATATATCCTAATGAATATTTGTTTAGCTTTTATTTAAAAGAAAAAAATAGTTTGCCTTTTTCTTTTGTTTAAGTAATTTATTAATTATAATTAAAAACATAAAAATTAATATAAAGTAAGACAGGAATGAAAAGAAAAAATAGAAAGTGCTGAAAATAAAAAAAATATATAGAAAGAGAGAATAGAAAAACAGAGAAAAAAGGACTTCCTGCAAGAAATGGTGAGTGAATATGGATCCACTGAGATCAGACCGTGGCAGAACACAGAACTGACTATAACCAGCTCTTCAGGATTCCTCTCTGTACAAAGAGAGGACTTAGGATTGCTCACAAGTGTTCTGATCCATGGGTTAATAGTTCTGGGAGATGAAGAAATGTCATTTTAGCCCTACCTGTGATCAACACCTTTATGAACACAGAGTTCATATATTTCCTTTCTCTTTTTTTTATAACAAGTTTTATTGATTTTTTTTTGTTTTACATCAAAGTGCTTGAGACTCATCGTGGGGATAGAAAAAAGTAAGAAACATAATCGTACATATATAGTTCAAATTAATTCTTTAAAAGTTCCCTCTCTATTTTGTCAATCAAAGAAAAAAAAACTATCAATAATATTTCACCTATATCCGATCAAATCCTGTTTTCAAGCTTAACTAACTTACAATTACCATATTCCAATTTAGCCTTAAATAAACACATAGTTTACACTTCGGGTATCCAATTTCCCTTATTTTGTAAAATATAAATTGTTTCTAAAATATACATATTATTCTATTTATACTTCCCAATTAAATTCTATCTCTTATTCTACTCTATTTCAAATATATATATATTATAAATTAATCCATACTTTTAAAACCCCTTTTTAACTCCTTACCTAAAATTTAAATCTTATCAAAATCATTATACCTATAAAAAGAAAACATATTATTCCACCAGACACCTTCTTATTTCATTTCCGATCTATATTCTATTTCTTCATCTATTAACTTTTTGTTTACCATCTTTTCCATATTACATTTCCCAACCATAGTCAAATTACATCCCAACCATAGTCAAATCAATAATTTTCATCTCATTAGTATTAACTCAGTCAAAATCTCTAAAAGCCTTTTTAATCCATCAGGTAAAATTTTAACTCTCATTTTTAAACCTAATTCTAGCTTTCTTTTTGTGCCAAGCAGGTTTCCACAAAAGAGCCTCTAAATCATCAAATCTTAATATTTGATTGTACATATTTCTCCACAATTGAGTCTGATCGTAGTCCTCTTCTCTTTTTTCCAATGTTGTCTGCACTACATAATCAGTCTTATTCAGTATGGTAGTTATTCGTTGTTTATCCATGTTATCACCATTTTCGATGCCTCATATTTGGAAATCAATTCCTGTTGCTTTTGGGATTGTAGGTATTTTAGTTAGAATCTGCCTTTGGTCATCGAGATTCTCCATAACTTGTATATGAGATGTAATATCTTCCTCTGTGTTGATTGGTTCCTCTTCTAGTGTTGTTTGAATTGTAAAGTAGTCAGTTGAAATCTGGAAGTCAGTTTGAAGCTTTGTAATAAAGGCATTTATTCTAACATTCACACGTTCATTAAATTCATGTATTCTTTTATTACCAATAGATTGTAAATATATTTCCTCCATCTCGTTAAGTTGTGGCTGTAGTTGCCTCTTAAGGGTTGATTCGTTCTTCCTCTGTTGTTCCTTGGTCTATAAATTGGTCAGTCAAAGTTTGAGATTCATTTTTTAACTCTGGAGCATCATCTTTCATGTTCATTCTAAATTGTTCTTTAAGTTCCAAAAATTTTTCTAGTAAAAGTCCATAGTCAAGCTGTGGGTAAAATTCCATTTCAATAGTAGAATAGTCTTAGTTTTTTGGTGAAGATCAGCTTAGAAGGTAAATACAACACTAAAATTTCTATAGTAGGGATATTATAAGGTATAACATCCAAAAGGAATAGAAAAAAGCAAAAAAGTCAAGCCAGACAAAAAGAAAAAAGCAAAAGAAAACCAAAGTCAATATTATAAAAAGATATCCAATTTGTAATCCAAAATAGTAATAAAATCTTTAAGTTCCAAAATTTTTCTAATATGAGTCCATAGCCAAGTTGTAGGTAAAATTCCATTTCAATAATAAAATAATCTTAATTTTTTGGTAAAAATTCAGCTTGGAAGATAAATACAGCAATAAAAATTCTATAATAGGGATATTATAAAATGTAACATCCAAACAGAAATAAAAAAAAGCAAAAAAGTCAAGCCAAACAAGAAGGAAAAAGCAGAAAAAACCAAAGTCAGTATTATAAAATATCCAATTTATAATCCAGAATAGTAATAGAAAAAAGGTGCCTTGCAAGTCAATTATTATGTTTGTAATCCAAAAAAAAGAAAAAGTCCATATATCTAGAATATATAATTTGTACTGTAAAGTCCAGTTAAACTAATAGGAGAAAGAAAAAGAAAAAAAATGAAAACCTTCTTTCAGCTGGTTTCAACATCAGATAGGAATGTCTGGGTGTAGAGCTAAGTGTCTGGGCGTCACGCCAAGTTTAGTCTGAATACACACCCGGCAAAAGGGAGTGAAAGTCTCATCTTAAAACGATACTTTGTTGCAACTTCAAGCCACAAAATCCGCCCAGACTGCAGAAAAAAAGTTTTAAAATAAGCAATAATGTTCAGAAGGGGGGGAGAGAAAAAAAACGCTCTACCCCCCTCCCTAAAGGCTTCCGCTTGAATTAAAGACAAGCTAGCAAAGAGAAAGAAGATCCATCTTCACAGGAAAGATTTTTTCAGGATCCCCAAAATCCAGCAACTCAAATAGTCAATAAAAATTAATTATTTTTCTCAAAGCTCATTTTCCCAAATGTCCGAACGCCGCTCTCTTAAAATAGGGAAATAATTCCAGAAACTTTTCATAGGGAGATAAATAGGGTACCAAGAGGGAAGGAAAGGTCTCACCCGGATCACCCATGGTGGTTCTTTTCGCTTAGATGTTCTTGTGACTTTCGGCTGGAGCAGCTAGATGATCGGCCATGTTAATGGTCGATCTTTTCCCCGTCGGCCCAAAGGAGCTGTCTCGGACCGCAGAGGGAGCTTCTGCTCCCTCTGCTGTCAACGAGTGTCCTCCTCAGCAGTGGTTGCCCCTCCAGGGCGACTTTCGACCCTGTCCAGGGGCTACCGGCGGGGGGAAACCGGCTGGCGAAAAGAGCAAATGGCTGCCTGCACTGCAAACCGGAACCGGAAGTCCATATATTTCCTTTCTTAATCAATTTTTGTAACTGCTTATTAAATGCTTTTCAAGTATTAAGAACCTTCAAATCAGCAAGTTTGTTACATTTGGTAAATTTCCTTCAGGTCTTAGTGAAAGAAGTTTTAAATACTTCTTTTTGGGATAAATAGCATAATGGTGATTAGAATATTGATTTTGGAAAGTTTGCATACAGACTAAAGGTGTTTAAAATAAGATTTTGAAATTAATTATAAAAATCTTATGGAAAAATACTTTTGTTCTGAATTCTGTAAAAACATAAGATGGGAATTTGGAGGTTGGACACTAGCAAGAACCAGAAGAAACTAAATATTACAATTAAAGGAAAACATAAAATATATAAAATGGAGCATAATACTTTAACCCTGGATGTATTGAATGATATTTGTGAACAATAGACTCAGATTTTTATTTTAATTCTGCCATTATAAATAGGCTGATTTCAAAGATGTTATGGTAGTTTTACTGGACAAGACTGAGACTGATTTGAAAGTGGATTTTAAAATGACAGCCTACAAGAATGATATGGAGGAGAAAAGTTGCTATACAAATGAAAATAGCTGATATTGTAATATAATTAAAAGGTCTATACAAATAACAAACTAAAAGACTGACATGGGTAACTCTTGTATATTAAATTTACAAAAGAGACTTATGAAAGTTTTGAAGAATTTTGTGAGAAAGGATGAAGAAAAAATGAAAAGAAATCAAGTTTTAGAACATTATTTGAAGGGATTAATGATCAGGATTGCTAAAAGTGAAAGCAATGGATTTAAAGTTGGTTTATTTAATCAAGATTAAAATAGATATGTTATTTCTGTTAACTCTCAGTGGAGTTTTTCTGATCAGGACTGAACAATAAGGTTTTAAATATTTTTTTATAGAAGAAGAGATGAATTATGGGAGGATGAGATCATTTCTTGTATTTTAAAAGAAAATGACAAATTACTAAAATTGTTTCTACTTGTTATGAAAAAGGAAATCATTTCTTTATATATTTCTTTTATATGCTTTACTAGATCTTGGCATTTTTATTTCTTTTTCAGTCTCATTTCTTTTGTTTCAAAAAGACAAAATACAGTATATAAATTGGACCTCGGGTATAACAGCTTCTGGAAAAAAAGGAAAGACAATGATAAGAAGTTCAGACAAGCTTGTGTTATCAAAGAAAGAACATTATTCTTCTATCAAATACATTACAGCATGGAGGTTTAGCATACTGCTATTGTTTTTCTGTCTTCTGTAGAAAATTAGAATACATAAAACAACATGGAACAATGAATAATTCATAATTGAATTATTACTCCAGTTTAAAAGAAAGTTGAAGACTCTCAATGTCAAAGAAGCTTCTACAAACATGAATAAGCTATGACCTGCAGTCAAAGCTCTGTTGCTAGATCTACATGAAAATGTCCATCACCAATCACAAAGAAGAAGAAAATGAAAGAGATAGTTCTGAGTGACTTCCCAAGAGTCAGTAGTTCCAATTTTTCATTCAGATTTTTCATCTCTACATACACCTGAAGATGGCACTGCCAATGGCAGCCTTGGTGAAATGCTCTCTGATAGTTTTTTTTTTTAATTTTCTATTATTCTCTGTGATTCACTTTGGATTTCGTACTCAATAGACCAACTGTTAAGCATCAAGCAATGTTTTTTTAATGGGCAGCTTTCTGTGACTTCACCCCCCCCCCAACCCCCCATCTTTACAAATGAAGAAGAGATTCTAATATAGGAAGAAGGAACTTTCTCTGAACAATGGAGCAACGGAAACAAAAGGAGGAGACGATGGAGACGGAGACGGAGTAAGCGAGCGGGGCTTTTGAATAGACTAAGGAAAAGTGGAACAAAAACTCCTCTTCCTTCACTCTTCCTGACTAATTACATTCACTCACTAATAAGATGGATGAAATACTTCTTTTAAACAGATGCAACTCTGATTTTACAACTTAGCAGCCCTCTACTTCACTGAAACCTGGCTTGATGACTCGATTAATGATAGATGCTTACATATCCCAGGATTTCAGATTAGAGGGCAGAAAGCATTGCAGAAACATCCGGTAAAAAGAAGGGAGGGGGTCTCTGCTTTTATATCAACAACCAATTTTTCAAAACTGTAACTATACTAAAGAAATTCTGTGATGTGGACTTAGAGACATTAATTATCAATTAATTATCAATTATCAGTTTTATTCTTCACAAGAATTTTCGTCATTTGTCCTATTTGCTGTGTATGTTTCACAGCAAGCTTGCACAAATAAAGCATTACAAACTCTAGCTGACCAGATTGTGTGGGCTGAAGAAAAATATTCTGATTCACTTGTCATTGTGTTAGGACATTTCAACAGTGCTAACTTAAGCCAAGAGCTACCAAAATACTTTCAGCACACCAACTGTCTCACTAGAGGCAAGAATTTAGACCAATGCTACACATCACTAAAATATGCCTATCGGTCTTTACCATGAGCAGCTGTGGGACACTCTGATCATTGTATGATTCACCTTGTACTTGTCTATAGACAAAGGCTTAAAACCATAAAACTAATAATTAAATCAGAGAAGTCTACAGGCTTGCTTTGACCGCACTGATTGGAAAGTTTTCGAAGATACCTCTGCAGACTTGGATGAACTCACAGATACTGTGAGTTTCATATGTTAGTTTTTGTGAAGACCTATGTGTGCCAACCAGAAACTTGTGAATATACAGTAACAACAAGTCTTGGTTCATAGCTAAACTCAAGCAGCTATGTCATGCCAAAGAGAAAGCCTACAGGAAAGAAGATAGAATGCTGTACAATCAGGTCAGAAATGTATTAAAAAGGGAGATCAGAGCAGCAAAAAGAAGCTACTCTGAAAAGCTAAGGAATCAGTTCTCAACAAACGAGCCAGCAAATATGTGGGAAACTCTCAAAAATATCACTGGTTACAGCAAACCTCCACTCCATGATGAAGGAAATTGATAACTGGCAGATGACCTGAATGTGTTTTATTGCAGGTTTGAGAGGAAACCACTGTCACCTATCTCCACTATCCCCATCTCAGATACTCCAACAATAGCCAAACCTCCTACAACTGACCTCATCCCCTTGGGTCCTTCACTTCTGGTGATCATAGAAAAAGATGTGCAAGGTCTATTTCACAGACAAAAGCCTTGAAAAGCAAGGCCCAGACAAGATAACTCCTTCTTGCTTGAAAGCTTGTGCTGACCAATTGGTCCCCATCATCACCCACATCTTTAATAAATCACTAGAAATGTGTTATGTTCCTTCTTGCTTCAAATGCTCTACTATCAACCCAGTGCCTAAGAAAGCTTCCATCAAGGAACTGAATGACTACAGACCAGTTGCTCTGACATCTGCAGTTATGAAAACCTTTGAAAGGCTAGTGCTGGCCCACCTGAAAACCATCATGGATCCGCTATTAGACCCCTTGCAATTTGCATACTGAGCAAATAGATCGGCAGATGATGCTGTTAACATGGCTCTGCACTACATCCTACAACATCTTGAATCTCCAAAGACCTATGCAAGGGTCCTTTTTGTAGACTTCAACTCAGCATTCAATACCATCATTCCCAATATTCTTCTCACTAAATTAAATCAGCTAGCTGTGCCTGATTACACCCATAAGTGGATCATAAGCTTTCTAACAGACAGGAAGCAGCAAGTGAAGCTAGGCAAAATCACATCAGATACCTGTACAATTAGCACAGGGCACCCCAGGGCTGTGTGCTCTATCTCCACTTCTCTTCTCTCTATATACCAATGACTGCATCTTGAAAGATGTTAAAGTACTGAAGTTTGCAGATGATACAACAGTGATTGGTCTCATTTGAGACAATGACGAATCTGCATACAGACGAGAGGTTAAACAACTAGCCTTGTGGTGTGGCCAGAACAATCTTGAACTGAACACACTCAAAACTGTAGAAATGGTAGTAGATCTTAGGAGAAACACTGCTATTCTACAACCTCTTACAATACTAGACAACACAGTATCCACAGCAGACACCTTCTAGGTTCTATATCTCAAGATTTAAAATGACAAAAATGTCATCAAAAAAGCACAACAAAGAATGTTCTTCCTGTGCCAACTCAGAAAGCTTAGACTGCCCAAGGAGCTGCTGATACAGTTCTACAAATGAATTATTGAATCTGTCATTTGCACCTCTATAACTGTCAGGTTTGGAACTGCAATCAAACAAGAAAGACATAGACTTCAACAAATAGTTAGAACTGCAGAAAAAAACAATTGCTGCCAGCCTGTCTTCCATTGAGGACCTGTATATTGCACAAGCAAGAAAGAGGGCTGTGAAAATATCTACAGACCCCTCTGTTTCAACTTCTTCCATCAAAACGATGCTATAGGATAGGGCATTGCATACCAGAACAATTAAACATGAGGACAGTTTTCCCCCCATGCTGTCATTCTGCTTAACAACTAATTCCTACAACACCATCAAACTACTTAGTAAAGCTCTATTACTATTATTCTCCTCATCTTTTCTATTACCTATCCTTATCTTCTTATGACTATAACTTTGTTGTTTGTATCTTACAATTTATATTGTTTTATTTAGTATCCTAGTATGATTTATGTTGTTTGCTTAGCTAGTATCCCATGATTATCATTAAGTGTTGCATCTTATTATTTATGATGAAGTGTTGTATTTTATGATTTATGATGAATGCATTTTTATGTTGTTTATCATCATGATTTATCACTATTACTTGTATGTACACTGAGAGCTTATGCACCGGAGACAAATTCCTTGTATGTCCAGCCACACTTGGCCAATAAATAATTCTATTCTATTCTATTCTATTCTATTCTATTCTATTCTATTCTATTCTATTCTATTCTATTCTATTCTATTCTATTCTATTCTATTCTATTCTATTCTATTCTATTCTATTCTATTCTATTCTATTCTATTCTATTCTATTCTATTCTATTCTTCTAAGTACTTGATCCTGAGATGTGACCAAAAAAAACGTTTCATAGGTCTACAGTTCACAGAACCTTTGTACTTATCCATGTGAGTATAACAATGGTTGATATAAGATTTCCAGTGTGACTTCATGACTCGGGGTGGTGGTAGTACAAATGGTCTTAAGGCTCAGGTAATGTTTAACTTCTGATTCAAGGCAAAGGTTCAACCAAAGAAATGGACAGTTTTTAAAAATGATTCCTGATTGCCTTTCTATTGTTATGCTGTTCAAATGTTTTATATATATATATATATATATATATATATATATATATATATATATATATATATATATATATATATATATGTTTTCTGAGGTTTTCACGGGTGTTTGTATGTAGGTCTTTGGTAATTCGGGTTTTCTCCCGTGTAAAATTGAAAGTGCCAAAACTGAACACTTTAACAACAGAATAATCAGAGAAGCCATCGAGATAGAAAAACGCCCACACAGCATGAATAAACGAGATGATACCTCTCGCCTACCAGCCATATGGAAACCCAGCCTTATTGACAGACGAATCCCCAGCAGAAGGAGCGACACTGGACCCACACTCACGAAGACCACACATGATGTCACCACCACACATCCATGCAAAAAGCAGACTCAAACCCGCACCGATGATGAGGCACGACCGCGGACCAGAAACCAGACCACAGCTGCATCATTGGCCATTTTAAACCCCTCCATTCCATACGTGAAGCAAACTGACACCCACCTTGAAGATGTGGCACGACCACGAACGCGAAGCCAAACTACAGCAATGCAGCTCTCCATCTCAAATTCCCCTGCAACTCAGACTAATCCTAGCACAACAGGGCCCCCACCCAAGCAGAGCACATCCCCATCCAATCAGAGCACAGCAATCAGAGCACAGCCAACCCCCCATCCAATCAGAGCACAGCCAAGCCCCTAACCAATCAGAACACACCTCCACCCAATCAGAACACAGCCAAGCTCCCATCCAATCAGTTCATACCTCCACTGGCAGTTAAAAGGAAGAAACAGCTGCGATCACACATTGCTCCTAGAAGCACGAAGCCGAAGACACCAGCCTGAAGATGACGAATGGGACTTCATCGAAACGTTGCCAAGACACTTTCAATTTTACACGGGAGAAAACCCGAATTACCATATTTGTTTTCGTAGATTTTCACGGGTACAGGTATGCAGGTCTTGGCATATTCGGGTCTTTTCCCGTGTAAGATTGAGAGTGTCTTGGCGACGTTTCGACGAGGTCCCACTCGCCATCTTCAGGCTGTCAGGCTGGTGTCTTCGGCTTCATGCTTGAGCGAGCAAAGTGTGATCGGAGCTGCCGTCCTTCTATAAATACTGGAGGGGTGTGTGGCGTGTTGGCTTTGTAGCTGTAAGCGGGTTGGTTGGCTGTGTTGTTACATCTTGATTGGAAGATGGAATTGATGTAAACAAATTAGCTGATGTAGCTGTAAGCGTGTTGGTTGGCTGTGTTGTTGCATCTTGATTGGAAGATGGAATTGATGTAAGCAAATTAGCTGATGTAGCTGTAAGCGGGTTGGTTGGCTGTGTTGTTACATCTTGATTGGAAGATGGAATTGATGTAAGCAAATTAGTCAGTTGTTTGGTAACATCCTGTGTGGCTGAGGTGCTGGCTGTGTGCCCATTGTTCTTTTGTACCTGGGTAATGGGCTGTGTGGCTGAGTCCTGTGCTGCCACATCATGGGAGGTAGGCTGCGTTGTAACATACTGAGCCTTTGCGATGTAACCTCCTGAGTTCTGTGATGTAATGTCCTGAGTAGATGGCTGTGATGTAGCATCAGGGGCTTTGGTTTGGCTCCGAGTTTGCGGTCTGGCCATGTGTTTATGGCATGTGTCAGTTTGCTTTGTGTGGGGGTCGGCGGGGGGTGCAGCAGTTGGTGATGTTGCCGTGGTGTGGATTCTGGATGATGGTTGCATTTCATCTATGGGATGGGTTTGGGTTGGAGTCTGGTGAGGGTGATTGGTGGTGGTGTCCTGTGTTGTTCTGGGTCCGGTGTTGGTTTTTGTGGTTGGGACTCGTTGGTTGACTAGGGCTAGTTTCCAGATGTCTGGTAGGTGGGAGGTATCATCACGTTTATTCATGTTGTGGGGGTGTTTCTCTATTTCGATGGCTTCCATAATTATTCATGTCCTGTTGCTTTAAGGTGCTGGAAAAGGGAGGAAGTTTTTCCTTCTTCTTCTTTTTTTTTCCTCCTTCGTCTTTTATATATATATATATATATATATATAACATATATATATATATAAAACATATATATATATATATATAAAAACATATATATATATATATAAAACATATATATATAAAACACACACATGACTTCCGGATCCGGTGGCAGTGCCAGCGGACGTGCAAAGAACTTGTTCTCTTTGCCGTCCGGTTTCCCCCCGCCGGTAGACCCTGGACAGGGTCGAAAGTCACCCTGGAGGGGCGACCAGCATGGAGGAGGGCACTCCTCAATCGCGGAGGGAGCGGCAGCTCCCTCTGCGGTCCGAGAAATCACCTTTGGGCCAACGGGGAAAAGATCGGCCAGTAACATGGCCGATCACTTAGCTGCTCCAGCCGAAAGTCACAGCAACATCTAAGCGAAAAGAACCACCGTGGAAGATCTGGGTGAGAACTTTCCTTCCCTCTTGTTAAACTATTTACTTCCCTGTTAACAGCTTTAAGAACTATTCCCCCAGTTTGAGAAGGCAGCGTTCCGATACTGGGGAAAATGGGCTTTGGAAAAATAATGATTTTTTCTTTTTTTTTGAACATACGAGCTTTTAATTCGGGTATCCTGAAAAAAATTCTTACTGTGACTCCTTTTTTTTGGCTTGTCTATCTTTAGTTTAGGTGAAAACCTTTAGGGAGGGGGGTGGAGCGCTTTTTTCCCTCCCCCCCTCCTGAACAGTATTGCCTACTTCAAAAAAAAAAAAAAACTTTCTGTTCTCTGGGTGGACTCATGTGGATTGTTTTGGCTACAAGCTAGCCTGGAATTTGGCATGAAGCCCAGAAACTTTGATACAAAGTAACTAATCTTCAGCTGTACTCTCACTTCCTGATCTTGGCGTGACGCCCAGACTGGTATATTTCCTTCGGAACTTGCTCAATTTTCTACTTGTACCACGTTTGACTTCACAATATTGAATATACTTCCAAAAAATGGACTTTTCTTTTCCATTCTAGGATTATAATATAATAATTGACTGTTACTGATTGGGACTCTTGCTGTTTTTCTATTTCTGTGCTGGACTTGACTATTTGCTTTTCCCTATTTCGGTTGGGACTCTATATTTTACAATACTGAAAAAAGAGAGGATGGAATCCTATTCACAGATTAATTATGGACTTATATTAGAAATTTTTTTGGAAATGAGAGTGGAATTTAAAGAACATATTAGAACGCTTAGGAAAAAAGAGGTCTCAGAATTAAAAATTGAAGCTCAAATCTTGACTGACTACGATACGCAATCAGATCTACAACTTAACGAGATGGATGAAATATATCCACAACTTACTGATGAGGAAGAGGATACACCCCACATGCAAATGATGGAGATTTCTGATGAGCAAAGGCAGAATTCAACCAAAACATTTACAATTGTAAAAGCAACAGGAATGGACTTCCAAATACGAGGCACTAAAAACGCTGACAATATGATAGTGCAGACAACACTGGACAAAAGAGAAGACTATGATTGGACTCAATGGTGGGAAAATGCTTATAGCCAAACACTAAGATGGGAGGAACTAGAGGCCCTACTGTGGAAACCTGCCTGGCACAAAAAGAAAGCTAGAATCAGACTTAAAAATGAGAGTTAAAATTTTATCTGATGGGTAAAAAGGGTTTTTAGAGACTTTGATTGAGCTAATACTTTTGAGATTTTTAAGGCTATTTTGGTCTGAGTCAACATTAGATCTAAATTATGGACTTGATTATGGTTTGGAATGGCAATAGGGAAAATTGGAAAATCTAAAGCTAAAGGAGTCAGATTGAGATTGGTGAAATATTACTGATATTTTTACTTATAAGAATTGAATGTTAATTAGCAATGTATTAAGTGGACTAAATTGAAATAATTGAGGAACTTTTAGGGATTTGGATGGATTTATAAAAATACTTGATAGGATATATGAAATAGAATATAGTTGAGAAACATTAAAATATAATAGTTATATTATATGTTTATGATAGAAATAACTATTGTTTTATTATATTAGGCTAAAATGTAATGGTTTTAAAATACATAAATTTATGTTCATTTACAAAATATGTATGTGGAATAGAATAATAAGAGATAGAATTTAAACAATTTATATTGTAGGAATACTCGAATTATATACTATATGTTTATGTAAGATTAAATTGAAATAGGTTAATTGAAAGTTAGTTAAGCCTAAAAATGGGTGAAAATATGATTGATAGTTTTTGTTTTTTATTATTGTGCTTTTTTTTTCTCTTTGCTTTTTTTTTGATTGATAAAATAGAGAGGGAACCTTTAAAGAAGTAGTTTAAATTGTATATGTATGACTGTATCTTTTGTTTTGTTCTATGGAGTGCTCTATCTCCACGATGTGTCTTAAGCACTTGGCTGTAAAACAATTTTTTTTTTAATAAAACTTGTTATTGTAAACACACACACACACACACACACACACACACACACATATATATATATAACATATATATGTGTGTGTATGTGTGTGTGTGTGTATATATATATATATATATAACATATATGTGTGTGTATGTGTGTGTGTATATATATATATATGTATGTATGTATATGTATATGTATATATGTATTAAGTGTTTTCCGGTGAAACCGGTCTAGTAGAACACCTGGTCTACCCAAATATGGGAAGGAAGCTTTTGCCTTTCAGCTGCCTAACGTGCAAGCGGCCTGGGTTTGAATCTCAGAAGGGTATGGCTAGCTGATGAGATCTAAACAGCTCAAAATAGCTATACTAGTCTCCCTTTAACTCTTTGTCTGCAAAAATCTAAATATGTATATATATATACATATATATATGTATACATATATATATATATATATGTTCAATAACACACAGTCCTCGATCTCTGGGAGAAATATAAACCAGCTGTTTATTGTTAAAAACGTTTAAAACAATAAAAACAACTATTTACAAAATAAAACAACTTAGCTTTCGCTGGTCCCCTGCCAGCATCTTCAGAGTGAAGTTTCGGGGGTGGAGATTACTTTTATAGACCTTGCTAGCCTAATTGCTTACTCATTGACCGTGTGATAGGGCCATCCGTCCTGGCTGACCGTAATTGCCTTAATTGTCTCGCCTCCTCTTTTTTGCACTCCAGTTCTCCAACCTTCCTCCCTCCCATCCTTGTCAATCCACTCCTTCCTGGTGCTGTTGCCGTTGGTATGCTTTCTAGCTGCTCCCCCATGCTCGTTCTGGGCCGCACATCCAGATCCGGTGTCTTAGATGCCTTTCCATTGCTGCTCCCCTCCTTTCCATCCCGTTTGTCTGCCCGTTGTTCTTGTCTTCCACTATCTATCCCTATTAGTCCTATTTCCTCCGGTTTCCTTCCACGCTTGGATGTGCGTGCGCACAGCCATATCCCGTCCCTCTGCCCCATCTGCCTACGATCAGCTGGGCTGTCTGCCGGCTCGCTCCTGAATTCACTCCCTCTCATACTTGCAGATCCTGTCCTTCCTAATGTTGCTGCCGTTGGTGCGTTAGCCAACTGCCTCACCTTCCCCCCCTCCTTCTTATCCCTTTGAACCATCCGCTGTACCTGCCTTCCATTATCTATCCTTCTGGGTCCTATTTCTTCCAATCTTTCGACATGCCTGGATGTGTGCACGCACAGCCGCATCCTGTCCTTCTGCCTCATCTGCCTAAACTCAGCTGAGCCACCTGCTTCCTCGCTCTCAGGACGGATGGCCCTATCACACGGTCAATGAGTAAGCAATTAGGCTAGCAAGGTCTATAAAAGTAATCTCCACCCCCGAAACTTCACTCTGAAGACGCTGGCAGGGGACCAGCGAAAACTAAGTTGTTTTAATATTGTAAATAGTTGTTTTCCCCCGGAGATCGAGGACTGTGTTATATATATCTTTGATAACTGCAAAAATACGAATCCCGGGCATATCTGTTCAATAACACAGTCCTCGATCTCCGGGAGAAATATAAACCAGCTGTTTATTGTTCAAAAGTTTAAAACAATAAAAACAACTATTTACAATATTAAAACAACTTAGCTTTCGCTGGTCCCCTGCCAGCGTCCTCAGAGTAAAGTTTTGGGGTGGAAATTACTTTTATAAACCTTGCTAGCCTAACTGCTTACTCATTGACCGTGTGATAGGGCCATCCGTCCTGGCTGACCGTAATTGCCTTAATTGTCCCGCCTCCTCTTTTTTGCACTCCAGTTCTCCAACCTTCCTCCCTCCCATCCTTGTCAATCCCCTCCTTCCTGGTGTTGCCGCCGTTGGCTTGCCTTCCAGCTGCTCCCCCGTACTCGTTCTGGGCCTTACACCCAGATCCGGTGTCTTAGATGCCTTCCCATTGCCGCTCCCCTCCTTTCCATCCCGTTGGTCTGCCCGTTGTTCCTGTCTTCCACTGTCTATCCCTATTAGTGCTATTTCCTCCGATTTCCTTCCGCGCTTGGATGTGCGTGCGCACAGCCGTATCCCGTCCCTCTGCCTCGTCTGCCTACGATCAGCTGGGCTATCTGCCGGCTCACTCCTGAATTCACCTCCTCTCATCCTTGCAGATCCTATCCTTCCTAATGTTGCTGCCGTTGGTGCGTTAGCCAACTGCCTCACCTTCCCCCCCTCCTTCTTATCCCTTTGAACCATCCGCTGTACCTGCCTTCCATTATCTATCCCCCTGGGTCCTATTCCTTCCAATCTTTCTGCATGCCTGGGTGTGCGCATGCACAGCCGCATCCTATCCTTCTGCCTCATCTGCCTAAGCTCAGCTGAGCCACCTGCTGCCTCGCCCTCAGCTCCACCCTCTCCCTTCCTTACCGATCTTATCCTTCCTGGTGTCATCGCTCCTGATGCCCCTTCCACCCCCACCCCCACACGCGTTTTGGGTCGCGCGGCTAGGTCTGGCATCCTCACTGCCCCCCCATTGGCCATTCCGGGCCGCACGTCCAGATATGCTTTTAATGTCTGATATGCCGGGGGCAATTCTACGTGTCGATTAATCGAGCCCGCATCTGAGAACCAGGCCTCCTTCAGTAGGCGCCCTCCTTTGGAGGCATCCTGGGCGATGGCTTTTGCCCCCATGAAGTCAAATGAGTGTCCATTATTCACCATATGCGTCCATATTTGGGAATACTGCTCCTGCCTTTTGACGACCAATTTGTGTTCATGTACCCTGGTTTTTATCCGTTTGGCCGTCTCTCCCATGTAATTACACTGGCAATCCTTGCAGTGCACCCTATAGACCACCGATGATTTTTCCTCCTCTGGCAGTGGTTCCTTAGGGCTCGCATATTAGCGCCGCATAACATCAGGGTGGCCCACCGACCCGACCAAACACTCCGTATGAAAACGATGCGCCCTAAGGAACCATTAAATTTGATTTAATTGAGATAACAATATCCTAGGTAAAGACAGGCTGGATTTAGGTCAGTCTACAATAGACCAAGTGGTAATATTATAGCACCTAGTAGAGAAATACACCTGTGTATCCAAAGGTTCACACAGCTTTTATAGATCTTAAATATATCAAAAGAACTATTGTGGAAGAAGCTGCCATCTACCAACAGAGGTAAAGAATTACTTTGATTTATATATAAAAGAAAACAAGCAAGCTCAGAGAGCACCAAGGACCCCTCATTTCAACCCTGAGCTCCAAATATTCTCTTTCATTGATATATAAAAGTTAAAGCAATACCAACATGAGTATTAGATATGGTCCCCAAGGGCAGATGACTAACTCATTAATTATAGCATCTGGAGTAAAGCAAGAATTTATCCTTGTTACATTACTTTGTTTTACATACATTTAGTTACAGAATACATCAATAAAGGCAACTTTCACCCTCTCAAACTAGCTGATATATAATTTTTAGTTCTCCTGCATGCTGATGAAATGATTATTCTGTGACGTGGATTTAAAGTGTCCTTAGATTCCTTTCTCAATATTGTTGATAAATTACAAAAAACAAAAATTGTGACTTTTTAACAAAAGATCTAAAATTCGTAACTAAGAGCTGTAACATAGAATAAATTGAATGCTTTAATTACTTTATTAATTTATTCATCATATCTGGCCCACATTTTCCAGGTGACTAACAGAAATGATATAATCATATTGTTATTTTATTTCTCTAAAAGTGCACACTAATTCCAGCTGCCATAAAACAAGTTGAGGTAAAAAGATATAACTGGAACATTAGGCTAACATAACTGCAACAGAGAAAAACAGGCCACATTTTTAAGATCATTCATGCAAGTCTCCAGGTGTCAAATGAAACTTTTAGAACTAGGAATTATAGAGGTCTTAACCTGGATTGTTATCTTTAACTGCTGGTTAAAACTACCATTTAACCAAATAGGTCTGATATTCCTGGCTTAGAGGCATAACTTCCAACCTACCTGGAAGTTATCCATTAGAGAAAAACTAGAAACCAATTGTTTCTGTAATGAGGCAATAAAAAGGATGGGCTATAACCAACCCCCCCCCCCCCAATATTGTTGACACAGTTTAGCATGATGAAAAAAAGAAGTCTTGGAGACTTTTAGTCTAGCTGACTATTGCAAATAAATTATAAATATCACATTTGCTTAACTAGAGTCAATGCATTCCCTTCAGCAGTAAATGAAGATAAATAAATAAAAAAATCCTTTCCACAAATGACTTTGTTATTCTGATGCCATAAACGTATACAGCATGTTCTGTGGAATTTTAATTCCTATTCAGACATATATGATATATTATTTTGCCTTTCATAAAGGAACTCTAATGAAGGGACAATTACTGATACATATTCTACTTTTTGGTAAATCATATAATCACTATAATGCACAAAGTTGCCAAATTTCACCTTATTGCCAAGAGGGTAGGCAGCAGATATTATTTAATAAAATAGCATTTGATCGATATCTTCAAAATATATCTTCTCTCTTTTTTTTTCTTTTTAACTAACTTAACTCTTTTGGAGAACTTTATATAAATATGCACACTTGAAAGACCTTGAAACATCAATAGCTTTCCAACTATCTTCCACACAACTGATAATTTAGTTTATAATTAATCCACAACAATGAAAGCAGAATTTGAAGAACCCATGGCAGATTTGCAAAATCCACAAAACACAAACACAAACAATACTTTGATATTTTTCCTCTTGTGCAACCTGTTGAAGGGTTCTGAGTTGTGGAACTCTCTTTTGAGAACGATGGAGCCAACTTCCAGACATTCAATAGTCACAGGGAAAAGCTCCATGAATGGATGCTACTATCAGGGCTTGTTCTCGCTCTTTCTTTCTGACAGTATATGAGCAAAATCATTTGAATTATACAGCTGGCATAGATATTTAGTAAAAGTGTCTTGTGTTAAAAAGCAGGTCTGTAGGGTTTCAAATACAAGTTTACTTTAGCATTTTTACTTAACATCTTTTTTTAACTGAAAATGTTGGAAAGTGAACCTGGGAGTTTTAACATGCAGATAATAGCTAATCATATAATATTTATGATTATATTATTAGATTTAGATTTATAGATTTATACATCTATAAATATTTACCTGTTTTATTATTATTTTGATTGTCTTATATTGTCTGTATATGTCCAACTGTAAGCCACCTAGAGTAGTTTCTTGGTGATGTAGGCGGCAAATAAATTTAACGATAAATAAAAAAATAAATAAAATATTATATACATAAAGTTAATGTTACAGCTTTTAAACTTATTTAATACCCCATTCTACTTAGATAATGTTTTATAATTGTAGAATTCCATTAATATAAATCTAACAAATAAATAGTGTCCAATGAGCTAGGTTCAGACACTGTCATAATGAAACAAGTATCCAATTTAATTCCGTTTAGACTTATTTAAACCTAAATGGTTGTTTTTCAAAGTTATGCTTATCACAAGTCTCATGTCTTTACATCTTAAACATTTTTGCACCCATGACTAAATAGACATTATCTTGAAATAAGCCTAGCCAGAATTAATGAAACATAGTCAGGGCAATCCTTTATAGCTGTTCAATATTGGGCACCATGAGGATCTAGGAGGGTTTTGAATAAACCCATTACAGTCGCTTTACCCTTTTTCAATATTGCACTTTCAACAGCAGATGATAAAAAGAAACATTTATAGTCTTCTTTAGGAAGGCATTACAATAACAAATTTCTCTCTTCTCAAGTCAGTTTGCTCTCTCTCCCCACACACTTCCGATTGCATTTTAAAGGCTAAAATAACTACATATTCTTTGGTATTTTCTGCAAAACAAGTAAATAACCGTAAAATGATATTTCACATCATTATGGATGAACATTTCTAATGTTATTAGTCTTCATTTCGTTTTACCACACTGACATATTGTTTTAAAACAGGAATTTTTTTGAAATACGATCTTTTATCCACAAAGAAAAAGTACAGCCACATAGCTGAATGTCTTTTATTGTTAGCATTTGCTGGTCTAGAGAGATAAATAAAGACAATATATTATATCCATATGAGTTTATGACTAGTGTATTTTACTTTATGTCTCTCCTGTGACCTTTTAGTAAGGAAATATATGTGCTTAATAAATACTTCACACTGCTAAATATATCAGTGTTATTATTTTACATGATTATTTTGTTCAGGTCAATATTACACAGTCCATATATTATTTTTTAAAGCTAGCATAACTCTGGAATTTCATCCTTGCCAATCAGTGTTAGAAATATTAATTGTAGTACTGATGTACTCCTGTCAATCAGTGGGAAAAGTATATCATTAACTGAACATTTCTTGTGATTATTTAAATTGTTTACATTAACATAATTAAAGCTATAGTTCTCTTAATCCCTGTATTAAAATTACATAGAACTGAATTATCACCCTTTAAATAACATAAAATTAATTGGCATTAATGAGAATTAAATTGCTATTTCATATTAGATAAAATTAGTTTGCTAATGATCTATAAATTATAATTTAAAAAATCTAATCTAAAACTTCAAAAAATGTCTAAGTGAGCAGCATTTCTTTACCCATTATAATAAGGATACCACAGTGATTGTCACTGGTTACAAAATGGAACTTTGATTTCTTAGTCATGCCTACCATTTTAAAGCCAATGACTCTCACTGCTCAATGATGTCCCTGATGATGAGGATAATAACAATAACAATATACAAATTACAGGTTTTATTGCAAACCAAACTGATGGATATCTAGAGAACAAGAATGTGCTACCTGTAAAGGGTAGAACAGAAAGGGTGCTGCAAAAATTCAAGAGGAATCAAAGACCAACTGATGATTGATAACTTGTTTTGAAGAATTCAAAGAAAAAACAAACAAATTTGTTCATGGCCTGGATTGATTATAAGAGAGCATTTGATTTTATTCCACCCAGCTGGATTGAGAAATGCTTAGACATTTTTGGAATTAGCAGCAACATCCAGAAATTCCTGATGTTCAGGAATTTCCATGAAGCTATGGCAAACTAAGTTGATAGCCTGCGGAGAAGTTGGTGAAGTTGAAATTAAACAAGGTATCTTCCAAGATGACTCATTGTCACCTCTGTTATTTGTACATTTGATAGTGCCACTAACAAGCATTTTGAACAAAACAAACTGTGGCTATGAATTGGCTAAAAAAGGGCTGATAATTTCCCATTTGCTCTACACGGCTGATTTAAAACTGTTTGGAAAAACAAAACTGGATTTTGCTCTCTGTTGAAAAGCACTGAGGAATTTAGCAGAGACATTGAAATGCAATTTGGCATTGACAAATGTGCAACAATTGCTGTTAAGGCACGAAAAATTCTTGAAAATGATGGATCCGATCTTGATAATAAAGAGTTGATGAAAGCAGTAACACCAGAAGAAGGGTACAAATACTTAGGAGTTTTGGAAGCCTCTGACCAACCAAGTCAAGGAAGCTACTTCAACAAAATACATAAAGCAAGTCCAGAAAATCTTGAGATCAAAGCTGAGTGGAAGAAATATCATAAAAGCAATTAATACCTGGGCAGTGCCTATAATACAATACTCAGCTGGAATAATTGATTGGACTCAGCTAAAACTTGATAACTTGGATCGAAAGACAAGAAAACTAATGACAATGCACCATGCTCTGCACCCCAAAATGATATTGATTGATTGTACTTGCCTAGATCTCAACAGAAGAACAAAAGATCAACTCCTAACTGACAAAATGATCTTGGAAAACTGCAAGAGAAGGAAGACCAACCTAAGTGTAGCATGGATTGACTACAAAAAGGCATTCGACTCTCTGTCACATGACTGGATAATCAAGTGCCTAAAAATAACAGGAATCAGTAAAAACATTGGAAAGTTTGTGCAAAGATTGATGGCACAATGGAAGACACAGTTGCAGATCAATGGTGAGAGACTGGGAGAGGTTAATATCAAGAGAAGAATATTTCAAGGAGATTCACTATCATTACTACTATTTGTCATTGCACTGTTTCCTCTGTCAACAATACTGAATAACTCAGGCCATGGCTATCAAACATCAAAATCATCTGCCAGACTATCCCACTTCCTTTACATGGATGATCTGAAGCTGTATAGGAAAACTCCATCTGAAATAGAATCACTGCTCAACACAGTCCGTATATGTAGCCAAGATATTGCAATGGAGTTTGGATTGGACAAATGTGCCACACTCACTATCAAAAAGGAAAAATAGTGAAAACTGAAGGAATCAAGATGCCCCGTGAAAATAACATAAAGAGTCTGGATGAAGATGATTACTACAAATACCTGGGTATCCTTCAAGCTGAAAACATCAAGCACACTGAAATCAAGAAAAAGAATAGAGGTGAATACATCAAGAGAGTGAAAAAGATCTTAAATTCCAAACTCAATGGAGGAAATACCATCAAGGCAATCAATATCTGGGCAATTCCAGTCATTAGATACACAGCTGGAATAGTGGACTGGACTCAAGCAGAACTAAAAGCAATGGATAGGAAGACCAGAAAAATAATGACAATGAATCATGCCCTTCATCCACGCAGTGACATAGACAGACTCTACCTACCAAGGCAAATAGGTGGGTGTGGAATGTTGCAAGTATATCAGATGGTTGAAGAATAAAAAATAGCTTTAGAAGAATATCTGAAGGACAACGATGAAAATGCACTAAGGTTAGTGTATCAGGAAGGCTTACTGACTACCGGAGAGATCAAGCCTTAAGAACAAATGCATACAAAGACAGAATTGAGAAGACAGAAACAGACAGTAAGTACCACCTATGCAAAGAAGCTGAAGAAACAGTGGACCATCTTTTAAGCTGCTGCAAGAAGATTGCCCAGACTGTCATGCAGTGGCATGACAAAGCAGCAACAATGGTGCATTGGAAGATCTGCAAGAAATATCATTTGCCTGCAAGCAAGAACTGATGGAACCACAAAATAGAAAAAGTCAAAGAAAATGAAGAAGTTAAATTACTCTGGATCTTTAGAATTCAGACAGACAAGCACCTGCGATATAATAACCCGGACTTAACAATTGTCGATAAGAAAGACAAAAAAGTCTGGATAGTGGACATCGCAGTGCCTGGAGACAGCAGAATAGAAGACAAAGAATTGGAGAAGATAACAAAATACAGAGACCTACAAATAGAAACAGAACGATTCTGGCATAGGCAAGCAAGGATAGTACCAGTAGTAATAGGCACTTTGGGTGCAATCCCAAAACAACTGGAACCCCACTTGAACACCATTGACATGGACAAATTCACTATCAGTCAATTGCAAAAGGCGGCTTTACTGGGAACAGCTTCCATCCTGCAATATCTATAACACCATCAAACATCCAGATCTGCCTATCCCAGGTCCTTGGTAAAGAGTCAATAGGTAGACAAATAAGCCAAATCCAGTCTGAACATCTGGCTGACTGTGCGATAATTATTAAATAAATTTGTTATTTAATAATAACAACAAAACAACAACAACAACAATGACAATGATAATAATAATAATAATAATAAATAACAACAACAATAATAATAATAAATAATAACAACAACAACAATAATAATAAGAAATATAAGAAATATATTTTGCAACAAGTCAAATCATTATTGAATGTTCTGTAAGTGCTACCATTTGAATTTCTAAAGGAGAAAAATATTCCATTTCAGGAATCATCAAATTCATCATTTCTCACTGTACTATTTGACAAAATGTACATAACAGTTTTGAAAAAACCCACCCAATTGGTTAGGTTGCCTTAACAAGAAGGCATATAAAAAAGACAGCTAAGAAAAGTAATGTTTTTAATTTAGTTGGATCCTATTTAAGATTCAGGAAACCTAAGGCCTCTAATGAAATGTAATACAAATAAAATTCAATAACTGCTACTTAAAATCAAACAAAGACATTTCTGGGAACTTTCTACAGGTTAGTTGGTGGTAATGGCCCTGTGGAAGAGAAGAGAAGAATCCAGCTGAACAGGTCTGTGTGATGTTGTCACCTGACCTATTCCCTCTTTCTTCAAAGATCTTTCCTACAGGTCACTTGGTGCTAGTGATCCGGTGGGTGGAATAGTATTCCACTGATCAGGCTTCTGTGGTAGTTCCTATAGATCTCTTTCCCATTTAGAGTTATTTCTGGTCATATATCAAGCCACTGAATCCCATCTAACGTCTAACATTTGGCAGAACATACCAAAATTTCAAGATACAATTTGGATGACTATATATTTATCTTTTACCCATTTTTTTCAGCGATGTAATATACTAATGGGATCTTTCATCTAATTAAGATGAAAGATCTTAATTAGATGAAAGATCAAGAGCAGAACATTTTTCTTTGTTAGTATCTGGAAGATCTTTGCCAGTTGCTTTTCCAAAAGATGATAGAAAGGCTAAGGTTTTTTTTTATATTGTTATATCTTCCTTGTCTGAAACATCTGTAGTTTATTATAGGAAAGTAAAATCTATATTTTCTTCTAAGTTTACTAGACTTCAGGTAGATTTTTTTAAAAAAAAGTTTTGAAATTTCTTTTTACCAGGATACTTTAACATCTTTGAATTTTTGCTGAATTTTTGCACAGATATATATTATGTAATTGTGGTATGTAATATCCAAATTCTTTTCTGCATTAAATGTCCATATGAATAATTACTATCTTTAAGTTTATTTGATATGTTCATGATATTAGTCCTAAACAAGTGAGGAAAAAAATACAGTACATTTGAACCATCAATTTGATTTTGAGGTTCAAATCTAAATATGAAATTGAATCAATTTGGTTTGGATTTCAAAATTTATTCAGAAAAAGCCAAATTAACAGCCAGGAATATCTGCTTAGCCGAATCAGTTGGGTGGCATATGATTGAATTTGACAATTTGAGTTTACTTTTTGTTTTAATTTGGAAAGTTTATTTGACTTGTTTCAAGTGCACCTTTAAATTATATCTATTTTTGCCTGAATAATTACATGCAATGATTATTCATTTCTGTTCTGATAACTACCATATCCATGAGCTGGCTCTGGTTACCCATTATTTTTTTTATATATCCTGTTCTTTAAAGGCTTTGCTAAAGTTAAAAACATTACATCCATTACATTCCCATGATTAACTCAAGTGATTACTCTTTCAAAACTGAAGGAACAGTTAGTATGACATGATTGGCTCCTGATAAAACCATGCTGCCTTATGACAAGTAAAGCATTATTATCTAAATGTTCACAAACTAATAGAATATTTGAATTAATCTAACATTAAGATTATAATATACTTTATATCAGTGCTTTTTTTGTAAAAAAAAAAAAAAAAAAGGTGCCCGAACTCACACATGTCATACAACCCGCCTTGCCTACCCTACAAGGTTCCATCCAAAAAAGGTGCCGGAACTCCGTTCTGGGCATTCTATGACAAAAAAAGCCCTGCTTTATATTTATGAAATGATTTCCAGGGAATGCCATGAAAGATTGTGCTGACTTTTCACTAGCTACTCTTCAGAACAGAACAGTAGATGCCACAACTTTTTATATATTATTTGTTCAGTGGAGCAGAATGCCCATAATAATTGTGAAACAAGGGATGGTTTTGTCTTTGTGCACGCACCGCTTTCACAAATACCACTTCTGCAGTCCATTTCCGAATGGGCCGCAGCCCAGCACTGGGCCGCGATCCAGGGGTTGGGGACCCTGATCTAATACCTTTGCAAACTGCCTCGCCCTCCCAATATGAACCACAAGTACTTCAGGCAAAGTGAAAAGCATTAAGATGAGTCAAGTCTTTATTGAGGGCATAGAAATAAATGATACATGCATTCAATATATGTGATGCATTAGAAAGCAACAAATCAGACAAAAGACATTGATTAGATGTGAGAAAATATAAACAATATATAAAATATAGCAATAGCCAGGGAGAATTCCATGGTCATTTCTGATGATTCCTGGTGCTACTCCCCATGCCCCACTGTACTGTCCTCCTCACACACACACACACATAACTGTGGTTTAGTGGGCTTATTGATATTTCCCTTCAACTCCCTTCATCAAAACCCCAGAACTGTACCAATTAAGTGCAGCCACAAGCAGACCAATGAGTCCACAAGACACTTGAAAGTTTCCCAATTAAAATAAACCCACCAGGCAAAATTATATCCTTAATACAAGAGGGTTCATGAGGCAAGTAAAGTCCAGAGTTCACAAGGCATGATCCAAGTCAAGCCACGGTTTCAATCCTAAGCAAGGCAAGAATCACAATGACCAGAAAAGACACAGCTAGGAAATGAACATATTGTTCCCAGCATCACTTCCCTCTCTCTGCTGTGCTAAATAGTCAGCTTCTGGTGCAGCCTTTCAAGAAGGGCAAGGCTTTCTCCTTGCTAGTAATCTGGCTGACCTTCTCTGCTCCTGCCTTTTCTCTGCCCTACGTGTTCTTGGATCAGGTGCAGCAGGCAGTTTCCTTCCTCATCACTGACTGGCTCCAGCTGCATGCTTTCTCCACCTGAAGCCTCTGGGCTGTCCTGCTGCAGCTGTATTTGTGCCAAATCCCTCTCAAACAGCTGCTTGGAGCCATTGACCAGCTCCCCTCCAGCCTGGGAGTGGTTCATCTTCCTCCAAACTGACATCTGGAGAGATAACTGGGAAAGCGCCAGGGGAGTCATCACACCCATATCGCCATAATTTAAGTGATGATATATATGTGTTCATGTGTGCATGCATATTATAGTTAATGCAATCATGATAGATTATAAATGTGTTTCAGATAAACTTTAAAAAATTGTGTGTTGCTAATGACAATGAGTTCATTTTATGAATGTTCTATACATGGGAACTAGATTGGATGCAACAATTAAATTGTTTTAGTAAATTCTCTAAAGGGAAATTCTCACTTGCTTTTATCATTTCAGAAAACAAAGCATGGTATATTAAAATTAAAATTGCATCATGACTGCAAATAGTAATAGTTCAGTTAAATATAAAGACTTAGAATGTGCTTTATTTCATTATCCATTTAAATAAAGTAAGTTCAAAATCACTGGCATATAAAGAACATAAAGAGTCTAAATCAAGGGTGTCAAACTGCTGGCCCACGGGCCGGATGCATCACCAGGAAACCATGCCCACCACATTGCCAGCAATGGGGAAAAAGCTCCGATATGTCGCATGATGTCACATGATGTTGCGAGTTTGACTCTCTATGAATCACACCACACTTTTGAGGGAGCATAGGTGGCCTTTAAGCCATGAGTGCAGCTGGATACCATTCACATAATTTCAAGAAACCTTACACCAATTCTGCATCTCACAAGGACATTTAGTTGGTTTAAAATAGAAAAGTCTGAATCCTCTTGGGTCAAAAAAGAGATGAAAGAAGAAATTATTTGCTATGTGTAACTCAATAGAAAGTTGAGTATATCCTGCCAAATGTGCCAGTAAAATGTATGTGTTAATTATGTTTGTATTTTATGGGAATGTAAAAATTAATAACAAGATGTAATGTGTGGAACAGCTCCTAATATAGTAGTTTACTGAAGACAGTCAAGCCATTCACTTTCCAGAACTACCACAGACTAAATTAATTACACATTTCTTAATTTCATCTCATTATACACTATATCAGATTGTAAACAGCATTTAAATTACAGTGACAGTGTTGAATGTTGGTAAGTTTTTTTTTTTTTAGTTATTAGAAGCAGAGTTTTAAATTTAGTTGAGATCAGTTTGTACCAATTCTTCTACGTGCAAGATGCAAATAATTCTTTTGATTTGGTGTATGTGCTTCTCATGAAACTGAAAGAAAGATAAATATCTTCAGCAAATGCAAAGAAAATTATAGTCAGACAAACATTTATTAAACCTTCCTCTTCTGGAGAAAAATAAAAACAAAGCATTCATTTGATACGGTTTTCAAGGAGTAATTTTCATAAAAGTAAAATGAAAAACAATAAATTATAGTAAAAATGTAGCAATAGAACAAAGAAAGCTAATGCTTAGCAGAAAGAAAAACAATGGAGAGTGTGATTTTCTTAAATTTCTGTCTTCGTTTAAGTGGTTTGCTATTTTCTCTTCATGTATAATAAGTGCACTTCATATAAGATCAAAAATTAAATAGATGCATTGTACATATTTGATTATTTTAAAATGGCCTTGATTACATGGACATCTTAGTACTTTCTTTATGTCTCCAAATGAATGTTTGAACCAAGTATGTTATTGACAGTTGTTATATCTAGCAGCAGTATAAAGCTCCCTAGAAAAACATGGGGTGCATATGAACTATATCCACTGTAAAGGAGTTCATATATGTGAGCTTCTCTGTCCATTAAAATATCTCTTTTATGTGCTTCTGATTGACACACACAGTGACAGGACAAACATTACTCAGTTTTTGGCAGTAGCTTGCGGCCTAAGCAAGCTACTTCTATCTCCACACATGAAAAAAGGGGGCCAAAATTATGCTGGTGAGCATCAGTCATTTAATTAAAGAGGTATGATCCCAGGATAGATTATATGGCATGAATGTAGGAGAAGGAGGGAAGTGAGAAGAGTGGTTGTAAAGCATGTGATCTGTGGATGTCCCCTCCCAGGCATAGAGAAGGAATTAAATATTAAAATGTAAATATATTTGAGAAATTAATGCCAGGCTAAGGATTATACCTTATATTTTTGGTACTGAAAAAGTTATTTATGCATGTTTATAGGATTGCAATAGTTGCAAATATCTGTACCTCAGATGTAGGATGAGGGTAAAGGTTCATTCTCCAAGCTTGTGGGTTGGTTTTCAAATGTTTTGTTACCAGGCTAGGTAACATCTTCAGCGGAGTTTAGGGGATGTCAATGACAGTGTTCTGTTTATAAGGGCTTCAGGTGTGGGTGTGTCAAGTGAAGGTCTTGTGATGGGTCTTGTGATGGGTCAGGTGTGAGTCATCAGTGAGTCTTGTGATGGGTCTTGTGATGGGGAGGTTACATTATGTCAGGGTCATTGGGAGGTGAACTGCTGGTGGGGGGGCTTGCATGGGTTGTTGAGGGTCGGTGCTGTCTCTGGTTGGCTGTGTGGTTAATTTGGTTTCTGAGGGGGTCGTAGGCTGGTTGTAGGTAAATGTGTCTGTTGAGGGAATTGCTTGTGGAGTGCCGGGCTTTGATGAACTCACGAGCTTGGCGGATAGTAGTGTGGCTGATGATTTTTGTGTTGCTGCAGTCGAACTGGTGCTATTTGATGCTGGTGTGGATAGATATCAAGGATTTGGAATAGTAGTATTTGACTGCCATCCGGTGTTCGTGGATCCTGGTTTTTAATCGATGTGATGTTTGTCCCATGTAGAATTTGTTGCAATGGTTACAATTTATTTTGTAGATTACACTGCTTATTTCATCCTTCTGCATCTTGTCTTTAATTCTGGATAATTCCTGGCAGAGCGTAGCTTTGGGTTTGTGGACTATTGCTATTCCTAGAGGTTAGAGAATTCTGGCTGTCATTTCCAACATCCCTTTTGTGTACGGTAGGATTAGTTAGAGGTACATAACATGCACTCTATCAGAAATACATAGTTCTTTTTAAAGTTTTCTTCTAATCTCTTTCATTTCTAATACTATCTACTGATGTCCAAGGTAGAATTCTAGAATTGAGGTCATGTTGTTCCCAACTATTGATTATCCTCTGAAAATGTGCTAAAAGGTGGTTACTTAAATTATCTAGGTTTTATAACTGCAGCAGAAACTCTAGAGTTTTATATATAAACCATTGTACAAGGTTATTTTAATATGAATTGTACAACTCACTCATTACACTGCTCTGAACACCAAAAAAGATTGACCAAAAAGAGCCAGTTGCACTATTTAATATTAAAATTAATTCGTATTGAATTTACTTCTGTTTTTCAGGCCATGACAGTAAATTAGCTTAAATTATTTTTGTTGCATCTGTAGATAAATAATAGAGAAAATTAGGCAATGGGTGTATGTAGGTTCTATACAGTGGTGGGATTCAGCCAGTTCACACCACTTCGGCAGAACCAGTAGCTAATTTTTTATTGCCCAGGTCCAGAATGGACTTCCGGAAGCAGCATCCACACAGAGAACCGGTTGTTCACATATTTGAATCCCACCACTGGTTCTATATATGTGGTTTAAATTCAGATTTGGGTCTACGGTAAAACTTTTGCAAACAGTTTATTTAGCAGCATCTGTACTCTCTCTAGATAAAATTATAGACATAAAAATCTTCAATTCAGAAGGTGGGTTATCTTACATTCAGTATTATCTTCTTTCCAAAAATCTGTAAATTGGATAACTTTGTGTCATACTTTGGGATATCCAATGATCAAACGTATGGAGGAACTTGTTTCTTAAAGAACTTACTATCTGAGGGCTGGTGGTTATGTCCATTTCTTCAAAATTAGTGGTATAACTTTTTGATTACTGCATTGTCTATCTTTTGCCTTTCTAAATAGTGATTAAAAATTATAATTGGAAAAAACTTCAAAAATAAATTGTACTTCATTACAATTGTATTACCGAAGAAATTAAAGCTATTTCAGTTTGGGCTTACAAGACAGCAAATTGAATTTTTTGGGCTTAAATCACACTTTTCACCTCATTACTCTTGGAATGGATCTTGCTTATCCCCATCAAGGCCATCTTCTTTACTCACTACATGCAATAAAGGAAATCATATTACAATTCAATCCACTGAATATTGCTCATTTCATCATGACTTAGTCCCATTGAATTCATTGTAAGCTTTCCTAATAAGCATGTTGTTATTTTAATTCAAATACTGATATTATATTTCTAAGTATTCCTTCTAGCTTCATTTATTAATATCTCTGCAGTGGACAATTATTTATTTAATTTTAAAAGCATTAGAGTACTTTTTTTCTTGAAAGGCAGTACTTATTTGTGTGTGTTTATGTGTGCATTTCTGTATATAATATATTCCTGTAACTTATAAACATATATAAGTGGTAGGTGGTTCACAACAATATACAATCCTCGAACTCCGGGAGGAATATAAACCAGCTGTTTATTGTTAAAAGGTTTAAAACAATAAAAGCAACTATTTACAATACTAAAAACAAACTTAGCTTTCGCTGGTCCACTGCCAGCGTCTTCAGAGTGAAGCGTTGGGGGTGGAGAGTTCTCTTATAAACCTTGCTAACCCAGTTTCTTACTCATTGACCATGTGATAGGGCCATCTGTCCTGGCTGACCGTAATTGCCTTAATTGTCCCACCTCCCCTTGTTTGCACTCCAGTTCCATAACTTTTTCCCTCCCATTCTTGTCAATCTTCTCCTTCCTGGCATTGTTGCCTTTGGTATGCCTTCCAGCTGCTCTCCCGTGCTCATTTTGGGCCGCACGTCCAGATCCGGCATCACAGATGCCCCTCCACTGCTGTTCTGCTCTTTTCTATCCCATTTGTCTACCTGTTGTTCCTGTCTTCCACTGTCTATCCTTATTAGTCCTGTTTCCTCCAGTTTCGAGTGTGGACGGGACACACCCGAACACCGGAGCGTAGACAACGGAGAAGAGCTGGGAGTGGGGCAGCAGCCAGTTCGGACGAACGAGTGTGGACGAAACGGAGGGGCAGAATACGTCTGTGCACACGCATGGCCTTACGGGAAGGAAAGCCGGAGGAAACAGGGCCAGCAGGGATAGGCAGCGGAGGGCCAGAGCAACAGGTAGATGAATGGGATAAAAAGGGAGGGCGACAATGGAAAGGCAGCGATGATGCTGGACCCGGACGTGCAGCCTGGAATGATCATGGGGGGGGGGCGGTTGAGGGACACATCAATGGTAGTGGCATTAAGAAGGATAGGGTCAACAAGGATGGGAGGGAGTGAATCTGGGAGCGAGTCAGCAGGCAGCCCAGCTGACCGAAGGCAGACGAGGTGGAGGAACAGGATGCGGATGTGCGGGCGCACATCCTGGCACGAAGGGAAACTGAAAGAAATAGGGCCAACAGGGATAGATGGTGGAAGGTTAGACAAATGGGTGGACCAATACAAACAGGAGGGGAGCGGTAATGGAAAGGCATCGATGATGCCGGACCCGGCCATACGGCCCAAAATGCTTACAGAGGGGTGGGCACATCAACGGCAATGGCACCAGGAAGGATAAGACTGACAAGGAAGTGAGGGAGTGAATCTGAGGGCGAGTCAGCAGGTAGCCTAGCTGAGCGCAGGCGGATGAGGCAGAGGGACAGGAAGCGGCTGTGTGTGCGCACATCCAGGCACGAAGAAAGACCAGAGGAAATAGGGCCTAGAGGGACAGATAGTGGAAGGCAAGAACAGCGGGTGGATCAAGGATAAGAAAGAGAGAGGAGCAACAGTGGAGAGGCATTAATAGTGCTGGATCTGGGCGCACAGCCCAGAATGACCACAGGGAGACAGTCGGCAGATGCATCTACGGCAACAGCATTAGGAAGGATAGGGTTGGCAAGGATGAGAGGGAGTGAATTCAGGAGTGAGCCGGCAGGCAGCCCAGCTGATTGTAGACAGACGGGACAGAGGGACAGGGCAGGGCTGTGCGTGCGCACATCCAGACGTGAAGGAAAACTGGAGGAAACAGGATTAATAAGGATAGACAGTGGAAGACAGGAGCAACAGGTAGACAAATGGGATAGAAAAGAGGGGAACAGCAGTGGAGGGGCATCTGTGATACTGGATCTGGACGTGCAGCCCAAAATGAGCACGGGGGAGCGGTTGGAAGGCATACCAACGGCAACAACGCCAGGAAGGAGAAGATTGACAAGGATGGGAGGGAAAAAAGTTATGGAACGAGTGCAAACAAGGGGAGGCGGGACAATTAAGGCAATTACGGTCAGCCAGGATGGATGGCCCTATCACACAGTCAATGAGTAAGAAACTGGGTTAGCAAGGTTTATAAGAGAACTCTCCATCCCCAACACTTCACTCTGAAGATGCTGGCAGTGGACCAGCGAAAGCTAAGTTTGTTTTTAGTATTGTAAATAGTTGCTTTTATTGTTTTAAACCTTTTAACAATAAACAGCTAATTTATATTCCTCCCGGAGTTCGAGGATTGTATATTGTTGAACAGATGTGCTCGGGATTCGGATTTTTACAGTCATAAAGGACACACACACACACACACACACACACACACACACACACACACATATATATATATATATAAAGTTTAAAAGAAAAGCGAACACCAGGATAAAAGTAAACAAGACTGTTTAATATAAACAAGCCTGTAGATAAAAAGTCACTAAGCTTTCATTGGCCAAACTGCCGACGTCGTCAGAGTTGGAGTGAAAGGAGATCTGGGAGCTGCCTTATGTAGCCGCCTGCCTCTGCGCCCAGCTTCTCGAGCGCGTCATCAGCCCATTGGTTGTGCTCGTCTGTAATGCGCTGAGTTGCTCTTCACCTGGCAACCTGCCCGTGGCCCTGATGGGTGTCTTCCGATCTTCAATCACTCTTCTGGTGCATGTGCAGGTGCCCGGGGGATGGCTGTCCAGCTGTCTCTGCACCTTGTCTCCCTCCCCTCCCGTTTTGGAGCGATCTCGGTTGTTACTTCTCAACTGCACTTCGGGCATACTGTCGGGCCGTCATCCTCCCCCACCCCAAGGCCGCTGTTGTCTCGCCCATAACCCCTTCATCCCAGTCCTGTGAAGGACAGCTATTCGGATGTTCCTGCTCTCTGCCTCCCCCCACTCCCTCTCGCTCCAAGTCGCTTCTGCGCATCTATCTCCAGCTCACGGCCATGGCGCACCATTAGTCCGTCACCTCCTCCCATGGAAGTCATCGCCACCTCACCTGTAGCCCTATCGCCCCAATCCTGCAGAGAGCTATCCCATTGTTTCCATTCCTGGTCTCCCTCCCCTTTTGCTGGGTCATCATCTTCTCTGGGGATCGCTGTTGCCTCATCTGTAATTCTATTACCCCGATCCTGCAAAGGCCGGGCTAGATGTCTCCTCCATGGATCGCAGCACTGTCTCTCCCACCTTCTAAGGGTCTGGTAAGCCGGTAGGAGGTCAATATACCGGTTGATGGAGTTCTCATCGGAGAGCCAGGCTTCTTTGAGTAAGCAGCCATCCTTGGTGATATAGCCTCTGCATTGACCAGATCGAACGTATGGCCAAGGTTGGCCATATGGGCCCACACTTGTGAGCGTTGCTCCTGCCTTTTAATTGCCAGTTCGTGTTCATGGACCCTAGTCCTGAGTCTTTTAGTTGTAATTGCACGGGCAGTTCTTGCAATTAATTCTGTAAACTACAGAAGATCTTTCGTCGTTGGGGAGCGGCTTTTTGGGATGCGTGATCTTGGTTCTTAGGGTCTGCTCCGGTCTATGGGCAATGCTCACATTGTAGGAGGCCAACAGCCGTGCCGTGGCCTCAGAGACACTATTGATGTAAGGGAGGATTGTCCATGTGGCTGGCGTTGTTGTTACACCAGAATGTGGGTCCCTGTGAGGCTGATGCGGTCTACTATACCGTCTCACAAATTCCATAGGATAGCCATTGTGCCTAAAGATGCGATAAAGGCGTTTTTTCTCCTCGATTTTTGCTCTGCCTGTGCTGCAATGGGAGTTGACCCGTTTGAATAACGTCCTGACACAGCTGATTTTATGTGCTACAGGATGGTTACTTCTGTAGTGCAGCGTTCTGTCAGTGTGGGTGGGTTTGCGATATACGGACGTGCATAGTGTGCAGTTGGGGCGCTAGCTGACCAGTACATCCAGAAAGGCAAGCGTGCCTTGGGTCTCTTCTTCTGCCGTGAAACGGATATCCGGATATACTGAGTTCAGTTCCTCCAGGAATTTGGTACTATCCTGTCTTTTAATGATCACAAATGTGCGCCAGAAGAGCGATTGAAGATCAGAAGACAACCATCGGGGCCAGGTGCAGAGCAACTCAGTGCATTACGGACGAGCACAAGTAATGGGCTGATGACGCGCTCGAGAAGCCGGGCGCAGAGGCAGGCGGCTATATAAGCCAGCTCCCAGATCTCCTTTCACTCCAACTCTGACGACGTCGGCAGTTTGGCCGACGAAAGCTTAGTGACTTTTTATCTACAGGCTTGTTTATATTAAACAGTCTTGTTTACTTTTATCCTGGTGTTCACTTTTCTTTTAACCTTGTTAATATGATGCCCAGGATTCGCATTTTTAGTGTTATAAAGGATATATATATATATATATACACAGAAAGAAAAAAGAAAGGAAGGTTAATGAACTCTGGGAATTAGGGGACAGACTATGAATGAGATGTTTTTTTAAGTTTTCTGATTGGTTTATGGATATAATTCAGGAACTTAAAAGATTCCAAAACATTTTTTGAATTAGTCAAGGGTAAAACAGCTGACCCAACCCTAGTACCTTCTTTACTTTTTGGTCTATCTGAATATTTTTCATAGAATTCTATTCACATAGCAATTGACTCATGAACAGTTTTGTCTGAACATAAGTAGCAGAACAATGCCATGAACAAAGCATGAAACTTTGGTTGATGTATGAGTTATTATTGGGCTTCTATATCCAGATTGTTTTGGACTTGTTTACAGTAGCCAGTCATTGTATGAATAATTTACTCTGAGGTAACCGGCTCCTAAGCAGTCCCTGTGTAGTCCTGGTAGGTGTTCAGTCCCTTTTTAAAAAGCTATTAAAAAGGAATTAGCACGAGTCTTCTCAAGAGAATGATACATATTAAAGTATGCAAGCAGTCTCAAAGCAATTGTTCTGTGCTGATTGCTTAGCCTAAAATAAATTCACATTTAGTGTTATTACTCTGCAAACAAAAATTTAATAATCTTCTTGCATCTATAGTCTTATATGTGAGACAGAGGAGGTGACAAGATATAATCTGTTTTTCTGGAGGTTTTAGACTAGAGTTAGACTAAAGCTACCATGTCTAGGCTGCATAAATTTAGATGGTCATCAAATGACAGTAAAGAGATGCAGGAAATCCTAAACATGGGTTGTCACTTAGTGATCATACAGAATTTTTCAGTTTTGACATATGGTGTCTTTAGAGTAAAAAAGTGAAGATGATGAATATGTTTTCCAGAATAGATCAGTTTTTCTATCAGCCTTAGTATTTTGCTGAATTGTTTAAGCTAGATTAAAATTCATTATTATATATTTGAGAAAGTTGCAATAACTAAAACTTTAGTGAACTAGAATTCAGTCCATCAATATTAACATATGATTAACATCTGTTAGACTAGAGCATGTAGAGATACAGCATAAGGAAGCCTGAGACTTTAACTTAAGCTGTACACTATTTGTTCCTAACATTTCCTTAGTTTACATGCACATTTGATTCGGTCTAGGAATCAAAAATATTTATGCTTATTTATCAATGTGCTTTTGATGCTGAGAGTTCGATTTCTGGCATTTCTTTCAATACAATTCCATGAATTGAGAAAGACAAAATAATAAGATCATTATTCCTTTTGAGGTGGGTGAAAAAAGGTTATTATAGCGGTTCCCAACCTTTCCTATACCCCGCACCCCTAGAACGCTTCTGATATATTCTCGCACCCCTTACAAAAGTTCAAAATGATGGCAATGAATTATACATATACACTATGTTTTCACACCCCCTGGAATGTCATCTCACACCCACAGGGGGTGCGAGCACCCCCTGGTTGGGAACCCCTGGTTTAGACTATGGCTAATTTGGCAGCTCCTAAGGAGGCATATGCTGGGACAGTGTGGTGGAAGATAGAAAAAGATATGTGTGATGGGACACTGTGGTAGCGAACACAACAGGGTATATGTGATATATACTCATTCACATCCCCTTCAAGTTGCCCTGTTGATTTCAGTTATAGTGATACTTCTGTTGTTAGTAAGAGATCAGTATCAACTGACTATCCTGTTTCCTTCTGTTTATGAAGCTGGGGTCTTGCATTTGTAGGAAAAAAAATACCTTGTTCCAACTGGTTTCCAGAACTCTCCCCCCCTCCCCCCCCCTCTCTCTCTCTCTCACACACACACACAAAGACAGCTTTTATGGTATGTGATTTTTATGATTTAGTTTCTGTAATAAGAACTGTACTTTACTAAATGAGGTTAATAACACATTGACAATCCCCTCTCGGGAGATAAGATTAACTAGAAATTCTATTATTATTATTATTATTATTATTATTATTATTATTATTATTATTATTATTATTATTATTATTATTATTATTATTATTATTATTATTTAGCTGAATAACATTTCTGACACCTTTGAGAAGAAAATTATCAACCTTTCTTACAGAGAATTCTTATGATAGCCTTTGCTTTCCTATATTAGATACTAGACACACATTCCTTGACTAAAGAAGAAAATAAATAAACATTTATAAAAAAAATCTATGTGTGTGAGTGTGTGTGTTATAGTGTGTGTAACAACATGGATAAGCATTTTTGGTATGTATATATTATTGTTGTACATTATTGTTGTACAGGAAATCCTCAACTTATGACAACAATTCAGCCCAAAATTTATAACGCTAAGGAAGACAGTTGTTTGCCCCATTTTACAATTTTTTTTGCCACAGATTAAGCAAATCACCACAATTGTTAAGTGAATCATACAGTCATTAAACAAATCTGGCTTCTTCCATTGACTTTTCTTGTCAGAAGCTGACTGGGAAGGCTACAATGGTGATCACATGACCCTAGGACAGTACAACTCTCATAAATATATACTAGTTGCCAAGCAGCCAAATTTTGATCATGTAACTATTGGGATGCTGCAACAATTGTGTGAAAACTGGTCACAAGTCACCTTTTTCAGTGCTGTTGTAACTTTGAACTGTCACTAACCTAATAGTTGTAAGTCAAGAACTACATGCACCTGATGGAAAAGAATCAATATCCTCTACTAAATATAAAATAAAAGGATAGTTTTACATTAGGTGGATGTGCAACTAGAGTTGTTGAGGTGCAGGATGGAGATAGGGAATTATTCATTACCTGCATTGTTCACAGTATTCTTATTGCCTTATGGTGAGATCCAAGTATGGCTTCAATATTTTGTTTGCCTTCCTAGGAAAATTTCTGAGAAACCAACAATCAATCTACTTTAAAGATCTTTTCTTTGGAAATGGAAGCAGCTGGAGGGCTTATGACTTTCTTTGTTTTAGAAGAATGATTTGACATTCATAGCATTTTGAGAACACAGATTTGAGCAAACAGATTTTTACAGAAGACAAATCAAGCCCCCAAATGAAGAAAAACAAAACTGATTGCCACTTATGATCAATATTGTTGATAATATTTTTCTAATATATGTTATAACATTTCCCTCCAAGCCTTCATAAAAATTTTTAGATATCCAGAAGTTAGGTTTTATTCAAACTGCCTTTTCCTTCTGTACTGGAATTTTCCCATTCGTGTTTTCCCATCCTATATGATGTTTATAAGCTTTGTTAACATTTTAATTTTAATGTTTCTTAACAGAGAATATAGCCTCTGACTTCCTCATTTTGACTACTTTTTCAATCCTATTTCCACCATTTTTTTCATTACTGACACATGATGATTTTTTCAAACATTGCAATGAATCATTTTGGCTGATAATTTCTACAGATGTTTCAATGAACCATTTTGGCAAGTTATTATATTCACAAAAATGTGAAATCACACCTGCCAGTTCTTTATTATATTTTTATCTTGCCTTTTTATATGTAATTCAAGATAGTGAGCATACCTAATATTCCTGTCTCTTATTTTCTCCATAGCAACAACCGTGTCAGGTGCATTGGCCTCAGAGAAAATGAGTGGACTGAAGTCAACCAGCTGGCTTTCATGCCTAAGGCAGGAATACAATTTACAGTTTCCTGGTTTATAGCCCAGCACTTTAATCACTACCCCCAAGTAAAAGCAGAATGCTTAGGGGAGGTTCAGGGGTATGATGGGCTCTTTGATATTAGTATTAGCTGATCAATGCTTGTTATCTCTTCATTACATTCTACATTTCTTTTGAATGGCAAAGCTAATTTTTCTTCAGTTTCATTCACTTTTTAAGCTTACAACTTTAATGACATTAGCCACAAGTTTTGTTCTCTCTTGTGCTGATGGAAAGTCACTCTTCCATGCTAGTTTGGTCCACACACCTGGGAGTTTAGTGCAATCTGAATATGGGTTTAATCCTAACTATCAGGTACACATTCCTGGATCAAACCTTTAGCTCTAAACTCTCCATGATTGGAACAGGTCTGAATGAATCCTATAGGCAATGGCCCATAAGCAACTTTAAAAAGGAGGAGATGAAGGCTAGAATTCACATCCTCTGTGGCTTGTTTATCTCTATAGTATTGAGCTTTTTTATCCCAGCCTGCTTCTTCTGCCTAAGTAAAACAATGCATTATCAGCAAACCACTATTCAAACTCATGCTGAGAAGAAACCAAGCTTTGCCATGTTGTTTTGATGAGTTTTGCAACTTATTAAGCCAATGATTAGCAATGTTTTTTCTCAAAGTTTGACAATCAGCTTTGCAGCTTTTCATGGTATGCCATAAAATCAGGGATTAAAGTTGGCAGCATTACATTACTCCACAAGTCAGTAGTTATTTTTCAATATCATATCAAACCAAGTATCTGAGAAAACCATGAAGCAAAACAAGATTTTTTAAAATTGATCTTTTATAGTGAAGTAGGATGCTTTCTGTATTGCTTCAATCATCACAATTTAGGCTTTTTGCTAGATAATTTGGAAGTTGCTATATTATCCATTTCTCAATAGTATTATAGATGCCTGAAAAGATGCTACAGGGAATATTTCAACCATTACTGCAGTAAAGTCTTTGAAAATGTCTATCTGAAACTCAGTGCCTAGCAGAATTCATATAGTCTTATATTCATAGGGTACAATGGGGAAACATACTCTTTCGTGCTATTTTCACCACATTCTGCCAGAAATGAAACAACTGCAGCATTTTGATAGTTCCCCATGCACCCTATTAGTTAAACTTTTTAAAACGCCAATTGTTTTATTCTTAAAGCAAATTCTTAAATCATATCTTGCTTGAATCCAGTCTGATTCAAATCAGGGCTGATTAAAACAGCCCTAAACATTTTCTCCATTTTTTTCCTCTATTCTTCCCTTCTTTACCACTAAATTTAGATATAAGAAATCAAATTTATAAGAAGTTGCATTATCTAATTATAAGAGATAATGTTGCCATTCGTAATTGCAGAGATCATTTGTGTCAGAGAATGAGTCAGTGCACATCAATCTTCTCTCGTGAAATCAAAATATGTACTCAGGAGTTGGGGTGGAAGAATCAGAGAACAGACTTGCATAGATGACTTACTTTTATTGCAGACAACCTAATGACAAAGAAGTTGCTTATAAAGTTCCAGGATTTAAAACTGCCCTCAAATGCTAATTGACTATTTGCTGCTGTTTTATTAAGCTTTGATGTGGACATGTTTGGACTCAGGCTTTTTACATGGAACCTTGCCAGCTGATTTCACTTCCTCTGTTTTCTTCTCCTCTTACTAGGAATATGCCAAAAACACTACCTGAATAGATTTATCATTTGACATTCCATATCTTTGTACTCCTCCTTCCCCTGCTCAGGAATAATAGGAAGAGGATGTTCCATTTCTTCTTCAGCTAAAAGCTGATTTAGAGTTGCCTACAACTGCCCGTAGCCATCGCCACATACCTATGGTATGAAGGGATTGATGGGTAAGCATAGGTTGCAGATGGCTGAAGGTGGACCAACGCACACACCTCTCAAAGCCCAACTGTGTGTTGTGCAGAGGTGCACATCTGTCCTAATTGGTTGATCTGTCTTCCTGTTCTGTGCTTTGCTGTTTGAGCATCCCCTAGGGCCTAGCCAGAACATTAAATTTGCAGACATATGAATGCAATAGCTATGCCGCCATCTACGAAAGATAGACTCATACTGTCTTGATGTGCAGTACTGGAGAATTCTGCTCGACCCTTAAGTCAGACTTTTCTGAAGAATTTATTCACTCTTCTTCCTCCTAATTGCAGGTTCCTTCCTACAGGTACCAGGAATGTCCAAATTTTCAAAAACATAAGCAGTTGTCCCTTATACAGAACTTGTTCTCTTCCATTTTGTTTCCAAGCATCAAAATGTTAGATAATACTTTGTCCAGAGCATGAGGCCAATCAGAAGGTTTGGATTCATGAGTTTATTGCAAGAGAATTACTGGAAAAGGGACGCATGGACATCATTTCTTTCTTTCCATTTTGTCTCCTTGTCTGGATAGCCCTTCTAATCAATGACATATTCAAGTGCTGCCCAATGTACTAGAAATGATCCATCCAGTTTCCTAGATAGTCATGCAGACAGATAATTCTTGTAAAAGTCAAGTGGTTCAAACATGGCAACATATTGCAACTTTCTGGCAATAATAGCAAAGAATTTGTAAAAGGACGTACCAGATTCCATTTGTTTTTCAAGGACTCTCTGCTGAAAGATATGAGCTACTTGCTCATATTTTCTGGAAAAAATTAATAGAAATTTTCTGATATATGAGGGTGTCAAGAAGTATTTGGCAACATATACAGACAATAGCTGTAATTAGCTAGAAATGGAAACATTTGAAAGGAAATATTAAAAGAATTAGTAAAATCAACCAGAGGTAAAAGTTGTCTTGCTAATCATTTACATAGTAACAATGATATTGCTCCAAGGAAGCGTTTTTACACTTTTGATATAAACAACTATCTAGCCTTAAGATGCCATTCTGTTCATTCTGCCATTTTGGTAAATAGCAGGTTAGTTGTTCAGGAAAATGAAATAAGCCATGACTTGAAAAGAGAGAAAAATAGCAAATAAGGATATAATGAAGTCCAAAGATCACAAAAGAGAACTTTTTCTATAATTAAAAGGTTGAGAAAATATTTATACTAGCTATTCTTCAAAATGCTATTTTTGACTGAAAGAAAAATACTTGTGCATTTTACAAATATATATGGACAGACTACAAAGATTGGTTGGTATGTGGCAGCTTTTGTGCAGTAATTTTATTTCCCTACACATCCGCTATGAAAGTTAAAGTTTAATTTTTAAAAAGTGTCTTTTTGCAAAATCAATAGCATGAAAAAAGCAGAAACACAAGCAGAAAGCTTGTGAACCTAATATGGATTGCAAAGAACAAAACAATTAGTATCCAATTACTTCCAACTCCTCGGTTGTAGGTAACTCTAGTATTATGTTCTCAAGAGTTCACATTCTGGTGAATAAGGGCTCCTTTAGTTAGATGCCCTTTCAAAACCTAACATTTCTTAGCTTCAACTTTAGAAAATCAAAGCCACTGGAAATTCTGCCAATACAGTACTTCTTTTTATAATAGGTGACAAATATTTGTGTATCTTTTGCTTAGAGTTAACTTGAATGTGAAATCAAAATAAAGGACTTTGTTATTACCTCACAGAAAGAGAGTCTTTTATAGTCCTTAATTTGTTTTCTCAGAGATTTTCCCATTGATTTTAATTAAGCCATTCCTTAGCTTGCAAAACTACAGAACTTAAAAACAAGGAGAAAAACAACAGGGGTTCTTTTTTTTTTATCTAAGAATTCAGCAGAAGTATATTTAAATATCTTTGTGGTTGATATGTGCTCATTTTGAAAAGTTAGCAATATAATAAATATGGTAATGTGGTAGAACATTAGCTGACATTAGCCTAAAATTAAACTTTTCACTATTACAAAGTCATCAGCATGATACCCAATTATGATGTAATACAGCCAACAGTGTGATCAAGATCTGAATATATTTAGTTTTTAAATTAAGAACAAAAATAAAATATTATGAAATGAGTTTAATTTATTCACAGTCATTAATTTGCATCTTTTTAAATAAGATGTTTCGATTCATTGTTATTGATCTGTTTTGATTCAAAGCAGTGTACTCAGTATCTAATACTGAGGAATATCTTCTTGCCTCTGAGCATTAACACAACAGAAAGCTGAATGAAACTAGGATCTAGGTTTATTAAAACTGTAGCAAGGGATCTGCAAATGGTATAGTTTATGTAGTTCTTAAATGATCACTGGTACATAGATCTCTATCATCCATCATCTCTCTATCTATCATCTATCTCCATGTTTGTCTATCTATCAATCTATCTGAATAGGTATATTACTGTTACAGTAAAAATGATTCTATTTTAGTTTTTCAGGAACCAAAGGAAAAGGTAAGTAGTTAAGATTTACAATAGAAGAGACAAAAATGTGTTATTCCAAGCACTTTTTAACCAAATGGACAATATGTTTAATGAGGAACTTCAGTCAGCAGACAAAGGCTCAGTCAGTTTGGTGCAGTGTAGTGTGAGATAGAAACCAGGAGATTATGAGTTCTAGTCCTCCCTTAAGCATGAGACCTGGCCAGTGATTTTCTTTCAGCCCTAATCTTCTTCATAGGTTGTAGCTGGAGGAAAAAAAAAACATGAGATAGTAGAATTAATTATGGACATGAACTTGGGTTTATCAAAACTAGAAGTAAGATAAAATGCATACATACATACATGCATACAAGCATACATACATAAAAATAATTCTACCCCTTTCATTTACTGTGTTTGTATTAAGGATAATCCTTGGAGATTTGCTAGTTTTTCTACTGACTGATATCCATTTAGAAAAACAAAATCACATAAGTGCATTTCTCAGTTAGCTACCCAACTATAGTTTAGAAGAAAATGTTTCTATTATAATGCAAAATTAGCAAGTTGTTCTGTTGCACTCATTATTCAGTGAATTATTCTATCCTAGTAATGAAAATAGTAGTGCCTGTCATTTAGAGAGACAAAATGAACTGCCAGCAAAATGCTGTATGGATTATTCTTTGTTCAAGATTCTTGTCTATTCTCCCTTCTTCTGGTTTTCTTTTATTCTCTTCCAAATATTAATGTTATATATTCAGTCCTCAACTAATTCCTTTTTAGGGGTGGGTCTGAAGAAGTGTCAGCAGTGATGCTACATGGAAGACAAAAAGATAATATTTACCTATATGCAAACATGATCATATTGCCCAAGCCTTTAAGTAAAATTGAGAAAGAAGTTATTTTTAGTATATTTTGAGAATGCAACACATAAATGCCTATTTTCAGTGCATGTTTTATTCACATGTAGGGAACATAAAGACCTACAAAACTGACAGTATATTTAGAATATATATTGATGGTGAGAAGATTATAGAAAACCAATACTATAAAGCTTTTTTTTTTTTAATTGATATATAATTCTAAATTTGCAAACACAGGAATGCATGGACACTATTGGGAAGGAACATATAACAGCCAAAACACAGATTCCCAATTAAATGAGCTGCATATATTGCAATACTGTGCTACTAATTTGAGATTACTAAATTGTACACGCTTCTAGCTGTGTCAGCTTCTGTGATTGTCACTTTTATTTATTACTTTGGAATAGAGTTGTTCTAACAGCTCACTATCATTAAAATTCACCTACACACAGAAAGAGAACACTATCTTAAATCATTTGAAATCAAAAGAGCAGATAACCATAAAATCATATTTTAGCAAAGCAATGTCATGGTACATTTAAAAGCAGTACCTTAAAATAGAAAATCTAAAAGCCTGTATTTTTCAGAGAGAAAAAATAGGTATACAGTGAATGTTTAAAAGCTATAAAAGTCAGTGAGAAGAGACAAGCATTCTGAGAAAGAATTTGAACAAGCTTCTTTACTTAAAAAGTCTTAGTCCAGGTACCCATCAATTATTTCCTTTCTGCAGGAAAACACAGATGTCCCAACTCCATAATATGTAAACATACAGAAAAAAAATATAAATATACAGCTTTATAGGTCAAACCTATAGTATTTTGAACTTTTGTCCAAAAATATGTGACAAAATACTAAAAGAATATTACAACCTGGAGAGTTGTTTTCCATGTATCCAATCCCCATTTTTCATCTGGTCCCCGTATGTTGAAGGTACTATAATACTTGGACATACATGTGCTTAAATTATGCAGTGCATTTGCTGAGTGCCTATGGTTGAACAAATATTGTCAGTGTGGAAATGGATACCTCCATCTTTTGGAAAAGATTCTAGTGGTATAGCTTCAATTTAATCAATTATTAACATTTTTATATTTAATTAATTTTATTTATTTATATACCATCTTTATTATTTTATTATAGTGAACTTTATTATACATTTATATATAAAATTTGCTTTATTCAATTTATACTGAATAAAACAAACTGCCAATCTTTCGCAAAAGACTCTTGAGAGTGAATAGAGCTAAATATATCATCATCATCATCATTATCATCATCATTATCATCATCATCATCTTCATCATTATCATCATGTTAAATAGTGACTAAAAAGACCTAACAAAAATAAAAAGAATGGGTGCCAACAATAACCAAAATGTGTATATCATTTTCCCTCTAGGCATTCTTGAGAAATCACTGCAACTTTACAAGACCCTTGGTGGATTTTTTTAAAAAAATATTTCTAGTTACATTGGCAACCAGGAGGAACCATACAGCCAGTTTAATCATATTGGAACTTTTCAGACAATAATATCTTAATATTATTCTATGGGATTTAAAATCTCAAATATTACAATTGATTAGCCTTAGGAGATAACATGATCCTAAAACTGTATGAAAACTACAGTTGATTTATAGTGCAGTTGTAAATTTGCTTTTTTAGTAAAAGCAAAAACATAGATGATATATGAAGTTTTTGCTTCACCTTCCTAATTGCTAGGGAACTTCTATTGTCGGTCTTGATGCTATTAGGTCTTGATTGACATCCTTGAAGTGTAACTTCCACAAAAATAGATGAGACCACACAAGTGGTTGTGGCCAAGATTATAATAATATGATGATATGATATGATGTGTGATATGATAACGTCAAATTATCTAACACTGTAAATTTAGGGCAGTAATTGTAAGCAAAGAATTTGTTAATGAAGTTATTATTTTTATGAATAACTTAAGACTTTCTTCTATTGACCTTTCTCCCACTAATAATTTTCTATTTTCATCCCAGGTAGCACCCTTTTCTATGTCCCTTATAGCCACCTTCCTCTCCCAGTAACATACCTTTTAAAAGCAAAGTTAATTTTATTTTCTTGGCTTTTAAGGTTCTGGTGTATTTTACTTTTTTTTTTACTGCACTTTTACTTCTCACTGCAAAAAGCCTGACAAATTATACCATTAAGAACAATTAAGGACAAGGCAATAGATAAACTTTACATAGCTTAGAATAGCTTCAATAAACTCCTTTTAAGAGAAAAGACTATGTCCTTAATTGTACCTTGGGAGCATCACTATTATAACATATATATGAAATAAAGTAATTCTTTCCAGGTCTTCAGAGTGTCTTTATGTTAATGAACACCTCCATTGATTTTAATGCTTTGAAATAAATGTAAAGAATATTTTTAATGAAAATTATTTCCCTGTATTAAGAAAATGTATTCTTTGATTATCTCATACTAATATTCCAATGTGAAGATGATGCAATCTTGGGAATCAGGACATCACTGATTGATTGTGATGTATTACTCCTTTTATTATTTGTGGAAGAAGTTTATGAATGAAGGCTACAATAACAACTCATCTATAGAAGCTGCATCTATTTCTTTTCTGTTTTAAGTGACTTTCATAGGACTTTGCTTGCACACAAAGACATTGACTATATATTGTTCTTTGAGAAGATCAGACTAATTCATAATTAATTAATTGGATTTGGATTTCAAGGAACTGTAATTAATGATATAATGTCCTCTATCTGTCAGATATGATACACACTCACATATATAGAGGGACAAAGAGAGACAGAGAGAGCACATCAGAAGACAGGCTAATAACTGAATCTTACAAGATGTACCTCCTTCATGGATTACTGCCTTGTCGTGGCGAAGGGGCTTGCGTAACTCAATGAAGTTATGAGCTATGCCATGCAGGGCCACCCAAGACGGACAGGTCATAGCAGAGTTCTGACAAAATGTGATCCACTGGAGAAGGAAATGGCAACCCACTCCAGTATCTTTGCCATGAAAACCCCATGGACAGTACTAAAAGGCAAAAAGATATGACGCTGGAAGATGAGCCCCTCAGGTCGGAAGGTGTCCAATATGCTACTGGGGAAGAGCAGAGGGCTAGTACTAGTAGTGCCAGAAAGAGTGAAGCAACTGGGCCAAAGCCGAAAGGACGCTCAGCTGTGGATGCATCTGGTGGTGAAAGGAAAGTCCGATGCTGTAAAGATTTTTTCTCCATAGGAACCTGGAACGTAAGATCCATGAATCAAGGCAAACTGGACGTGGTCAAACAAGAGATGACAAGACTGAACATCGACATCTTAGGAATCAGCGAACTAAAATGGACAGGAATGGGTGAATTTAATTCAGAGGACCATCAGGTATACTACTGGGCAAGAATCCCTCAGAAGAAATGGAGTAGCCTTCATAGTCAATAAAAGAGTAGGAAAAGCATACTGGGATACAATCCCCAAAATGACAGAATGATCTCAGTGCGAATCCAAGGCAACCATTCAATATCACAGTAATCCAAGTCTATGCCCCAACCACTGGTGCTGAAGAGGATGAAATTGACCGGTTCTATGAAGCCCTACAGCACCTTATAGAATCAACACCAAAAAATGATGTCCTTATCATCATGGGGGATTGGAATGCTAAAGTAGGAAGCCAAAAGATAAACGGAATAACAGGCAAGTTTGGCCTTGGAGTACAAAATGAAGCAGGGCACAGGCTGATAGAATTTTGTCAAGAGAATACGATGGTCATAGCAAACACTCTTTTCCAACAACCCAAGAGACGTCTCTACACATGGACATCACCAGACGGTCAACACAGAAATCAGATTGACTATGTGCTCTGCAGCCAAAGATGGAGAAGCTCTATACAGTCAGTAAAAACAAGACCAGGAGCTGACTGTGGCTCAGATCATGAGCTTCTTGTTGTAAAATTTAGGCTTAAATTGAAGAAAGTAGGGAAAAACACTAGGCCACTCAAGTATGAACTAAATCATATCCCTGATGAATATACAGTAGAGGTGACAAATAGATTTAAGGAATTAGATTTGATAGACAGAGTGCCTGAAGAACTATGGACAGAGGTTCGCAACATTGTACAAGAGGTAGCAACTAAAACAATCCCAAAGAAAAAGAAATGCAAGAAAGAAAAATGGCTGTCTGAGGAAGCTTTGCAAATAGCTGAGGAAAGAAGGGAAGCGAAAGGCAAGGGAGAAAGAGAAAGATACACCCAATTGAATGCAGAATTCCAGAGAACAGCTAGAAGAGATAAGAATGCCTTCTTAAATGAACAGTGCAAAGAAATAGAAGAGAACAATAGAATAGGGAGAACCAGAGATCTCTTCAAGAAAATTGGAGACATGAAGGGGACGTTTCATGCAAAGATGGGCATGATAAAGGACCAAAATGGCAGGGACCTAACAGAGGCAGAAGAGATTAAGAAGAGATGGCAAAATTACACAGAAGAACTATACAAGAACGAGCTTAGCATCCCTGATAACCACGATGGGGTGGTCACTGACCTCGAGCCAGACATCCTAGAATGTGAAGTGAAATAGGCCTTAGGAAAGCTGAGCAACAACAAAGCTAGTGGAGGTGACAGTATTCCAGCTGAGCTATTCAAAATCTGAAAAGACGATGCAGTAAAAGTGCTACACTCAATTTGCCAGCAAATTTGGAAAACTCAACAGTGGCCACAGGATTGGAAAAGGTCAGTTTACATTCCAATTCCAAAGAAAAGGCAATGCCAAAGAATGTTTCAAACTATCGCACCATTGCACTCATTTCAATGCAAGTAAAGTTATGCTTAAAATCCTACAAGCTAGACTCCAGCAGTATGTGGATCGAGAACTTCCAGAAGTACAGGCAGGATTTCGAAGAGGCAGAGGAACTAGAGATCAAATTGCCAACATAACGCTGGATTATGGAGAAAGCTAGGGAGTTCCAGAAAAAACATCTACTTCTGCTTCATTGACTATGCTAAAGCCTTTGATTGTGTGGATCACAACAAATTGTGGCAAGTTCTTAAAGAGATGGGAGTACCAGACCATCTTATTTGTCTCTTGAGAAACCTATATGCAGGTCAAGAAGCAACAGTGAGAACTGGACACGGAACCACTGATTGGTTCAAAATTGGGAAAGGAGTCCGGCAAGGCTGTATTCTGTCGCCCTGCCTATTTAACTTATATGCAGAGCACATCATGAGAAAGGCAGGGCTAAATGAATCAAAAGTTGGAATTAAGATTGCCGGGAGAAATATCAACAACCTAAGATATGCAGATGATACCACTCTAATGGCAGAAAGTGAAGAGGAAACTAAAGAGCCTCTTGATGCGGGTGAAGAAGGAGAGTGCAAAAGTTGGCTTGAAACTCAACATTAAGAAAACCAAGATCATGGCATCGGCCCTCTCAATTCCTGGCAAATAGATGGGGAAGAAATGGAGGTAGTGACAGATTTTATCTTCCTGGGCTCCAAGATCACCACAGATGGGGACTGCAGCCAAGAAATTAAAAGACGCTTGCTCCTGGGGAGGAAAGCTATGGCAAATTTAGACAGCATACTAAAAGCAGAGGACATCACCCTGCCAACAAAAGTACGTATAGTCAAGGCCATGGTTTCCCAGTTGCAATGTATGGCTGTGAAAGTTGGACCATAAGAAAGGCTGAACGCAAAAGAATTGAGGCCTTTGAACTATGGCTGGAGAAGACTCCTGCGAGTCCCTTGGACTGCAAGGCGATCAAACCAGTCAGTCCTAGAGGAGATCAACCCCGACTGCTCCTTAGAAGGCCAGATACTGAAGTTGAAACTCAAGTACTTTGGCCACCTAAGGAGAAGGAAGGACTCACTGGAGAAGAGCCTAATGTTGGGAAAGATTGAGGGCAATAGAAGAAGGGGACGACAGAGAATGAGGTGGCTGGATGGAGTCACTGAAGCAGTAGGCGTGAGCTTAAATGGACTCCAGAAGATAGTAGAGGACAGGAAGGCCTGGAGGAACGTTGTTCATGGGGTCGCGATGGGTCAGACATGACTTCGCAACTAACAACAACAACAACAACAAACAAGATGTACACGTTTTATAATAAATAGTATTCACATAGATCTTTGGCAAACTACAAAATTTGTTTTTAAAACATTTGTAATGGTCACAACCTGGTTCAGTTATGGAACAAATTCAAAGAGAAGGGCTACCACTGTATAATACTAAAGAACAGCCTTCTCTATTAATTTCTCTTACCACTTTATCATATAATTTTTTCTGTTCAGTTGTGTCTGATTTTACCTGAGATTGCCTTGACAAGTCCTTGCAGTTTTCTGGACAAGGTTTTTTAAAAGTGATTTGACATTGCCTCCTTGCTAAGATCGAGAGAAGTGACTAGCCCAAGATCATCCACTTAGCATCATGCCTAAGGTGGGCCTAGAACTCATGGCCTCCCAGTTTCTAAATTTTAAAATTTCTCCCTCTCCCAATAATATTAATTGAAAGTGGAGTTGCTAATGGAAAGGTATAATGTCATCCTCATAAATTAAATATTTTTCCAGCAATAAATTTGTAAGGATTTTCTAGGATGCTATTGTTATTTATAATTAAACAGATCAAGTTCCAGTCTTGACTCCTAACTTCAAACAAGTTTTTTTATTGTTCAAAAAGGCTAGCCAACCTTTATTTTTCCCTATTATGATTCATCTTTATTCAAAATTTATCTTAGATATTTATATTGTCACATACCCTGCACTTATATTTCTGTTAGCATAATATTTAGCTCAGATTTTTATTTTTACTGATAACTATTATTTTTGTTGTTTTTATAGTCAGTTCATGTACTATAATATACTTCACAAGAAAACTTGTGAATGCTACTCGCATTTGCAAACTGAAAGGTGTTATCTTCATAATGTACATTGTATATTGTTTTGCTGTTTATTTTTATATCTTGTTGATATTTCTAAAAAGTTGCTTTTATACTAGCTTCTGAATATATTAAAAAGCAAGGCTGATAGTGCACTCTTATCATATTCCATATAATATCAGACTTATTTCTCCCTTTTTCTTTAATAATATTTGCTTTTATTATATATTAATAATAATGTGCATAGTTCTAACAACCAATCCTATAGTTTTTAATACATCTAGCAATTTGCTATGAACCACATTTTCAAACTAAATAAAACAAACATAAACATCAATAATCATATCTCTATAACTTTCTGCTAGATTTTGTGTATTGAAAAGGGCATCTCTGATACCCAGTTATTTCTGAATACAAATTGGGTTACATTCAAAACACTTTCACAAATGCTAGGTTTGTACTATTTTAAAGAAATTTTTAAAGCTTAATCAAAGCTTGTTGTCATTATTTCCATATAAGTTCTTTGCAGACTTGAAGACAAGTGTGTATGTATGAATATTTCAGGAAGGAAAGTTAGATTTTTATAAATATATCCATTGCTTGCAAAAAAAGTGAACACTTTTTTGAAATTATATTATAGATTTATTGTGCAGCATTGGTAATATAACTTTATTCCAATGTGTCTTTTATCAGAGATGTGTTCTATTGAAATAAGCATACTACACAAGAGCTGCTTAAATATTGCTATGGATGTTTTTGTCAAAACTTTTTGTCATTTAAATAGAAAATTGAATCAATCTGTTTATAAGAGATTAAAATCCAACCTTCATAGCATAAACAGAAATATATATATATATATATAAGCTTGTTGTATAGCATGTATATTTTACCAAATTATGATAGATAGATAGATAGATAGATAGATAGATAGATAGATAGATAGATAGATAGATAGATAGATAGATAGATAGATAGATAGATAGATAGATAGATAGATAGATAGATAGATAGATAGACAGATATCATTTCATTTGGAATAATCCTTGTATCAAAGTTTATACATGGAACTTTATTAAAACATATATGCCAATTTTGTTTGTCATTTTTAATATTTCTGCTCAAATGGATTCAAATCTCAAAGCTTTGACATTTTTAATATTTTAGTTACTTATATCACTTCTGCATGCAGAAAGTCTTATGCCCATTTGTTTAATTATGATGTGTTTATTTCTTTAAAAAGTTCTGTTTTCTGTCTGATTGTCAATTATTTATCTTCTATAATTATCTACTATTATACTGTCATTTTGTGTTCAATGTGAACGTGTTTTTATTTATTTTTATATACATATTAACAGTATCAAATAGTGTCATTTGCAGTATTTCAATTTCACTCTTCCAATCACTTTTTTTGTTGCATATCAAGATTTTCTCTTGATTTTGATGAATTTATATATTTTTAATATCTTACATTTGATGCTATTTGTTCATTAGGAGAGTTTAAGAGTTTAATGTACATTCTTAATTTCTGGCTATGTGTTCTTGTGTATCTGTAAATAATACCATGAATATACTCTGGTAATTGAAAGAATAAATTGTGGTTTCTATTAAAAGGTATAATGAATTATATTATATTACATTATATTATAAATAACTGTTGTCCCCAAAACTGGGTCTTAGCTTGGTGTTGAAGCCAATTAATCACCAAACACAAGATGTGGACAGATGGACTTTTATTTTGGTACCAAGAGATAAAAGTGGCCTCAGCTTTGAAAGCTACCAAGGCCCTGATTACAGTTTTGCAGCAGTTTTTATAATCAAAGGTGATTCACATACACCCTTTGCCCTCCCAATACACCCCATTGCCCTCCCCCCAATAATACATGCATAACATATAATATTGATTGGTTACCTGGATTGCAGCCCCCTAAAGCTTTCTCGCTTGCTATGCAAAATAGCTAAATGTCATGCCACCTATTGCCCACCTCAGGTCATGGGTATCTTGCAAAACTTCTAGTTTCCTGTGCCAGCTATGTGGTTTTAGGTTTTCTGGTAAGTGAGACTCAACATCCTGGCTAAGTGGTTGAACCTGTGAATCTGTCTCGCTTCATTGTCCCTGCAGGCTCCCCCTCACCCCCTGCAGCCCCCCTCGCACTCCTCAACTGTTAGCAAGCTTGTGCTGCAAATCCCTTAGTGAGCAGAATGAAAAAGTTGTTTAAGAAAAAGTTGTTTAATTGTTTAAGAGTAAATGTTTCCCTCAGAATTCATCTTCCTCGCTCTCATGTTCATCACACCCACACCTGGGTCTTATCTCCACACATGACCCTTCTTCTGATCCCCATGGCCTCATCTGACCCTTCATAACCAAGGATAAAACAAGAGGCTTATAAGCAGCCCACAGAACTCTCCAGCATGGCTTCTAAGAGTCTTTTAACCATTTAAGACTCTCGATTTTTTCCAAGAAGAGACAAATGCTTTCTCTCTCTCCCTCTTTAAATGTATAATTCAAATGATTCTGTGCAAAGCTCACAAACAAACCCACATTTCCTAACTTAGTCACAACTTCAGACATAGGTAGCAAATCTTTGCAGAACTTTTTAAGGGAATGACATTTATTCTAGTTGTATGCCAAAATATATTTACAAACATGTGAAAGTGAGTTGAAATTGTTATTCTTTTCTATTAACACAAAATAATTGTTTTAATGTAAGATGTAGTGTTAAATTTTTACACAAATAATAACTTAAAATGAAATTATTATCATGACTGTTTATAAGTACCAAAGTATTGTTCTGGAGAATCTGAAACAAAAAGAATTGTGCACTTTATTTCACATAATGAGAAATATTCTTCCAAAAAGTAAAAATGCCCTGTACAAATTAATATAGAACATTATGCACTGTGCTATTAATCAGTACAGTAAACTGTAGTTGAATCAGGCACATTTATACACTTCAAACACAATACAAAAGCTTCCTATGAGAATGCAGATAAATGGGTAATATTTACATTGTCCAGAGTAATTCATATTATTAATGAAATTATCTCGATACCTATTGAGGTGTAATAGGTGCAGATTTGTGGAATTATATTTATATTATGGAATGCCAGGTGTCATTTCAAATTGACTTTATCCTGTCAGATATTGCTAATAGTCAAAATAAAAGTATTCCTTTTTTAGTGCCTTATTCAATGTAAACTGTAGTTGAATCAGGTACACTTTTACTATTCAAATGACAATTTAGAAGCTTCCTACGAAAATTCAGATAAATTGATAATATTTGAACTGTCCAGACTAATGTATATTTTAATGAAACTAAGTTAATTCTAATAATAGTTGCAGGTTTGTGGATTATATAATAGCAAGGCTGGCATCAGTACAAACTGACTTTATCCTGTCCTTAAACATTGCTTAGATTTAATAATAATAATAATAATAATAATAATAATAATAATAATAATAATAATAATAATAATAATAATAATAATAATAATAATAATAATAATAACAATAACAACAACAACAATAACAATAACAACAACAATAATAACAATAACAACAATAATAATAATAATAACAACAATAACAATAACAACAATAATAATAAAAATAACAACAACAATAATAAAGTTGGAAGGGACCTTGGAGGTCATCTAGTCCAACCCCCTGTTCAGGCAGGAAACCCTATACCATTTCAGACAAATGGCTGTCCAGTCTCTTCTTAAAAACTTCCAGTCTTGGAGCATTCACAGCTTCTGAAGGCAGGTTGTTCCACTGATTAATTGTTCTAACTGTCAGGAAATTTCTCCTTAGTTCTAGGTTGCTTCTCTCTTTGGTTAGTTTCCATCCGTTGCTTCTTGTCCTGCCTTCAGGTGCTTTGGAGAATAGCTTGACCCCCTCTTCTTTGTGGCAACCCCTGAGATATTGGAACACTGCTATCATATCACCCCTCGTCCTTCTCTTCATTAAATGAGACATACCCAATTCCAGCAACCGTTCCTTATATGTTTTAGCCTCCAGTCCCCTAATCATCTTTGTTGCTCTTCTTTGTACTCTTTCTAGAATCTCAGCATCTTTTTTACATCGTGGTGACCAAAACTGGATGCACTATTCCAAGTGTGGCCTTACCAAGGCATTGTAAAGTGGTATTAACACTTCACGTGATCTTGATTCTATCCCTCTGTTAATGCAGCTTAGTACTGTGTTGGCTTTTTTGGCAGCTGCAGCACACTGCTGGCTCATATTTAAGTGATTGTCCACTAGGACTCCGAGATCCCTCTCACAGTTACTACTATTGAGCAAGGTACCACCTATACCAGGGCTTTTCAACCTTTTCACCGATTGTACCACTTTTAGGATATGGCAATATTCGAGTACCACTTAGCAAGGTGTCAAAAACTTTATGACCAAAAAAAAAACCTGTTCAAAGTTGCAATTGCACTGAAATGACTTATGACCATTTCCCACAATTATGACCATTGCAGCATGACCAGGGTCATGTGATTTATATTTGGATGCTTGGCAACTGATTCATATTTATGATGGTCACAGTGTCCCAAGGTCATGTGATCCCCTTTTGCAACCTTTTGACAATGGCAGGGCTGCTGGTGGCCAAGTGCTAAGGCGGGACTTCCCTCCCTCCCTCCCTCCCTCCCTGCCTCCCTCTTTCTCATTCCCATCTCCTTCTGAAGGAAGAATTTGAAAACCCCCCCATATTTTCCCTCTTCCATATATTCATCAAACAAGGAAAAGCCTCCAGAGACAGAAAAGAGAAGCCATTGAGGGAACTAGCTTAGAAAGTTAAGGAGCGGCACTTAAGGAAGAAGAAAAAATGTAAATAAGTACTGGCTGCCGGCTAAGGCAGCCTACCCAAATGGCTCCATTCATAAGTAAAGGAATGCTACAAGCAAAATCCATTCAGGAGAAAAATACTTCAAAATCCCTTGCAGCAAAACTTACAGCTAACAATAGCAGAGCAATAGAAGCTAACACAAGACATCACCCATCAGGCAAATAGAAATTACTAAACACTCCTTAAGAACACAAAGCCCACATTGCACAAATCCTAGAACTTCAAAGCACATAAGAATCCTTCCACTCTCCATCTCCCTCCCTCCTCCATGCCTCACCTCCAGCCATTGCTGCCAGAGCAGTTGTAGATCGGCTCATGGCCAGCCAGCCTGCTTGATCTCCTCTCCCCCCACCCTCCTCCTCCTCCTCCTTCTTTCCCTTTGGAAAGAAGGGAGCTGACTCCGCCTCCTCCCAAGGCTGCTTCTTTTTCTCTCTCTCCCTCTCCCGCCCAAACTGCCTCCTTTTATAGCCTCTCCTGTCTCCGCCCCCTCCTCCTCCTTTCTCATGGGGGAGGGTGAGCCAGAAGTGAGCCTGTGGCCTTTGCCTTGCCCCAGCCACTCTGCAGCTCCAGAGGACTCTCTCACAATAAGTCCTTGCCTGCGCTGGCTCTTTCTCTCCCCCACTACACTTGGCTAGCTAGGGCTGTGTACCACCTGCCATTTGTTAATGTACAACAAGTGGTACGCGTACCACTGGTTGAAAAGCCCTGACCTATACTATACCTGTGCATTTGGTTTTTCTTGCCTAAATGTAGAACCTTACTTTTTTTAATGTTCAAGTCTGTCAAGATCCTTCTGTATCTTAAGCCTATCTTCTGGAGTGTTGGCTATTCCTGCCAGCTTGGTGTCGTGTGCAAATTTGATGAGTTCCCCATCTATCAGCTCACCCAAATCATTGATGAAGAGCACTGGCCCAGAACAGAGCCCTGGGGCACCCAACTACACACTTCCCTCCATGTAGATGCAGTTCCATTGAGGACTACATGCTGAGTATGGCCAATCAGTTAGCTACGAATCCATCTGGTGGTAATGCTATCTAACCCACATTTTTCTATCTTATCAAGTAGTAGGTTGTGGTCTACTTTATCAAATGCCTTACTGAAGTCCAAGTAAATTATATCCATACAAGTTTTCCTCATTTGATGCCATATTAATTTAATGAAATGTATGGTTACATTAAATCAACTTATCAAATCATTATATTTAATGTAAGCACTTCATCACTGTTTATTCAAATCACTAGAAAGGACCTTTTTCTCAATAATGTGGGTTTAAAATTATTTTTCATGTTTCTAATGTAGCCACAGAATGAAAAGACAATAGAGATTATACCAATAAATAAAAGATAAAGTAGTAGCCCACTCTTCTAGACTAATGAAAGAAATATATGCAAGGCATCTGCAACTTTATTGGGTTAACCTTTTTAGGTGACTAAACCTTCAGAGCTGGTCTTTATTTTTATCGAAGTACATATGAACATTATGATACTATGAATTAATTTCAATAATTTAGAGCACACAATATTTTTGTACAAGTTTCTTTTTCAGGATTGGTAATTCCTGTTAAAATTGTCATCTTTAGTCTAGTAGTTAAGGCACCAGTTTAGAAATCATGAGAATGTGCATTCAGATGCAGCCTGTGGCATAAAAGCTGGCTGGATGACTTTGGGCCAATCATTCTCTTTCAGCCCGCAGCTCAGGCTCCTGTTGCAGCCAATAGATCAACACTCAGTTGATCTGGAAAAAAACAAAAAACAAACCTGCACTTATGAGAAAATTCTGGAAAGAAAAAATGGTCAGCAGAAAACTGTGAGTTGAAAGGGAAGGTTTTAGTTTTTCTGTCTCCACCTCACATCTACCATATATTTGTCTTTACTGTGAAGTGATTTCTTACAACAAACTTGACTGTAGTAGCCATTTTGTACTTATTAAGACCAGAAAATCCAGGGCTGTTCTGTACATTAGAATATTAAAATAGAAGACAAACTTCTTTAAGTGGCAAACTTTTTTAAGTTTTCTGCCAGGAAAAATACATAGATATTGCAACCAGGTGTTGAGCTGGTCTTCATATAATGCAAAGCATGAAAGCAAGAGTTGAAAAAAAAATCATGTAAACATAACCAAACATAAGCAAGATAATACTACATTTTAGCAAGAGGTATGGAGTGAAGATGTGGTATTGTAGATTTTTTCTCTCCCTAGTTTAATTTATTGTTAAATTATATTAAAAAGGGGTGGAGGAGAGAGAGAAAGAGAGGGAGGCATACAAAAAGAAGCTTTATCTGGAAATATTTATATGTTATATGTTATTCATATAAGCAAACCACAGTCAATATTATTCAAAGGTTACTGTTGTTATTAGAAAGATTCTTTCATGTTTAGAAAGTCACCTTACTCATTTTGGTCTTTTGTTGTCAGAAAAGGAATAACAACTATCTTCTTATAAATAGAAAATGGCTTGAAATATGAATGTGTTGCTTGTACTTTTTATGTCTATTAGATAATAAGAAACAAAATAGTGGTTGGATTTGTTTTGTTCATTTGCTTCTTTTAGTAAAAGGGAACATTGTATGATAGAGCTTATTTGTTTGGTTGTTTAATTTTATAAGAGCCATCGTATGTTTTTCTTTTTGTCATCCATATTCGTTTCAGTTGGGCAAGTCTACTCATAGCTAACATGTCCCCATTTTAACCATTGGATAGAATAGGCTGGTGAGATTATCAGGGAGCAAAGTCCATATATTGCTAACATGGCTCCATGTTAAGAAGTAGATACAGTTGATTGGACAACAAATATAATTCTCAAAAGCAGGATTTTACTGTGTGACAAATGTTGATCATCTGTTTTCAGATAATTTTGTCAGTGCAAAGGCCACCTCCATTTTACAAGATTTCATCTGCATTTATTGTTCAGCTCTGTGTAGGAAGGTAATCCACATCTGGTACTGCATTGGGCACCCACATTATTATTATTATTATTATTAGTAGTAGTAGTAGTACTTTGGTTATACATTGTTATTTTTTTTCCTTTTTAATTGTAGGATGCCTAGATTCATGGGGAATTGGATGCACTATAAATTGTATAAAATATAAGTTCTTAATTTACAACCATCTGTATAGCGACCTTTCTAAGTTATAATGGTACTGAAATAGTGACTTACAACCAGTTCTCAGACTTATGGCTGTCACAGCAGTTCCACTGTTACATGATCAAAATTCAGGCACTTGGCATGTATTTATGATGGTTGCAGCATTCCAGGTTAACTGATTGCCATTTGTGACCTTCCCAGCCAGCTACCAACAGGCAAAGCCAATCATTTAATGGTTGCAACGATTCCCTTAACTAACTGTGGTGAAAAAAAGAGGGTGTAAAATCAGGCATGACTCACTTAACTACCTTGCTTAGCCACAGAAATTCTGGTTCAAATTGTGGTTGTAAGTCAAGAACCACCTGAAAATAAGATTCTAATACCATAAATTTCATAATGTTCGATGTCACTTTGTTTTAAAAGATTTGTTTCCATAGAAACATACTAATGCATATTATATTGAATTGAAGAATAAGATTAAAAAAAAATATGTATACAGCTATTGCTAGCCAAATTACCACATGTGCTTTATCTGAAATTCTGAATACCCTGTATTTATTGGCAGAATAAGTATTATAGGAAGACTAATTCAGATTTATTTTTTTAAAATACATATAATATCCTATGATTAATTATTCACATCTATTAATATATGTATTGTCATTCCATCAAGTCATAGGAGAATGTATGAAAAGGTCTGTGAAAGTTAAGTGATTTATGCATGTTTTTATCATTTGTGCAATGAAATAATGATACCACTGTCATTTTTGTTAATGCATGGTAAGATCATACCAATATTAAAAAGTAAGCATCATCACAAAAGTACAAATGGCTAAAGAAAGGTACATTTAAGATGTTTTCTTGCTTTTATTATTCAGTTTGTGAAAGAAGTAATGATAATATTAAGATGGTCAATTGAATGATATATATTCTAGTAGGGTTTTGTGGTCTTTTTTTTGTTAACTGGTGCAAAATTTGCTGAAGATGCTGAATAGTAGTCTAGATGATGTTCTTTTGCTGAGCTAGCACAGATTAGGCTAAATGAGAACACAAGAGCTATAAATTTAACAAAGTGTTCATTTTCTAAAGTGACTGCTTTATGCAGCTGCAAATGGAAGGAAACAGCATCTAACTCTCTGGCATGTGCTCTCTCTTTTTATCCTGCACAAATAAAAACTTTAGCAGTGAAAGACTTCATTTAGTGCTTTTGAGCTCTTAGCCAGATCTGAGCTCTTAGCTCAAATATATTATGTAGAGATGAGAATAGATTATTTAGGGATGTATCACTTTGACTACAGATTACCTGTTATTATTTTTGTTTTCTTCAAAGCCCATATCGTTTAGCAATTATCTGCCCTTCAAAGTCATTGGATTGACCTATTATGTATTCCATATTAATGGTTAAAGGTGTCTCATTATTACATATACAGTAGTATAGTTCATGATTTTTATAATTATTAATTTCTATTTAGTAATGCTGACATCATTTATTTATTTATTTATGTTACAGTTACATGAAATAAATGTGCCATAGAATCTAAATACACTGCACTCCCAAACTGTGATCCTGCTCTTTCTAAGGACTGCAATCCTATCTGGAATAAGTTTTATCATTTTATCATAATCATCCCATATTGTTGTAGAATCTATGGCAAATGTAGCAAATATATTAATCACTGTCCATCTTGAATACATAGCGGAAAGAGGAAGCTTTAGAGTTCATAAGGTTAATACTGTATGGAACAAAACTGTGACTGAATCTGGATGCTCTGCTTTGGATACCATGAAGCTTCCTTCCAGAAGATAACAAGGAAAACAGGTCATGAAGAGGATGTGTAGTGTCCCAGATAATCCTGTGGATCCTGCTCAAGCAACACTTATATGCTATGTCCTGGATGGAAGGGAGGGAACTGCCAATAATCTTTTCTGCCATCCTCACCAATCTCTGCACCACCTTCCTGTCTGAAGCAGTGATGCTTCCAAGCCAGACAGTAATGCAATATGACAGGATGCTCTCGATCGCCCCTCTGTAGAAAGTGGTAAGGACAGGGAAAGGAAGATGTACTTTTCTCATGCAACACAGAAAATAGAGGCACTGCTGTGCTAGCTTTACCAGTGTCTCATTGCTGAGTGACCAAGCCAGCCTACTCATTAACTGCACACTCAGAAATTTTATGCTGGTAACCATCTCCACAGGTGAATCATTAATACACAGAGGAGTGTGGCTGTGCCTGCCTTTTCTGAAATCGACAATGATCTCTATGCTGTTTTTTTACACCAGTTCACCAAAACCTCAACCTCTTTGCGGTAAGCACCATCATTGTCATCTTGAATAAGGCCCACTACTGTTGTATCATCCGCATACTTCACAATATGGTTGGTGGAAAACCTAGCACAACAGTCATGGATCAATAGGGTGAACAGCAGCAGACTTAAGACACAGCCCTGAGGAGAACCTGTGCTCAAGAAAATGGTGTTAGAAATATTTGTTCCAGCTTGCACATACTGGGGCCTGTCAATGAGAAAATCAAGAATCCAGTTGTTTAAGCATAAAAGGCCCAGTTTGCCTACTAGATGCTGGTGACTTTCCTTCAGAGGATGGTAAGCACCATTTATCCTTGTTTAAATTGAGCTCAGTCTCTCTACTAAGTTTCACTGGGGTGCACAGAGGAAGAAACATAAGATTAAAAAAGAGGAGAAGACTGTTTTAAAAAAAACAATAGAAAGTCAGTATCAGGATTGTAAATATACCAGGAAGTAATCATGGAATGGGAAACAAATTCCAAGTGTGCTTAGTTTAATTTGGAAATCTATAGCAATTATGCAGATTCACTATAATCTTTGACAGCCTAAATAGAACTGTTGCTTTCCCACATGAACCATTGCTTGAAGAAAGATGCAAAAGTTAATCTGAATTTTAAGAATGAGGCAATGAAATAGAAGAGCTTTTTTGTTAATTTGTTTTGTAAAAGGATTATGGATTACTGATTTTATATATATATATAAATATTTTTAAAAGCATGCCTGATTAGGTGATGAGATGTAGGAGAGCGTGGAATGAAGCAAGAGGGATATCCAGAGTTCATCACAATCTATCTGCCATTTCTTCTAAACAACAATTAAACTGGGTGGCAGAGAAAAAGGGAGCTAAAGAATCCACCAATTTATATCCCAAATGCCCCTTTTTAAAACTGTAACCACTGACCAGTCTCATTACTGAACTGTCTTAGTCATAATGTAAGTGTGCTATTGCAGTAGAACAATATATGTCTGTTAAGTCTTGAATGGAGATAATGCACTCTATGAAGAGGTTTTAGGCCCCGCTCCACTGTTTCCATTGCTGCCCTGCTAGGAGTAGTTTCATGACTTTGATCAGGTCCTCCATTAAAGATATTGCACTGAGAAGGATTCTGACATTTTCCATTATACAATTTAAGAACTAATACTGTTTGAGGAATGACTGAATGTTACCATAGAAATACCATGCTGCTGATTGATGTGCTTCAGCATGATTTGTTCTTGTAGCAAAGATGAATGTTATTGATCTATGTAATGCTATAGTAGAAATAATCTGCTGTCAGCAATTGTAAGAAATGGGGCAAAAAGATGTGAAAGTATGTATATTGGCTTGCAATTTAAGTTATGGGGTCTTCAAGAAACCTAGTTTAAACATTTCTGTTCTCCTTAAAGGAGTTAAAAATTAAATACTGTATTTAACAGTTAAAAGTTAAAAATTATATACTGAAAGAAATACAATTAATATATTTAATATAGATTCATTATATCTTTTTACTAAATAGATAATTAAACATAGCTTTTTAAAATATTTCATTGTTTTCCATATCATTGTTCATATTTGAAGATCTCTGTACTTCACTTTTATTACAATCAGCTGTTAGGAGCTGTCCATCCTAGTTTCTTTATTATTTTAGTTTCTTCTTAGTGCTTCTTGAAAAAGGAGCATGTTCCTCAGAACACTGTTACAATTCCAAAAGCAAACAGTTTTTCCTTTGCAATTTCACTGTCTATGTCAAGCTATGAACCCTACTGTCTTTAGGACCGCTGTAAAACTGTTAGCTTGCCAACAGTTATGGTGGGGGGGGGGGATGGAAGAGTTTAGGATTCCCTATCAGAGTGAGAGCTGAAGACCTTTGAGAGAATGTTTTGATGGACTGAAGTTTCTTCTCATAGCAATTGCTGGAAGATGTATTGGACAATGTGACCTGAACTGTCAGAAAGGGGAGGGAAAGTTTTGCTCTTTTAATTATCTGTTTCCTGCTATAGTTTCAGAGTTAGCTTTTCTTCAAACTTGCTGGATTGTTTATGCCTAATAAAGTTAACATTGAAACTCATTATGTCTCTAGTGTTTTGTTTGGTTGAGCTTTTCAGCTGGAATATGATATGGATAATAATATGAATTATTATTTTTACCTATATGGGTTTTGAAGCCATAATTTAAAATTTAAATTAAAAGTCCAATCCCTGCTCGGTTCCAAATTAAATGAGAAAGATCAAAATTAAACAGAACATCTCTAAATGTATAGATATCTTGCTTGGGAGGAAAAAATAATTTCTTGCTTCTGTCAAGATGGAACTCAAATTCTATAATAGCATTATTGAAGAGATGTAGTAGACAGAAAAGGAAGAATGGTTGTAATAACTTCAGCTATATTTATATAGCTATTGAAGAAAATGGAAAGACAATTCCATGGAGTTTTATTAAATCATTCAACACTCCTTGTTGACTTTTTGTGAGACATATATGAAGCTAATGAAATATGATTTATTATTGCTTATGACTTCTGCTAAGTAAGTTGGATCTGTTCCACATGAATGAAATCTATGCAGTTGTTATTGAAAAAACTCCATATATTATTTCATTCTTCTACTTCACTCATTCATCAAAGAAACTGTTAAGTCATCTCCAAATATACAAGAATATTGATTTCTATGACATACTGAATTTAAAGAACATTGATCCATTCAATTCAATGGAGTTGTACTATGCTATAGTTATAATTAATAAAACATTTACTACAGCATCAGTACACTGCAGGAAAACAGTAGTGGTATCCTGCACTTAATATTATTGCCAGTTCCTCTCTCAGAATATAATGTTTGGAATAAACTTATTGATTTCAAAAGAATATATTAATAAGAAGACATCAGCTACAAATATTAAATTTCCCGTGGTTAGATTTATATCTGTTGCTTAGGTAAATGAGAAATAAATTTACCATAAATTTGTACAGGATATCTGCTTTAATCATCAGTTTTATTTGAATGATAAAATATCATTAATCATTTATGTTAATATTTTTAGATATATTTAAAGTACTCAATTTTAGCAATTTTTATTAGACATTCAGAATTCAACAAAGAATTAATCTGCATGAAACCTATTAAAGTTGGGATCAGTGTGGTCCAGTAAGAGCACCACTTTCAATTTATATCATCTCCTTGTATACATTGATATGCACATCTTTTGTCATTTTCAAAATGAAACATTTTCTAAAGTTCTTATTTAGTATATACTTATTTAAGGGCACAATCCAGCGGTTTGTTTTATTGTCACTAACTGTGGTAGGTGGAAGGGCAAAGTCTGCATTCCAGAGGGCAAAGAAACAGCAGTGCTTAGACGGGTCAGGAGAAATAGAGTTTAGAAGGCTCCTCCTTAGCAATTCTCTGAGTATATCTATAGTGATGCAGATAGTTGCTTTAGTTTGACGTTGTCCGTCTATAGGTGAGGAATAGTAAAAGAAACTCATATATATGTAGGTATGTAGGTATATGTATATATGTATAGATATATAGATATATCTATATCTATATAGATATATATAAATATATATAAGATGTTATAGGAATGCCATGAAAATCTGTATGATTTTTCAATGTTCTTTTTTTTAATTTCACATAAACTATTTTAAAGTTTTATTTATAGAAAATTGTCCTAATTCTATGACCAGCTGTATGGAGGTCTTCAGGAAATAAGAACAGACAAGTCCTGTACCCTAATTTCTTTCACAAGCTGCTCTTCTTGTTATGCAATGGAAAAGTTGTGTAACATCACAGGAATGCATTTTTATTCAAAAGCTAGTGAAAAGATTAATTTAGAAAACTTGATTTCTGTCCAGCCATTGTGGCTATTATTATGAAACCATTTAATCATCAATGTCTATGCTGATGTTAAATGGAACTATTTGTCAAAAGTGACCATAGAACTTCACATTGCTATCATTAACCTGCTATTGCATTGTGACTTTTTATTCCTTTTAGCAATGTGAAGTTCTATGGAATAATCCAAACTGCTATAATAAAAGACTAGTCAATATAGATTCTTGTGTTTGTTGTCATAGCAACCCTAATTAATGGTCTTCCCTGAGTTCTTGGAGCCTCCTCATTTGTCAATGAGGATGGAGCAAAAGGGAACAAGTTTATTTGTTTGTGATTCAAGTAATTGTTTAAAACAACTACTAACAAAAGAAACCTATCCAAGAAATGCTTACAGATTGATCTGCTACCTTTTTAATGGATTCAGATGACAACAATACAGGTTGTTGTGTATGCATATATCATTATGTGCTTGAATCTCCCACTTTAAAGTAGGTAGTATGTATGTGAGCTCATGCATGCACATATGTGTCTGTGTATATGCACACTTTGTCTGCCAAGGTTTCTATGTCCCTATCATGCTCACTTTTTATTTGCAGCCCCCAGTTTGCCCTACAATGCAACATTTAACTTAAAAATGTGCTGTGAAATTCACTGCAATTTTTGATCTGTAATTTCATTAAACTTCTGCTTTCTTCTTATTTCAAGCATAATGGGTCAGGGCTGCCATATCTTTAAATGTTTCCTTGCCAATGACTTATGGTTTTCAAGAATAAACAGAAGTCCTTTTTTTTCCTTCTTTTTATTGAGTTCCATGAGTACTTTCCACCTCAACAGCGACATCTTAAAATCCACACTACTGATAACTCTATTGGTGGAAGTGCATAAATGTCTTCAATAGTTATGCATCTATGTTTTTTGATATATGCCCAAACTGCATTATTATGCCCGGAAAATTCAGAGCTTATTAATGAATGCTGAAACAGTGGCTGTTTGCAAGTACAAATGGCCTGGACCGTTTGTCATTTGAGAATGAACAAAGCAATGATGATGTAAGGAAAATTATATGATCTGGCAATTCTTTCATTCCCATAATCAAATGTGGATTAAGTAAGACATCTTATCTTAGAATCTTTGGGAAACAAATGTCACAGTTTTCAAAAGTCTTTCATTTTTTTTCTGTGCAAATATTTTCAAGAATGGACAATATGCCACCATTATAAGAAAATCAATAGATTAATCAGAATTACATACATACATTGGTCGCTAATGTCCATAGAGACTTAAGATATATATTTTTATCCCAAGACTTCTGGACTGGCCCTACAATTTGGCAAAGTTAAAGTTGCTATTCTAGGTAAAAGTCTATTGGAATTTCTCCAATTTGTTGATAAAGCTATGCAATTTCAGAACAGAACAGACTGAACAACTATTTTTGCTGATTTGCAGAATGGTAGTCAGCCTTGTTTTTGGTAGTAAAACATTGGGAGCAAGACTTCGCGTATTTACAATTTCAAAATACAAGAAAATTTATTGCATTTGTTACTTCCTGCCTGAAGACTGTTGTTCACCTTGTTGGGTACAAATTATGTAAGCTTGTTTCAAATGTTATTTATTATAAAGACATATAGCAACTTACTTACTTTTCATAATCCATTAGTGCTGTGTATTTTTTATTAAAAAGTAAGTAATCATTTTCTAATTAGCATTATGAATTTGTTTTTATATGCTTGTTATATTTTTCAGCTCACTTCATTTGCATCAAGTAATGAATATCATTAAAATTTTTGAAATAGAATTATATTGCACTTCATCTAAAGAAGGACAAGAATATGAAAAGAGTTAATGAAGCACTTACTAGATTTTAAAACTAGTTTTGTTATTATTTCATTATGAGACCTCAATATATTTTGTCAATTAAATAAAAAACTGTACATTCTGCTTATTGTATACTTACAATTAAAGAATTTTAGCCATCTTTATGTCTCACTTTTGCTTTTCAGTTCCAATGTCTGTACATTTTTCTTTTCATTTAAGCTGTTATAGAGGGAGGGAGGGAGGGAGGGAGGAAGGAAGGAAGGAAGGAAGGAAGGAAGGAAGGAAGGAAGGAAGGAAGGAAGGAAGGAAGGAAGGAAGGAAGGAAGGAAGGAAGGATTCCAACGCTCTGTTCCAGAATTCTGAAGTTGCTCCTGTATGAACACAGACCATGAAATATCAGCATAAATTTACATATATCTATGTAAACATACATATACATATATAAAATTCCAGTTAGGGAAAAGCCACCTAAGATTTCAGAAAACTTCTTAATTTGCCTTCATGTGTCAAAGAACCCCTACATGCAAAACATGTGTTCTTTGCCGCTAAGCCAGTTCTTTTTAAGTGAGTTATTGTGCTCTGCTGAACTAATGTTTTAATATTAGAATGCTCTGAGTCTCTTTATAAAAAAGAAAAGCAAAATGTGTTTCTGTGTGTGCTTTCCTTTATAAATCCCTGGAGGCAGAACTAATATAGAGCAAATAAAATGAGGACACATTGTCCATACATTCTGAATAACCCTTAACAGAAATTACTTGCTTTGCATGTTGCAGTATATCTTCTCCAAATATCAAAAATATAACTAGATTTATTTTTACTTATGTAGAATAATTAGCTATCAGCTATGAGTGGATGTATACAGGCCCAGTTGCCACTTTACCATTCAATGTTTAAATATTTAGAAATGGAGGAAAATGATTCATAGCAAACATAACTCAGAAGAATATTAGCATTTATCCTTGCAGTATTGCAGTCTGCCCCAATTTATTCAAGCCTGCTGTATTTATCTCCTGAGTATCTTCATTCAAGAGGGATTTCTGCTGAATTTGTTCATCATCTCCTGCATCAATCCCTTTGATTAGGGGTCTCACTTGACAAACCCAGTCGCTTTTCTTGCATGGCAACTCCATATGTTTGGTACAGCTGTTCCTGCTTTTAGGTAGAAAGTGATTACACTCTGCTTATAGTTTTCTATCCCTGTCAGAATCCAGCAGAATAGTCTTTCCAGCTTGAATTTACCTCAGATTTGAATCACTTGAAATACTGCTCCTATTTAGGTTAGAAATAGCCTCAGTGGCAAACTGAATTTTCATTTGTACAGCTTTTCATAGCTAAAAGATTAGAAAGAGATTAAAATTAAAAATTAAAAGATTAGAAAAAGAGAACTTTGAATTCCTAGATCACAGTTTACATTACCTACATGATGGAATTCTGGCAGGGGATGGGCTACACCAGGCATGTCAAACTGCCGGCCCACGGGCCGGATGCGTCACGCCAAAACCACGCCCACCCCATTGCTGGCAATGGGGAAAATCGTGATACGTTGTGCGACGTCACGTGACATCACGAGTTTGACATGCCTGGGCTACACCTTACAGAGAACCAAGAACCAAGAAGAATGTGCTTAGAAAACAACTGGCTGGGCTTATCTAAAGGGGCTTTAAAATTAAAATTGGAAGGGGAAGGAGACCAATCCTTAGGACCTAATCCCAAGCAAAAACCTTCGGACAACCAATCAAGTAATGAGAAGGAAGGGGAACTCAGGTATAAAACAAGAGACATAGGAAGCAAATGCAGGGTCAGTCAGAAAGGACTCAGCTGCCTATACACTAATGCTCAAAGTATGAGGAACAAACAGTGAACTTAAAGTCCTAGTACATGAGGACAGGTATATCATTGTTGCCATTACCAAAACTTAGTGAGATGAATCCTACAACTGGAACATACTTCTATAAGGATTTAAATTGTTCAAAATAAACAGACCTAACAAAAGAGGAGGTAGAGTTGCATTATGTGCAAGAAATAACTACATCTCTACAGAAATGAAAACAACCCAGGATGAAAAACTTCTTGAATTCAATTGAGTTAATATAAAAGGAAAAAAGAATGACATTGTCATATGTGTACACTACAGACCACCAAACCAAGCAGAGGAAACAAATGAACTTTTTGCTATTCAGTTACAGTTACTAAGATGTGCATGAAACAGGCTGCAGTAGTAATGGGGAAAAGTACTTGACTTCAACTGGGAAACAAGCTCTGCACCAAGTGGGAGATCAAACAGGTTCCTTCAAAGGTAGAGGAAGAATCCAGAGGATCAGCTATACTGGACTTAGTTCTTACTAAGAGATAAAATGATAAAAGGGGTTGAAATTGTTGGAACTTTGGGAGAGAGTGACCATGTCATACTGGAATTCAACATAATGCAGTAACAAGTAATTGAACAATTCAAACTAGTGTCTTAAACTTTAAGAGAACTTAAGAAGGATTCCATGGATGGAAATCCTACAGGGGAAAACAACTTAAGATGCAAAACTGCAAAATTAGATTATAAACGCCCAGTCTAACTCAATACCATAGAGAAAGACAAACAAGAAATCCCAGACAAAACCAACATGGTTGCATAAAGAATCTCTGATAAACTGACAGATAAAATCCCTTCCAACCCTATTATTTTATGTTCTATGTTCTATTACATGACAATGGGATGGGGGGTGAGGAGGAAGGAGAGGGAATTAGATACTCAATAAGCAGTATGCAGTAAAGAGTATTTCAGACAAGTGTTGACCATAAACCCAGTTCTGAAAATTATGTCCAGGAGCCTTATATTATCCCGGTCAAATTTTTGGAAATCTCCAGTGATGGAGCACCCATAACTCTGGGAAACAAGCTATTCCATTGATTATTTTTTCTCACTGGTCAGAAAATTTCTCCTTATTTCTAAGTTCAATCAAAAAATGGCAGCAGTGTGACCATTGATTATATGTGATGTAGTCTTCCAATGCCGTGTGGCTTGAATTTAAGAACTTTGTCTAGTTTTGCTATATATGTTAGACATAATACAAATAATTGATTTAATTTTCTTATCCTAGAAGAAGTGAAATGCTTAAAGGAAAGTTCATTGATGTGTCTGTACACATCCAAATTTCAAGGGGCTACAAAGCAATATAGGTATTTTCTATATAATAGAAAAACATAAGTATCACCAGCAACTCTGGAAATGGCTGCTTATTGATGATTTCCACATCAAAATCCAACTGGCCATGGCAGAAATAACATAATTTGGTCCTTGTCATTATGTTATAAAAAATCACTATGTCCTATTGGGTCAGTAATTTGGTGCTCCAGAAAAACCTTGATTACTTTAAGGTAGATTAATCCAATTCAGTCTCTGAATATGTGTCTACCCAATGTTTTTCCCACCCAAGACATTAAAGTAATAACTACTGTAATTGAAAGATAATTACACCTTCATTTAAAGGCAGACCTGTTGATTATAGAATCTAACGCTTTCTTTCTCTCACCTTCCCACGTGTTTTACAAAAGTACCACAATATAATTGAGCACTGTTGAAAGAGATTGGGAATAGAGTTTTTGCTCAGATGCAAGTAATTATAAATTGGTTAAAATTATCCCACTTTGCCTTATGATCCAATCTTTAGCTGGATCCCAAACATATTCTATGTTAAATCTTCTTGTGCTTTTATAAAATTTTGTTGTACTGTTCATAGGAATATGATATATTTTAAAAATCAGCTACTAGGCAATTATGGAGAACTTTTATGAGAATGCATTATTATACTTATTATTTGGTGGATATTGCTCAATCATGATACATCTAATTTTATAAATAATGAACTGTTTGCAAAGGAATGCTTACTTTCTCAGCAGCACACTATATGAATAGAACATATGTAAAAAATATTACACAGAGGTATATGTAGAGGGAAGAGGAAATGCCCTGAGGGATAGCAGGAGAAGCCACTACCAAGGCAATGGTCAGAAGATAGAGGCCTAAGTCCAGAGCAAGAATGTAGTTTCAATAAACATCTCAGACAGGTTTTTCCTTAGTTCTCACTTAGTTAAAAGAAGGAGGAAAGTGCATTCAGTCATGCAAGCTTATGTTCCTATAGTTTTACAATAATGTATTGACCTACAGTATATGATATTGGTTTCATAGTCTGGTCTACTTGAAGGCCTCACATAATAACAAATTACAAGTATCTATAATCTATAAGATCATCATTCAAGGAGTTTGGCATACCTTAAGACTTAGATAGGCAGCAGATTGTTAGCCTTATTTATCATCCCCATTTATATGTTGTGTTAATATTAAGGATTGGAAAAGATCTTCAGACTCATCCTAACATTAATTAACATGCAATGATGTTGCTGATTGTGTTTATATATAGCAGGTAAATCACAATGGGATTCACGCCTTGAACCAAGAAGTCTGCTAAGTAAGTTATATAGAGTTTAGTTCTTACATTCGTGCCAGTAAATCCTTTAGTGCAAATTATGACATGTTAAACGATACCAGTGCAAAAAATGTGCTAAAACTTGCAAAATGCATTAGTGAGGAAGGTAAAATCTCTACAATATTAATATATGGTGTGAATAAAATCCACCAACAATTGGACAGTTGCCATTAGTCAGTGAAAAAGAAAAAAAATGCTAAGAAAGAGCAGCCAAGTTTAATGATGACTCTATGCAATTGCAGACAAAGTTTTCTAAAAATAAACCAGATTAGAAACTATATTTCATATATATTGGAAAACTCTGCCACCTTGAGCCAGGAAATGCTACTCTTTGACTAAAGATGCAACCTTGCCTTCAGTGTGAAGCAGAAAACTAGAAGTAAACTGCCATCGTGTGTGCCAATGAAGCATCCATTATTTTTTCCAAGCCTGCATGCAATAGCCACAAGATGAGAGACTTCTTAATCTTTCTTCATTACAATGACAAATATTTATGTAATGTGAAAGAGAACACAATGGTAACTGAGACAAAACCAATGCCATGTTTTGTTGCACTTTTAGATATTATTTCTTGTTTTACCACTCTCCTTTGCCTGATCTAAAATAACTTTATAATAGTATCATATTTGCTTTTTGGTTGATATCCTTTGACAGAACTTGCCCCAAATAATTTATTTAACATTTATTTTTCTCAAGCAAGATCTATGCACCTTTTTTATGACAAATTAAACTTTATGTTGTTGTTGTAATTTCCATTTCCAGGTTTAGTGTTAATTATAATCTGTTTAAATCTTTTACGCAAAGCTTTAAAAAAAACATTATTTATAAAATATGCAGAAAATGATAGTTCATAGTTCTTAGCAATAACAAAATTTCTTCTCCCTTCAAATCTTAAATATATGTTAAATTGCATTGTAGCATTTTATCCTGTGCACACTATTGTGTTAATTCATGTATATTGTGATGGATTGTGTATAGCTGCAATATAATCTATGTTGCTCGGACTTCCTAGCCTGTTGACTATCCATGCAGTTTGTATTGCTTAAGAAAATTTGGTCTTATAATAGAACACATGCGCACACAGACACACACACAAAGGCACACACAGACACACACAGTGACATAAACATGTATATATGTATGTATTTATCGAGATAGACAGACAGACAGACAGACAGATGGATATAACATGCCAGTCTGATTTTGTGCTCATGAGTTAAAACTATTACCCTTTTTTTTCCTACTTTAAGCCATATCAACTTCAGATTGAACTCACCAATTAAAAATAATACAAACCTGCATTCCATTACTTTAAACAGATTAGAGAGCAGACAAGCAAAAAGGATCACAAGAAGAAAATGTGATGTAGTGAATGAAAAAGCAATCCAGGTGATGCAAAGTATGAAATAATTAAATAGAGTTACCTTATGTTTGCACTGGGCAAATGTAACAAATTATGTAAGAGCTTCAAAATTTATTACTTTGTTTATTTATTTGCTTGACTGATACCTTGTAAATAGAAGTTAACATGCAAAGAGAAAAGAACTAGCAATCTAATGAAGCATATTAAGACACCCCTTGAGACAGCATTAAAAGTTCTACACTTAAAGAAACTGAAATGAATCCCGATGTAATGACTATGTAGCTTTCTCATGAAAAAGGCTACAGATTCAAAAGTTCCAAGAGGGCAGATTCTCATTGACACCAGGTAAATAACGTGAGCAGGATTGGAGTAAAAACAAAAAAGTGAGTTCATTAAATTTAAATTTCCTCTTAAGTATAATTAAATTCGTGTGTATTTCAAAATTTATCACTACTTTAAATTGAAAATTTCAGTTCAGTATTAGTTTTTGGTTTCAGGACTGACTGAAATTTGGTATATATTATGTCTGAACTCAAACTGTAAAATCAAACTGTAGAATCAATCAATCTGTTTATTACAGCCATAAAGCCAGACACAATCAGAATATATAACAACAGTAACAATCTTATTTCCATATTTACAAGATATAAAACCACCAAACAATCAATATAGTACAATCCAAAATTCTCAAAATAGGACCCCTTTAATAGTGGTGTGATGTATTGTGCAAATGGTGGCACAAAATTGGGCAACCTGAATTGATATTTTCAGATCCTTATCCGAAAGTAGCAACTTTAAATAAAATTCATACCCCCTGCCTGGAACTTTCTTCAATATCGGATATATAAGAGACTGTCTAGAGTCTTTATATAGAGAACAATGAAGCAGCATATGGCTTAGAGTTTCTATAGAGCCATCGCCACATGGACACAACCGAAGGTGCATAGGAATGCCCTTAAACCGTCCAAAAAGGACTGCCGAGGGCAATGCATCCAGCCTGGCTAAGGTGAAAGCTTTACGAAATTTCAAAATTGTAATGGAAAATAGATAAGAAGCTGGGAAACTGTAGAATAGAATTATAACCATGTAGGTGAAGATGAAAATGAATGCTATGTATGATATTCCAAGGGAGGGCAGTAAGCCATTTCATTATGAACCTTATTTTATGTACTTTTCCGAACAAAATTATAATGAATATGGAAAGTCAGTTAGATATACTCTGTGAAACCAAAGCAATGAATCAAAACAATTCTGTGCATACTCAGTATTAAAAGTCAGTGCAAAAAATCCACTAATGCATCAAAAGGATTAGAATAACGCAACTTCAGAAAATGAAATAATGCTTAAAATGGAAAGCACGACCTTACTTTTTTTTTTTTAAGGATTATGCTTTAGCCCGAGTATATGGTTATGAAAGATTTTGTATATTCATGGAACTGAAGTTGTTTCCAACTCTGATAAAATGATTCTAATATAATAAGGCATTTTTACTTTATAGTGCAAAACAAGATGCTTCAGTGAATGCATGGGCGTATCTTGCTGTTAATATGCAAAAGGAGGAATACAGATTAGATACACAGCTGATTGTATCTGATTGAACAAGAACACCAGCTTAAGTAATAGAAAAAGGCTATAGATTATAAAAAGAAATAACATCATACATAAAAATGAATCTAACAAAATGAAATATAAAGTAGATAGTTTCTATTCAGTCACTTCTATAAGCAAGTGAACTTAGAGAGATTGGTCACAAAGATTTCGTGGAAGTTATTTTTTTCTCTAAGTGGACAGTGACTACAGGTAGTCTTCAACTTATTGAAACCAGAATGTTTGTTGCTAAATAAAAATGAGTCACACCTGATTTTGTGACTTTTTTGCCATGGTTGTTAAGTGAAACTACCTAGTTAAGTGAATCATGTGGTCATTAAGCAAATTTGTCTTTCTACATTGATTTTGCTTGTTGGAAACCAGCTTAGAAGGTCACAAATGGCGATCACATTAGCCCAGGATGCTGCAACCATCACAAATAAATGCCAGTTGCCAAGTACCTGAATTTTGATCATGTGATCATGGAGATGCTGCAGCTGTCATAAGTGTGATAACAAGTTGTAAGTCATTGTTTTCAGCAATTGTTTTAACTTTGAACAATCACTAAATGAATGGTTGTAAGTTGAGGACTATCTGTATTTGGTGAAACTAAGAGACCAAAACATTGTCATTTATTTATTAAAAGTATATGCTGCCCATCTCATCATCCTAAGTGACTCAGGGACCTTACAATACAAAAAAAAACCCTAAATACAATACAAACCTAAATGTCACTACACCAACCATTTCCAGCTTAGAGTGCTCCCATTGGAATCCCAAGCCAACCAACAGAGCCATGTTTTAAGGCTCTTCTAGAAGGCCAGAAGAATGGAGGATCTCACCTCTGGTGGCAAGATGATCTAAAGTGCAGGAGTCACAGCAGAAAAGGTCTTCTCTTAGACCAGGGGTAGGCAACCTTAGCTCTTTTATGACTCGTGGACTTCAACTCCCAGAATTCCTGAGCCAACTAAGCTATGCTGGCTCAGGAATTCTGGGAGTTGAAGTCCATGAGTCATAAAAGAGCCAAGGTTGCCTACCCCTGTCCTAGACAGTGCCAACTGAAATTTCTTGACTGACAAGGTCTGCAACGGCCCCTTTCTGCCAGAATCAGTGGGACAGACTAATCCTATTGGGGCAAGACAATTACTGGCCCCATGGCATAGGGGCTTTAAAGATGATAATCAACACCTTGAATTGGATCCAAAAGCAAATCAGCAACCAATGCAGCTCACGTAACAGCAGTGTTACATGTGCCACCTTAAGGACTTCCAGAACTGTCTACACCGCTGTATGGGGAACCAATTATAGCTTTTGAATACTATTTTAAGGAAAGCTTCAGGTAGAGCACATTGCAGTAATCAAAAAGAGAGATGACTATGGCATGAGTGACTAAGTGCAGGACCTCACAATTCAGTAAAAGGCAACTGGCGCACAACACAAAGTTGAACAAGGGCTCTTATCCTTACCTTTATCAGATTAAGAGAACTAGTAGACCCATATTTTGAAAATATGGATGAGGGTAACACACATATAGGTGATAGAAAGGAATAAAAGTAAGAAGTAGGCAGAAATTATTATTATTACAACATATTACTAAGTTCAGATCTAACGCATTGCATACATTGGGACTTTCCTACAATGGTTAAATCACTATTAAATGATTAATAATGAGCAGGATTGTCTAGCTTCTGACTTGGACTAAGACCCATGAGAGAGAGATTCAAGTCCATCTTCAACTACTAAAGCTAACTAAAGTCACTATCTCTCAGCTCAATTTCCTTCATAGGAAAAAATGTGGGGAAATGGTGGAAGAGATGCTGCACATGGCACCTTGAACTCCCAGACAAAAGTCCAGATATAAAAGTAGTAAGTAAAATGAGGTAAATAAATGTTAATTCATCTTCAGCTTATTTGCCTACTATATCTTTTATATAAAATAGTAATTTCTCTTTCGCCCTACATTTCCTGTAACTGATTAGTGATCAAATAGATTTTCCTTAAAATTTTCTTAGGGCCTCAAGAATGTACCATTTTTGTTTTAATCATAGCAGGTCTCCTTTTTGTTTCAGCTGCATTATTTAGAATGTCATGGAATAAGTTAATTCTATACCATGAAAAGTTTATAGTTAATTAAAAATAAGGTTGACATTCTAAATGAGAGAGGGAGAAAAAGCACAGCACAAAAGTCCAAAGTAATAATTAAGCAAGATTGTTTTATGGAGATGTTGGCATTATACTGTAAATATCAATTGTTGTTGAAACTGCGGAAGCAATACTGAACTCCATTGGCTGCAGGAGCACATAGGTCAGCCTGTTATCATTCCTGCCCAAGTACTGCTTTTCCCTGATCAACCAGGAGACTTGGCAAAAACAGTTTTGAAAATGAATTGGATCTTCTTTTATTAGTTAACTTTCAGGATGAAACACATCTAAAAAGCTAGGCATCATAGTTGTTCTCTTACTTTTCAATATGCTATAGATTCTTTTATACTTGTAGAGTGTAAATCCAACACTAATGTTGAAGTACTTATGTGCAAAATGTGCTTTACCCACTTTTAAGTATGTATTTATCATGGTAGGGGATAATAGCCATTGTGAGGAAATATATTGTATGGAAATCTGTCTTCTAATATCCTGAAAATATCCTTCTCACTGTGAAAAAGCCTTTCTAATTCAGAATCTTTCTCACATGGCCATTATTGAACATACAGGGGGATGCTGATACTGTTGTCAACGCTGTTAATATTGGATATTATTGCTTTGACAAGATATGCAGAACTGTCTGGTATTTTTAGAGTTAATTCAGATGACAATAGGAGGGGAGGAGATTTATAAGGAAAGTACGGGATAAGGAACGGAAGTGAATCTTTTCCCTTCAAGCTAATTGGAAAATGTGAATTATGACTGCAAAATAGGGGAGGGGAATAGCTTGGAATGTTATGTGCAAAGAAAAGGAAGTTCAGATCTTGGCATCCATCCATGTTGTGCCGACACTGTGTTCATGGTTAAAGACTTTTCAGAATAAACAATGCCTGGAACTTCTTTGAAGTATTCCATTAGTCGGAACCCTGACAACATGCCAAGATCTAAATCCTTTTCAAACAACTGGGGGTGCATTACCCCCACCTCTTCCTCCTAGGCTTGAGTGAACCTGACAGAGTTTCAGGAGGAAAATCTATCATGAGAAACAGGAGTTGCTTGAATACAATCTGGCAGCTGCTGATACCCCAGAGGGGGAAGTAACAGACAGCATGCTGTGGGAAGATGAATTTTGGAGACAAACGGCTGGCAGACAAAGGCAAATCGGTGGAGAGATAACAGACCACCTGCCACTCAAGGCCTGGGTGAGTCACTGGAAAGATTTGAAAACCCAGAGGTGAGAAGCAAAAATCCACTCCTGCCGAGAGAGGCCTACAGCCCCTCCATTGTAGATCAGACAGCCTTCAAGACCCTGTCTTCCCCTGTCAGGGACTCCAGCCCTGAAGAGAGAGGGAATCCCAGTCTGAGGCATCTGCAACAATGGGGAGTATGGCATTCACCGCAGGCAGAGGGTAAACAGCCTCTGAGCTTACCATAGCTAATAGAGGCCTTGAAACAGCTTGGGGTGGTGCAGGAGCCAGGAGATCAGCAGCTGGTGGGAGAACGACCACAGCAAGGAGATTGGCCCCAGCCCCCAAACGTGCAACCCCTGGGAATAAATCAGCAGCCAGGATGGGGCCAGCAGTAACAGCCACAGTGGGGGCCCCAACAGCCTATAAATCCTCTGAGCTTGCCACAGCTAATAGAGGCCTTGCAACAGTTTGGGGTGGTGCAGGAACCAGGAGATCAGCAGTTGGTGGGAGAATGACCACAGTAAGGAGATTGGCCCCAGCCTCCGAACGTGCAACCCCTGGGCATACATCAGCAGCCAGGATGGGGCCAGCAGCAACAGCCACAGTGGAGGCCCCAACAGCCTATAATTGCTCCACCTTTCAGAGCAACCTTCGATGGGGACCCAGAGAAGCTGATTTTTTTCCTCAACCAAGTGCACTCTCACTTGAATTGCTGGGCCTATCTCTACCCGGACCCAGGGGCCATGATCGATGTGATTGCGTCCAGCCTAGAGGGAGAAGCATCTGAATGGCTGAACAATTTATATAATGAGCAAGCCCCAGAATTGGAGGACCCCCCACCGCTTCCTCCTAGGGCTGAGAGAAAGATTTGAGGACCCATCCCTTGGCCTCAAAGCAAGAGAACAAATCCACAAAATAAAACAAGCCGGCAGGCCTGCCCTGGAGTACGTGCGAGAGTTTTGCAAGATAGCAGGTCGAATAGAGGGGTGGCCAGAGCAATCCCTAATCTATCACTTCATTGAGGGATTAGACGATCACCTCTCTCAGGCCTGCTTCTATTGAGCTGATCAGCTGCAAGAATGGTACCAGGCAGCAGTGAAGCTAGACGTTCAGCTCGCCTGCTATAAGAAGCCACCCCCTCCTGAATCCGAGCAGCAGCCAGAGCAACCCGAACAACAATCACCCCCACGAAAACCTCCAACTACTGCGATGGCTGAGAGACCCAGGCCACCCACAGGCCTGTCAATTAAGTGTTTTCGGTGCAGACAGGAGGGACATCGAGCAGCAACCTGTCCAGTCCCCTACCCCTGACTGCAGAGCAGACCAGAACCAGCGGCGAGAAGGAAACCTGCCCAGCTGCTAATGAGAGAAAAATCCAACCGGGTCACGCAAGAACCTGTTGCCCAGATTACACCCCACACACAAGAGGACGCCGGGACTCCGGGTGGGCCCGCCCCCGCCCCTGCTCTACCCTCCTTTGACAGCGATGATGGAGAGAATGACCCGATGGTGAGTCGACAAATCCCGCCTTTTTCACTGGCCGCCAAACCTATAATCCCTAAGTCGGGGGCACAAATGGACTTAAACGTGCTAATTGATTCTGGATGCACCCGATGCATTATTAGCCTGCCCTTTGCCATGAAAATGGGCATACAGGCAAAACAGCTCTCCAAACCTGTGAGGTTTGAGCAAGCCGATGGCTCCCTGATGGGAGGGACCCTAGTCACACAATTAACTGAGCCCCTACGCCTAGAAATAGGTGAGCACTGGGAGTTTATTCGCTTCCTGGTGGCCCCCAAAATGACTGAGGCTGTGATCCTAGGATTAGCCTGGTTGGACAAATGGAAGCCATTTATCTGGTGGGAGAAAGGAATGAGAACTATGAGACTACCTATAGGGCCTAAGCCTCCCACTGATTCAACTGACATTGTGGGACACTTTAGGCCACCCAATGAGCGAGCGCACATGGTTGCCTCACCGCCACCAGACAAATCACTCATCCCCAACGAATACCGGGACCTAGCGGAGGCATTTAGTGAAAAAGAATGCGATGCCCTGCCCCCTCACAGACCCAATGACTGCTCTATCGAACTGGTGCCAGGAGCCAAACTCCCACGACTAAGAATGTACGCTATGTCCCCCCTCGAAATGGAGGAGATGCAGCGATATGTGAACAAAAACCTAGCGAGGGGGTTCATTGAATGGGCCAAATCTAACGTGGGATCCCCTGTGTTGTTCAAAGAAAAAAAAGATGGGTCTCTTCGTCTCTGCGTAGACTATAAGGGCCTCAACGCTGTGAGTGTGGAAAACAAATACCCCCTCCCCTTCCTAAAGGACTTATTAACCCATCTGGCTAAGGGGAGTGTCTTCACTAAATTAGACCTGAGAGAGGCATATTACCAGGTGAGAATAAAGGAGGGAGACGAGTGGAAAACTGCCTTCAACTGTCCTATGGGGAGCTATCAGTTCAAAGTCATGCCATTTGGACTACAGGGGGCCCCAGCCGTATTCATGCAGATGATTAATGAGGTCCTACATGATCACTTGTACAAAGCGGTTCTGGTGTATCTTGATGACATCCTGATATACAGCACAAATATGACTGATCACATAAAATTGGTGAGAGAAGTGTTAAAGAAATTATTAAATGCCAAGCTTTATGCCAAATTGTCAAAATGTGAATTTCACCAGACCCGATTAGATTATCTTGGCAACAGAATTTCCAACGAGGGCATTGAAATGGATCCAGCCAAAGTGAGAACTATAATTGAGTGGCAGCCCCCAAAGACTCGCAAACAGCTTCAGAGCTTTTTAGGTTTTGCCAACTTCTATCGTCAATTCATCCCCTCCTTTGCCGAGATTGCCCTACCCCTTATAGAACTACTCAAAACAGGCAAAGGAGGAGGAAAACCGCAACCGGGCCAGCCACTTACATGGACTATGAGCTGTCAAACAGCTTTTGAGAATTTAAAAAGACTATTTGCTGCTGAACCGGTCCTAAAGCACCGCTGCCCAGGGGAACCCTTTGTAATCCAAGCTGACGCCAGCGACGTGGCAGTCAGAGCTGTATTACTGCAGAAGAACAAAAGTGGAGTTCTACAACCCTGTGCCTACACCTCTAAAAAATTTACTGAAAGCGAGGGGAGATGGGCAGTCTGGGAGAAGGAGGCCTTCGCTATTAGGTGGGGAGTGTTAAACTGGTGACACTATCTAGAAGGGAGCAAGGTGCCATTTGAAGTATGGACAGATCATAAAAACCTAGAGGCACTGAAAATTCCCCGCAAATTGTCCCCAAAGCAAGTATGGTGGGCACAGTATTTTAACTGTTTCAACTTCACTCTAAAGTACATACCAGAAAGAAAAAACTTACAAGGGGGGGGACTGTATTTGCCTGAAGCCCTCCGTCTTAAAGTTTTATTAATTTTTAAGAAATACAGTCTTTAGTGCTTAGTAAACAACATGTTGCCTGGGTTCAAATATTTAACATTAACTTCTTCGATATAAATTTGTTCAATACTACACAATCCAGTATTTTTTCCCTGATCTTCCTTTCTTCTCCATATTTTTTCCATTTTGCCCTCATTACACCGTTGCAATTTTTGGTAATGTTAATGTATACAGAGTTAAATATAAGCATCTTCATCATATTTTACTAATATCATACAAATAATAATATCAGTTCATAAATCAATAATGACAATTCATTAATCAATGTCCTGTTTTTCATGGTCTTGTTAAGGTTTGATTTCCCAGTGTTTGAAATATCTTTATCAGTTATGATTTTCTCAATATTAATTACATTTATATAGCTAAAAGTTTTATTCATATCAATCCTCCGCTTATCTTCATATTTTCCATATCATAAAGAAAAAGAAAAAAAAATGCTATCTTAATTCTAAATCATATCTTTCATTATAAAAGTCTAATTATATCTAAGGGTCATCTGTTCTTTAATCTTATTCAAACAAGTATTTAAACATATAATGCCCCCTCCAGAAGGTCAAATCTTCTGTTTTTTAAATCTGACTCTCACTTTCTTTCTTTGCCAAGTAGCTTTCCAAGCCAGGGCAATTAGATCACCCAGGAATTTTCTTTCTGTTTTTGTAAAAATTGCTTGGCATGAGGAAGACAATTTATGTAGGGTATTTTTTTTTTTGGGGGGGGGGAATTCCATCCATTTATATTCCTTAAACAATTCCCAGTTCCTTTCTCCCTCCATGTCTCTTTTCATTCTCTGTCTCCCAAGTTGTGACCCTAACCCTAACAGCTTTATATTCCATTTTTTAAATCTTCTTCCTTGCCATCAGATATATTTTGCAGACCTAAGGGGTAAAAGGTCTTTTGCATTTTCATTGTTATAGCTAAGTCTTACAGTATTTTGTTTGTATATAGTCATTTATATTTCCCTTCTTTTATCTCTTCCATTTCTAAATCCATTTCCTCTGTTTCGTCTTCTGATTTCTGGATTATTTGTTCATACTTTGTGGTTGTTATCTGGGAACTTTCTAGTTGTAGATTTAATTTGGAGATTTGCTTGTTTATATTGTCTAAATTGTTTTTAGTCTCATTATGATTTCTTTTTATGTCCTCTTTGCATTCAACAATTGTTTGGTGAATTAGTTGTAGCATAGAATATATTTCTTTCTGAAAAGTGTTTGTTTTTTCTTGAGGCATCATTCCTGGAGATCCTCTAGTACAGGGCTTTTCAACCAGTGGTATGCGTACCACTAGTGGTACGCAAGCACCTGGCTGGTGGTACGCGTAGGATGGGTTGAACAGCACTGTAAAAAATTTTTTAAAAAAAATGTAAAAAAAATAGTGTAAAAGTGGATGAGGTGAAGTTGCAGCAGTGCTTGTGGGAAAGTCAGCTGGAACTGCACGTTGCCTGGGTCCTACTGAGAGCCCAGGATCAAAGCACGCAGCGCCAGCTGATTGGCGGCGGCCTTGGGGGTAGCAGGCAGCCTCATGCAGTCTTCAGGTGGAGATTCCGCTGGAGCTGCGCGATGCATTGCCTGGGTCCGTGGTGGTTAACACCTGCTGAAGCCGCACAGGGTAAGGTTGCTGCCCCCGCCCCCACCCAGATGCCCTCGCCTCCCCCAAGCATTTTTTTACTAACCTGCTTTCAGCTTCATTCTGTTTCTCCATTCGCTTCTCAGCCTTCGCCACGCATTTGTGGGACAAAAAAAAAAGTTCCATGAGACTTTCTAATTTCTTGCGAGATCTCACGAGAAGTTAGAAAGTCTCATGGAACTTTTTTTCTTTTTTACCGATAGTCCCACAAACACGTGGCGAAGGCTGAGAAGCAAATAGAGAAACGGAATGCAGCTGAAAGCAGGTTAGTAAAAAAATGCTTGGAGGAGGTGAGGGCATCTGGGCGGGGGGTGGGGTTGCCAACCTTACCCTGCATGGTGGCGGGAGGGTTAACGGTGGGTGCAGGGGCCCCAGGAGGAGCTGCGCAAAGCAGGCGGAGGGGAGGCCGGGCAGATTGTGGGCGTCAGCAGCGGTGGCGGTGCAGTGTGGAAGCTGAACACACGCGCGAGCGGGACAGATTCCAAGCGTCTTCCGAGCACCCCGCTCGGGGCTTCTGAGCACCTTCTGAGCGCCCCGTCCTTCAGCCAAGGTTGCTAACAAAGCGCAGGTGGCCCAAACAGCCCTGCACTCTCGCATCCGAGCCCAACACACGGGCCCCTCTTTTCCCAGTTGTGCTTACAGTCAGAGATCAGGCCTCACACAGAGCCAGGCACGAGCGTCTTCTCCCTCCAACTGTGGCAAGAGGGCCTCCCAGAACAAGGAGGTCAACGCCAGCCCACAGAGGTGCCGCCGGGGATACCTGCAGCCTCCAGCAGGCCGCGCTGACAGTGGCCAGAGTCCCGCCCCTTGCGAGAAGGCGGAGAGGCAGCTGGCTGCTTTTCCCTGCTGGGAATGGAAGTGGGAAGTGTTTGACTTCAGGCATGGTTACTGAAGCTAAGGAACTGTCCTTCCTACCATACTTCCACGTTCTTCGCCTCTCTGCTTTGTTCCGCTGGAGAAATCCCTGTCTTTGCAAAAGAGGCAGAAGTGGTCGCCCTTTTGCAAGCAGGAAATCTTGCAGGTCTCCTCGCAAGGAAGGAAACCCCAGATGCGGGGCAAGCCAGGGAAAAAGTGTGTGTGTGTGTGTGGGGGGAATCCCCAGCTGCAATTCCCGTGCAAGATTTCCTGCTTGCAAAAGGGCGATCACTTCTGGCTCTCTTGCAAAGACAGGGATTTCTCCAGCGGAGGATGCCAGCAAGCAGGGTGGGGCGGGCAAGGAAGGGAAACCCCCTGCTCCACCGCCTGCCTTCTCCTTTATTTCTGCAAGTGGGGGAGGAGGAAGGAGGAGGCGCAGAAGCAGCGGGTGAGATTGCAGCCCAGCCCAGAGAAGGGGAAGGAAGAGCCGGTTGGAGAATGCGTCTTTCTCCCCCCACCCCCAGAGGGAGAAGCCCCCTTTGCCTGCCCACCGCCCCGGCAGCGCCATGCAAAGCTGCCAGCCACACAACACGCCCGGCCGTAGCGGGTCAAGCGGCAACCCCAGGCGAAGGAGGGGCACGCACGCAGCCACCTTCAAGCATGCACTCTCCTCTGCCTCTGCATGCGCACAGGCAGGGCCATGATGTCGCCGGTTCACTTCGCCCCCGGCCACTCCATGTGGTGAGAATTCGCTGCCTGCCAAAACCAGGCTGGGGTCTGGGCACAGGGCAATGGGAGGGAGGGAGGGAGGGAGGGAAGGAAGGACAAAGAGGAAGGAAGGAAGGAAGGAAGGAAGGAAGGAAGGAAGGAAGGAAGGAAGGAAGGAAGGAAGGAAGGTACCCACCCCAGTCCCACCCCCCCTCCACCAAAGACCCACGGATTTCCCCCCCCCATAGTCACCCTGCAACCTGAGTGATGAGCTGGCCACGCCCCCCAGCCATTGACTTCGCTTGTCAAAAAGTTGCAAAAGTTGATCACATGACTCTGGGACACTGAACGTCATAAGTATGAATCAGTTGCCAAGCATCCGAATGTAAATCACATGACCCTGGGAATGCTGCAACAGTCATAAGTGTGAAAAATGGTCATAAGTCACTTTTCCCAGTGCCGTTGTAACTTCAAACAGTCACTAAGCGAATTGTTGTAAGTCGAGGACTACCTGTACTTTATCATTTTTTCCCTTTTTTTTTTGGTCAAGTTTTTGATACCTTGCTGGGCGACTGGTGGTACTCGGATATTGCCTTATCCTAAAAGTGGTACAATGGGTGAAAAGGTTGAAAAGCCCTGCTCTAGTATCACCAGTCTCAGTAAAAGTAGATTAAAGTTTCCTCTAGTTTTCTGGTCTTTATATGTATCCTTTATAATCCAATAGATTCCAAAGTATAGGTTCAGTCCTGAAAGCAATGTTTTATAGTAATCCTTTGTCTGAAGTATCCAAGACTTGTCAATCAGGCAAGTTTGTAATCCACAATGTTCGAAGTGTTCAAAATGTTCAACCTCTCTGAAAACAGCTCAAAAGTCTCTCCCAGCCAGGCCTAGTCCAAGGTCAAATTTTTCTTTCTCTCCCACTAGCTCTTGAAATTAAAAGTCCAAGCTCAGTAGGTATTTATAATCCAAGAAGGTCAGGTTGATAAGTATGCCAAAATGTTTTCCTTTATTGCCAGCTGTTCTCCCGAGCTAGGAATCACCCAGCAGCCAGGAAGCAAATTATAGTGCTATACACAAATCCACCACTAGATGTCATTCAAAGTCCATTTTCCACTCTTAAAACAAAGGATTGATTTCTTATATTTCGCCTCAATGTTTGCTTGTTTTTTCAAAGAGAAAAACTTAACAGTTATTTTAGTTCTCAAATTTATCACAACTATAGCTTTATGTTACTTCCACTTCAGTATTGTATGTTTCTGTCCCCCATAAAATTAAAATGCCGCTTCCGTTTACATTTGGAGGTTTTTAAGCTTCTTGGGAGCCTTTTCCAGGAAATTCAGTTGTAAAATAGTAAAGAAAAGATCAATATTCTCATCCAGTTCCAAACATGCTGTTTACAATGTATTAATTGGTGCTTTTTTCTTCTTCGGTTGTCAGCAGCTAATGGCCAGCCACAGGAATGTAGCTGGTCTTTCCCCTGCCAGTTTGGAGGGCTTTCCTTGGATCGAACGGAAAGACTGATGTCTCTCCGTGATCAACAAGGCACCCCTCCTCTTCATCGCCTCTTCGGGATGATTTTAGGTCCTTTTTAGGGCCCCAAGCAGGGTGAAATCGGGCACGGAAGGCAGAGCCCTGCCTTCCTTCATCCCATCCAGACACGACGCAAACTGGAAATCCCCTTGCTGAAATATTTATCCCCTCCCCCACATACATGCTTGTCTTCAAGCCTGCAAAGAACTTATATAGAAATAAGGACAAGAGAGTTCAACAAGGGGTGACATGATAGCAGTGTTCCAATATCTCAGGGGCTGCCGCAAAGAAGAGGGAGCCAAGCTATTCTCCAAAGCACCTGAAGGCAGGACAAGAAGCAATGGATGGAAACTAACCAAAGAGAGAAGCAACCTAGAACTAAGGAGAAACTTCCTGACAGTTAGAACAATTAATCAGTGGAACAACCTGCCTCCAGAAGCTGTGAATGTTCCAACACTGGAAGTTTTTAAGAAGAGACTGGACAGCCATTTGTCCGAAATGGTATAGGCTTTCCTGCCTGAGCAGGGGGTTGGACTAGATGACCTCCGTCCCTTTCAATGTTGTTGTTGTTGTTGTTATCATCATTATTATCTCTATTTCTATCTATTAGCTATTATCTATCATCTCTCTCTATCTATCTCTCTATCTCTATTTATCTAACATTTATATCCATATTCAGAAAGAGAGGAAAAGAGAGCACATCAGAGTGAGAGCACAGCAATTATTTATACAGTTCTTTCTCCACATTTCATCTCAATTACTGGGCAGTTTTCTTGCCTATATCTGAGATGCATGACATTTGTAGATCATACTTTTGCAAGAGTGTGTGTGGCGCTTCTATAAGAATATTTCCTCTGATGCTTTAAATAATGATGTTAATACTAAACAGCTATGCCAGGCTGGCAAGGATAGCATGCCACCTCCTATCTTCGCCAGCATGGTCTGTGGATCTATAGAATTGGTGAACATTCTGCTGCTATCTGCCCACTTGCCTAGAGACACAAAAGAAATTGCGCACTCATTTCTATGACAACAACATCCATTCTATCAAATGGAGTCCACCCCTGGGCAGGATTAGCAGCACTGAACAAATCCCATTATTGTTTCTCCTTTTCTGATAAATCCAGACCATAGGAAATTTGTTTCTGAGAAATATGTCTGAAAAAAAGCATTGTTTTTTTCTTTCCAATTATCTGGGCATTTGCTCCCTCTCAGACATCCCGTGTATATTTCTGGTATTTCTTACTCCAACAATCCACTAAGGCTTATTTGGCCTTTCACTTTCCCACCTACCATGCCTGGTCTGTTTCCCCCATCCAGTGAACATAATTGGCTTATCCCTAATTCACCCACCTACAGCACATGTTCAGTCTTCTCCTTCTCCCACCTACTCACCATTTGGTTTTCTATATCCACTGACTCATCATTGTTATCTTGAAATTAACATACAGTGATTTTAACTTCCTTAATTGGAAACATTTAAAAGCTGTGTATATGAGTATGCATATGTGTGTATGTTTGTGCATGTATATGCATGAATGTGTGTGTGTGTGTGTGTTATCTGGCTTAATACACTAGCAGTTTGGTTTCAAAAATCTGCATTTTGTATTGAGATCCTGGCTGGCAAGAACTACCAAATTAAGGACAGGTTGCATTTTTGCAGAGTATTAACAATTTCTGTTGAAATGAAAAATACAGTATCTCAGCTTTCTCTCCACCATATATTATACTATATTCAATCAGTAGTAACCTTATGTTTAGTATCAAACACCATTCTTATTTTTTTTAAAAAAAAATCTTTGTTTTAGTGGTCTTTCTAATTAAACTTCCTATCTTTTATTTTTTTTTACTCAGAAGGAAGTCAAAGAAGACAGTTAAGGCTGTGAGAACAGGGAACAGTGATTATTTTTTCTTTGCACATACATAACTCTCCCCACTTCCACCTTTGAATACTTTGAATTGTTCAGCATTGTTCTGGGTTGTTGTTTCACTACACATCCAATTTGTTTTTCTTTAGGAAATAAGGAAGTCAGCCTTTCTTTCTCACAGATATGCCTTAATGAGGTGATTTGATCAAATCACTACTAGATGAAATAGGCTCATCAAAGCTTTGCACAGTTTTCTATCCCTTTTGTCATCAACAACTAGCAGCAGTTAAAACTTTTTAATTGTACCAAGTATCAAGCCACAGCTTGAAGGTGTCCCAGAGCATTCTATGCTTTGCCATTCATTTCAGAATAGCAAAGGCTATAAAAGAACCATAGTTCATTCATTCTAATTTCTAAAAAGGAGATAATGAATCTTGACTTATGATTCACAAGCAAGGCTTTTATTGGTTGAAAGACACTAGAAAAAGAATAGTTGAAGACTTTGCACAATTAACCACAATAGTCTCTTGGAGCTATTATGTTACATGTCTGGCTATCATTACAGGATTTAAAAATATATTATTTATTACAATCTCTAAAGATTTGGACATGAGCAGGACCACTCCAAACTTGCTTTTTTTTTATGCAGAAGTACTTCTCTCAGGCAGCAAACAATATTAGTGCACAATTGAAGTCTATCACTAGTAAGGAATCAACCTACTGATAGTGAAAGACAAATTCTTTGAGATAACTATCCAGTGTGAAGGGGTAGTTAAAAGTGTTGGACTAGGATCTGGAAGCTCACCTACCAATGAACTGCAACCACCTTACTGTCTTGCAGTTCTAGAGACAAGATATAATAATGTCTCTTTGCAGCCCTTTTGACCTCAAGGCATCTGAACCTCCAGAACATGCATTTCTTGGGTGTTCTTTCAATTTGCAACCTGCCCTTATAATTCTGCTTGTCAATATATTTCCACTACTTCTCAGGACAATTTCATTTTCTTCCTTTTGTTAGACCACAATCCTAACAGTACTAGATGAGTTACAGTATTTCTTTCAGTTGTCAATGCTTAAAGCAGAAAATTATTCCCTAACTTTAAGGGCAACTAATATACAGTATACAGTTCAATTTTAAATATATATTTTGTTTTCCTATGTTTTAAAGTCTCTGTTGTAGTTTATCAGTTACTGACCCTAATAAGATTATGTACTCATTTTACTGATTTTACTTTTTTAATTTATACCTGTTATTACAATTGTATAAAATGTTGGTCAAGTAATTTTAATAAAACTAATTAATTGGTCCTGAGTGATCACCTCTTTGATATATCACTAGTAGTATCACACTACTAATATAGCCTTCTACAACATGTTGGAACATTTGAAGATATTAGAAAATAAGAATTATTCCTCTAAATGTAAAATGTAAATAATGCACAAAGGTTTCTGCATTATTTCCAAGTTCTCTTGAATTTGTAGAAGATACATTCATTTTAGCATCCATATTAAATGAAGATTCTCCATGAATATTCAGTGCTACTGATGATTGACCTCTATATGTGAGAAATGCATATAGCATGTCCATCCTTCAGTTCAAATAGATTACTTCCACATCCCATAATGATTGAAATGACTACAATTAAAATTAAGCATTGTATTAAATACTATGATATTAAATAGAAATAAATGATCTACTAACAACTTCTTTTACTATGCAGTAATTATTTTTGTTAAGAGTTTCCATGCCAATTATTACTGAAGTCCTAGAACTTTTCAAATTAACCTTCCTTTATTAAATACTACAGTATCATTGTGATGTAATTAAAACAAATGTATAAGAAACAGAAACATCTAGAAAAATGAAATATTAGATTATGGGGCATCATTTTTATTTTGCCTGAGTAAACTTTGGCACATAGACTGCTAATTCCAAAACATCTTTTTTTTTTCTCTCTCCCTCTTTCACCCCATCCCCAGCAATCTGTTGAGGCCATTGATAGTGGTTTGGTCATTTGTCCTTTGCTTAATCAATGACTCTGTCACCTGACAAGAACATCACTGGAGATAACAATCTGTCTTTCAGACTGCAAAACATTCACATTGAGATACATCTGTGGGATACGTAGCACTGGAATGGTGATTGGTGGCATTACATGATAATGTTCTGAAACCTTCTAATTTCCAGGGAATTAGCGATGTTCCTAATGTTACTCTATGCAGAAAAATCTTAGAAGTATAATATTTTTAAAGATTAACATATTATCTGTTTATTTCCAAGGCAAACCAACTTATTTTAACTCAAACTAGAATGACACATAGAAATCAGGCTACCGTGCTACATAAAGAACATTCTAGAACTTTCAGAATATTAGTTCCTTAGGATTGTATTCAGTGGTGTTTATTTTGCAGCAGATCAACATCCTTCAGTTTTCTTTCATGTCTTCAAGTCTCTCAAGTCTTTTGACTTTGCCCATTGTGTTAGAATAGATTTGACTAGTGTATGGTGATGGAGGGTGGAATCAAAGACGGTCTTGTTCTATAGTTTGGTAGCAGACACTTTAAACAGAATGTTTATAAAATTGAATCACTTTCCATTTGTTGCATTTATTTGTTTGTTAGATAAAGGCACAAGGAAAGTTGATCCTCAAAATGCTGAAAAGCACTTGTTGGTAAGGCCAGTACATACTGGAGCTATTTCAGAGGAATTGGAGTTTTCAGTGGTCTTAATTTAATAAAGAATCTTGCTTCTTAAATACATTGGTCCACAGAATAAACACTTCTCATCAATTTTGGTTATTTGTACCTAACTTGAGAAAGAAATTACAGTTCCATCCCTGAATATTTAGCTTAGTTATAAAAAGCACTAAGACTGTAGTTTATACCCCTGCTAATTCATAAAGGCTCATTGAAAAATTCCATGATAATAAAAATAAAAAATAAAAATAAAAATAAATAAATAAAAATAAAAATAAAAATAAAAATAAAAATAAAAATAAAAATAAAAATAAAAATAAATAAATAAAAATAAAAATAAAAATAAAAATAAAAATAAAAATAAAAATAAAAATAATAAAAATAAAAATAAAAATAAAAATAAAAATAATAAAATTGGAAGGGACTTTGTAGGTCATCTAGTCCAACCCCCTGCTCAGGCAGGAAACCCTATACCATTTCAGACAAATGGCTGTCTAGTCTCTTCTTAAAAACTTCCAGTGTTGGAGCATTCACTGCTTCTGGAGGCAGGTTGTTCCACTGGTTAATTTTTCTAACTATCAGGAAGTTTCTCCTCCTGCTTCTCTCCTTGATTAATTTCCATCCATTGCTTCTTGTCCTGCCTTCAGGTGCTTTGGAGAATAGCTTGACTCCCTCTTCCTTATGGCAGCCCCTGAGATATTGGAACACTGCTATCATGTCCCCCCTCGTCCTTCTCTTCATTAAACTAGACATACCCAATTCCAGCACCCGTTCCTTATATGTTTTAGCCTCCAGTCCCCTAATCATCTTTGTTGCTCTTCTCTGTACTCTTTCTAGAGTCTCAACATCTTTTTTACATCGTGGTGACCAAAACTGGATGCACTATTCCAAGTGTGGCCTTACCAAGGCATTGTCAAGTGCTATTAATACTTCACGTGATCTTGATTCTATCCCTCTGTTAATGCAGCCTAGCACTGTGTTGACTTTTTTGGTAGCTGCAGCACACTGTTGGCTCATATTTAAGTGATTTTCCACTAGGACTCCAAGATCCCTCTCACAATTACTACTATTGAGCAAGGTACCACCTATACTATACCTGTACATTTGGTTTTTCTTGCCTAAATGTAGAACCTTACTTTTTTCACCATTGAATTTCATTTTGTTAAATAGCGCCCAGTGTTCAAGTCTGTCCAGATTCTCCTGTATCTTAAGCCTGTCTTCTGGAGTGTTGGCTATTTCTGCCAGCTTGGTGTCATCTGCAAATTTGATGAGTTCCCCATCTATCCCCTTGTAAATCGTTATTATGATTATCTTTTGATTGGAAATCCTAATCTGGTATAAGATAGAAAATTTTACCTCCCCTTTAAAAAGCTAATCATCATTGATGAAATGTAGCAGCTTGTCATTAGTTCACTGATTTCATTAGGATAATGTGATAAGCCACATTAATATTGTGAGATAATGTGAGACCCAGTTTGGTCTAGTGCAAGCATGTCAAACTCGCAACATCACATGACGTCACGCGACGTATCACAACGTTTTCCCTATTGCCGGTAATGGGGTGGGCGTGGTTTCGGCCCGCGGGCCGGCAGTTTGACATGCCTGGTCTAGTGGTTAAGGCACTAGGCTAGAGACCATGAGTTCTAGTCCCGCCTTAAAGAGACATGGTGATGCAGAGGTTAGAATGCAGTATTGCAGGCTAATTCTGCTGAGTGACAGCAGTTCAATTCTGATTGGCTCAAGGCTGACTCAGACTTCCATCCTTCCAAGGTCAGTAAAATGATTTTTGAGGGCAATGTGTATAACACCATTATGAAATGGTATATAAGTCTACATGCTATTACTATTGCTATTACTATTGCTTAGCAATGAAAGCCAGCCAGTGACCTTGAGCTAGTCACATTCTCTCACAGGGTTGTTGTAGTGAATAATATAGGAGGTTGAAGGTGTGTTGAATGTGTTCAGCACCTTGAGTTATTTGTAAAAATAATAAAGGTGGGTTACAAATAAATAAATAATCTATCATATCTATAACATATCAAAATATCTGATACATTTTGATAGGAGAAAAGCAACCAGGCATAGAAAGGGGGCAAATGTGAAAAACCCATGAGGATAGTTAGATAGATGATAGATAGATAGATAGATAGATAGATAGATAGATAGATAGATAGATAGATAGATAGATAGATAGATAGATAGATAGATAGATAGATAGATAGATATAGAACATTATTTTGTAATTGTTGCTTCCATAATATATTAGACAAAGTAATTAGCCATCTATAAAATACATTTAGTAAGTGTTACTAAACTTAAATGCTGAATTTTTCCATGCTCAGAAAAGAAAAAGAAAAATTATACCAAGAAGCATGGGTATTTAAGCATGTTTTCTCTCTGCATTCTTCTCTTGGGTAGTGATCTTTAAATAAGCAATATTTCTAGCTTTAGGTCTGATTCTCTAAGATTCTCTGAGTTCCTTTGTATACAGTGAAATATCTTAATAGTAGTAGTAGTTATTACATTTCTATCTATACTCAGCATCTTCACTGCAGTTCAAATAGGCTACCAGGACAGAGTGTTGCTTTATAAACTAAGATTCTAAATCTCAGATTGTGGCAGTTCTTGTGGCATCTTCTCTGTATTTATTATTTGTGTGTGTGTGTGTGTTGATTAGTTCAATTGAGTAATATATGAAATAATGATGCATTATCATTCTTGGAAGTTTAAATAGTTGGCTAATTCCTAGGTTAAACTGATGTTTTAACTTACACTGAATCTCTGAAATTTGCTAAATTAATAAATATTATTGCAACTAATAATACAATGTTAGTATTGTTATCTTATTTTTCATTGTGGGTTGAAGTCATTATTCAATTTATTTGCAATTGTTCTAAATTAATTCTAAATTCTAAAGTAAATGCAGTACTAAAAATTAAACATCCATAGGTCTCCAATAAACCTTTGATATAATGGGGGTTTTCAAATAGAATATTTAAAATATTTTGAGGTCAATATGTTCTGCCTTCAGAACAGCCATTTTGAGCTTTTTAAATAATAAACACATTTTAAAAAATATGCTGAAGGATATTCTTTGCTCAGAACTCAGGATAAAAAAAGTCATTTCATTTGAAAATGTGTTCTTTTTAGAGTATTTTGAAAATTGAAGTACTACAAGTCAGCTATTGTTTTTTTTTGGGATTTGTGATTGACTTTCTTGTTTTGAAGCATTTTTCAATATAGCAGAAAGAATAAAGGCCCTTCTTTCCTCCCTTCCTCCTTCCTTCCCTCCCTCCCTCCCTCCCTCCCTCCCTTCCTTCCTTCCTTCCTTTTTCCTCTAATTTGGAAATCAGATAGCATACAGCATTTACTACTTACCCCATACAATCTTTTACATTTGTTCTGATGGAACATGGAACACTCACAATTTCTTCTGAATATTTTTAGTGGAGCTTTTGGGATATTTCTTTTACAACTACACTATTTTCTATTTACATAAGTTGAAATAAGATTCCTTAGGAGTGGGGAGTCAGTATTGGGGCTTCATGCCAAAAGTTTTGGCATTTCAGAATGACTTTTTCTCCCTTGATTAATATTTTTCCAAGGCTAGTACAATCGACTTGAAAATCCCAAACTGATATTGAAAACCGCTTTATTTGTGTGTATGCTCTTACCCATGATTCGGTTCAGTTGCTTGTCTGTGCTATGTAAATTATGAATATCTCTCCAACACTGGATATATTGAATAATCATTTCAGGTTCAGAAGGTTGAAACTCATTAGATTCTCATAATTTGGTTTCTCTTGACCTGGAAATTGCTTTCTTTTAATGCTGTATATGATCATATATCTGCGTGATATGCCTAAACAACAACTATTATAATAACTTGCAATTAACTCATTTAAAAACACAATCTGAGTTGGAAATATGCACTGTTTATCTGTTGCAAAATTAATGAATAGAGTTTGATTTTTTTAGTTAATAAAGATACATACATGTATCTTTAGAGACATAGAGAGAGATGTTATGGAACTAATTCCATATTAAATTCCTTAATTCCATATTAAATTTCTTTTAATAAGTTTTTCTTATTTAACAACAATGCATATGTTAATTTCGTACAAGCTCAAGCAACTGAATAAACTTTTTGTCAGAGGTTAATCTTTTGTTATAATTTGGTAAATTCCTCTGGCCTATATTTCACTACTGTGGATTTTTGAAATGTTTAAGCAATACAAACATGGATTTTGGAAAAAATAAAGGCATAGAAGATCTTATTGTTTAATGAATCAAAGTGTCAGGCACAAGCAACCAGACCCATTTATGTATAATTCAAGCTTACTACTTCATTTCATTCTGTCTATTACACAGGAATCTTCCCAGACTGCCAGCTTCAACCTGGGAACAAATAGATAAAGTTCTGTGAAGCTTAAGGTGTGTGTGTGTGTGTTAGTTCTGGATCTCTTGTGGTTGCACAAGTACTCAAAGCTAATATCTGTTTAGTTCAGTGTTTCCCAACAGAAAGGCACTGAATACTATGCCAAGCATAACACAATAAACCAAACCAGAAATATGGTACTCAAACCTGTGGAAAACTATTGTCATGCTGGTTCCTTGTGAAGAGAAGTTGTCCAGAGCACTTGTGGGTAATCTCTTTACTTCTGCTTATCCAGAGAAGTTGCAAGATACATATCTATTTACTATTACCTTGATCTTTGCAGTGGTCAATGACTCTACTTTTGAAGAATTATCTTCAGTTCACCTTACCTTCTCCAGAAGTCAATAATATGTAATTTCAGTGTAAAAATGTTAGAGCTAGAAATTTTAATCTGATATATTTTTATTTCATATTACTGATGCTTTTCAAGGTTGTGTAAGTTTCAATTAGTGTAAATTTGGATTCAATTTATTGCAGATTGTAAACTGATACCAAGTCATTTTTAGTATGACCCAAAATTCAGTTAATGTAAGGGTAGTATGTGTACAATTAAGGTTTATGCATGCACAGTTGCTACTGGGTTTTTAGACACTGCTAATCTACATGTGTGGAAAGTGGACAAAAGGAAACTTCTTTCAGAAGAAAACTGCAAGTTTTTAAAAGAAGAAGATGTTTAATACTGTAAAGTAAATGTTTGATATAATTGAACAACAGGAACATTACTTTTTTAAAAAAATATGTTTTATTGATTTTTAACATACACCTTCATATTTGGTAAACATTGTGTTGTCTGGGTTAGTGTTTAAAAAACAATCAATAACAATTAATTTCTATAATTCTATAGTCCACATAATAACTTTACTTGATTTCCCCTTCTTCCAATAATATTCTCTTTAGCCAAACTTAAATAAATTATTCTTATTTAAATAAATGACAATTAAATATAAACATTTTCCTCATGTTTCTGCAAATAACCACATCAGTATAAAGCTTCTTTTCATTGATCATCTTGATTGCGTCATCATAAATCCTGTTTACATTCTTATTTAAATTTGTTTTCCCCACAGACATTCTTACTGGTTAATATTTTCTCAAAATTAGTTACACTTAAGTGTTTAAATCTTTTTTCTCATACAATCAATCACATTTTTACATTTCTCATATCTTAAAAGAAAATAAGAGCAAAAGAAAGACAAAAGAAAGAAAACATTTCTTTTATATAAACATCCCAACATTTTTATATTTCTCATGTCAAAAAAAAAACCAAACAGAAAAGAAAAAAGAAAGAATGCATACTATATTACTTTAGGGGCTCATCCCTCTTAAACTAATCTTCATTTATATTCAAAATCTTTCTATTTCTTTAACCATATTCAAACAAATGTTTAATTTTTAAATACTCCCTCTGGTAATTCCCATCATCTAATTTCTTGATTCTGACTTTAGCCTTTTTTTTTTTTTTTGCCCAACATCTTTTCTGTTCAATATGCTTTGATGAGTCAAAGAGTCTTCCCATAATCTTATAAATGTTGTTGCAGGTACAAAAGGCAAAACAGGTAAGATGTTTTTATAGGAAGGTTTCGCCCCTTCGTATTCATTGAAAATCTTTTCCTTTTTGTCTTTCTTGATTTTATTTATTATTATTTGTCTCTCAAGATCTCGTAATTTTCATGGCAAAATCCATTTTACCAAATCTTTTTTCTTGTCCTCAAACTTATTTTGTAAACTTAAAGTATAGTTTGTCTTTTCCATGTCCAGAGTTCCCTGTAATTTTTTTCCCATCTGGGTTAAGTCATATTTCCTTGTATTATTAAATTCCATCTTGAAATCTCTCTCCTCTGACTCATAATCAGTTGTCTGTTTTTTCTGCTCACTCTCTATTTTTATTTTCTGAGAATTTTTATGCTGTAAAGTTAAATTGGAAATGTGTTCATTTATGTTTTCAAGGTTATGTTTAATTTCCTTGTGGTTTGAGATTATTGTTATTTGGATTAATTGCAACATAGCATAGCTTTCCTTCTGGAAAGTATTTGTTTTTTCTTGGTATATTCTTTCTCTAGGTTTTCAATGATAGCCAAAAATCAGGGTTTTCCTTTCTCTGCAGATGACTTTAGAGCAGGGGTGTCAAACTCGCAACATCACGTGACATATCACGATGTATTTGACTTTTTTTCCATTGCTGGCAATGGGGTGGGCGCGGTTTCACCATGATGCATCCAGCCAGCGGGCCGGCAGTTTGACAGCCCTGCTTTAGAGTCACAATTGACTTAATATTTGTAGTCCAGAAAGGTCAATTTTTTTTAGTTATGTTTTTTAGTTATGTTTTTTTTAGTTATGTTTTCATCAGAAGAATGTGATGGAATGAAATGATAATTATGTTAAAATTAATTTGGCATTTGAAAGAAGCAAACTTGAAATACTAGTAAAATTGTTCTTAGATCTTAGCACATCCCTGACTTGTGATCAATAGCAGGCTGCAAAAAGATTTCAGGAAAATGGTGCTTAACTGTAATAGAAAAGTAAAATACTGATAGCTGTAAAAAAAAAATCCTCACTTTATAGAAAGCCCAAGATGTTTCCTTTTTTTCTCACAGCTGTTCTTTGTTATTAAGACATTGAATGTCACCAAGATCAAATTTATCTTTTCCTGGGCTTTACCACTCTCTGTAGTAAGGAGCTGTTGTTGTAATATTTTCATCCACCACTAGATGTCAGCACCAGTTCTTTCAATAATAAACACTTATTTACTTCTGTTTTGATGATATAAAAGGGAAATCTTAACAGATTCCACTGATTTCAAACTTATCCAAATTCAGTCTTATATTCTTTTTATTTCAATATATTTCTATTTCCCCTGAAAGGTTTAATTCATCACTTTTGTCTGCAGGAGGGTGGGGCAAAAGTCCACCTCCTTCTCACTTTCGGAGGCTTTTTGCTTCTTGGGTTTTTTCCCCCCAGGAAATCAATTTCCAAATAGAAGAGAGAAAATAACTGTTCTTACCCAGTTCCAAACACATTGTTTACAGTCAGCTTGAAGTAGTACTTTTGGACTTTGCTTGCTTGTAGCTTGGGCTAGACTTGGAAGTTGAGCTAGCCTCTTCTCCTGCCGGTTTCTGGAGGGCTTTCCCCAAACCGATCGGATTGACCGCTGACTTTCCACAATTGGCAGGACTTCCCCTCTTCTGTGTTACCTCTATGGGGCAACTTCAGGCCCATTTAGGGTCCCCTGGCAGGCAGAAATCAGCTGTAGGGAATGGAGCCCCACAATCCCTCGGCTGCTGCACTATTGCACAAAACCGGAAGTCCAACAGGAACATTATTGTAACACAATGTTAAAATAGGAGATGTTGGAAAGCCTGAAGGTCTAGTAGTTTTTTTTCCCCTGTTTTTATTTTGTTTTATATAACTATTTTGTTATATACTATAAATGACTTTGTTAACCATGAATTTAAACTAAAAGTATATTATTTTCATCCTTTACTGTATTATTTCATTAATATACTTATAAACATTATGTTTAACATTTTTTCATTGTCTATTTCCATTGAGCTGTAACCAATTACCATATTTTCCATAGAAATATCATTTTAAATAGTGCAAGTTCAAATAATGCAATCATTTTGTGGGATTCTTTAACCATACTAATTGAGTTGCATATTAACAGTTGAGAACTTTGGAGGCACATAACTTTTCAGAAACATACATAAACATGTGTACTAATACATGTTCAGTTAGGTTTATCATATTTCCAGACATTTTAGATTTAGCCCAGTGTCATCACTCAAGGTTTTTTTTTGTAATAGTTAATATTGGTAATACAGATAAAGTTATGTTTTCATCAGAAGAATGTGATGGAATGAAATGATAATTATGTTAAAATTAATTTGGCATTTGAAAGAAGCAAGCTTGAAATACTAGTAAAATTGTTCTTAGATCTCAGCAAGTACCTGACTTGTGATCAATAGCAGGCTGCGGAAAGATTCCAGGAAAATGGTGCTTAACTGTAATAGAAAAGTAAAATACTAATAGCTGTAATCCTGGTCAGCTTTGTGACAGGATTTGCAATGGCTGTTAGTTTTGAGCAAATTTGAGCTTTGATTTTATAATGTTTAAATTTCTATAGGACGGTACCTGATTAATAGCTTGCTTAATACCTGGTCATTATATCTTGGCTTGTAACTTCTGTCAATACTTTGGTATACATTTCATCTATAGAAGATATTATAAAAATGTAGAAATTAGTGGAAGTCTAACTTTGATGTGCAAAGTTAAAATATCATTCATCTCTGTTGTACATACAGATCATGACTGAAAGCCAGTTTGGTGTACAGTTTGACGACAGTGCTAGACTAGTAATCAGAACATCATTCTAGTCCTCCTTTTGGCATAAAAACCATGGATACTCTCTCCCAATCCTGTCTTACAGGATTGTTGTAAGAGTGAAAATAGAGGGCAGAAACATTGGGTACACTGCTGTATAAAGGTGGAAGAGGAGGAGGTTTAATTAAATTTGAGATGGTTAACATTTAAATCAGAGTACACAAACTAATGTCATCTTAGTTGTTATAGATATGTATGAAACTAAGGCACAGTAAATGCTATGAAAATAACAGACGAAGAATATAATTCATGTCAGTTTCTTGAGTTTCAGATGCTGCACATGAAATGAAAGGAAAGAAAGGAAAAGAATGACAATGAAAGAGAATGATTGTAGCAATATAAAACATGAGTTATTTACAAAAAATATTGGGGAAAAAAATCTCCCAACATAATGATTCGAAAGGAGACGTAAAGAAAAAAATGATGTGAAAACTGCTAGGAACATTATTACAGGAAACTATTGCACAGAACTATGAAAATGAAATAGTTAGTTAAAAGAAACCAATTCTATAACATGCCAAGAAAATTGCAGAATTCATTCACTAGGAGTCAAGCATGATTTTACCTCATTATCGACTTTGTAATATGCATATGAAAACTCATTTGCTGCATGAAATGAGATGAAACTCTATCAAATGGCAAAATAAAATGTAAATGAAAACAAAGTTCAGAACATGTTTATAACATATCTGTTTATAGTATTTCCATCTGAAGATATACAGATACTAAATGAACATGAGAGAACAATGCATTTGAAAGAAAAGAAAGCTAAGCATCATGTATAACCTTTTGGGCACCAGGGACCGGTTCTGTGGACAGAGGTTTTTCCGTGGACCAGAGGAGGCGTGGTTTCATGTATTGCCTGCATCCCGCTGATGGGGCTTTATTTGTTTGCATGGACCGGTTTCTGGCATGCCGTGGCCCAATGCTGGTCCATGGACTGGGGGTTGGGAACCCCTGTATTAGACTATAAAAAATGGTAATCAAAGCCAAAACAACAGGAAAATGGAAATATGAACTGATTGAAAAGGAAAAGGCAGATGGATCATGATTAACTATAAAATCTTTTTAATAACTATTTTTATTTTATTAAAATACAAAACTCAAAAAAAGAAAAAAGAAAAGCACAGAACAAATATGACATTTAAAAGGTGCATTAAAAACCCCCAACACATATACACATATTATCCCTTCTAGTTCAATACAGATTAATACATTATTACAATATTGGTTTCTAACCCTTATGAAACAGGTCCCCAAAACACATTCCTTTTGTGAATGTTGTAGATCTAATTTATATAGAATATTTTCCACAGTCATGATCATTTCATCAAACTTTTAAAAAGAACTTTCAACTAAGAATTGTATGTTACCAAAAGCTATTTTTGCAGAGCTCAGCTGCTCTTGCTTGTCTATAATTTGATCCATTGTTGGTATGTGCTGCTTTGCCAGGAAACAAAGAAAGCTGAAGCAAAGAGTGGCAGGGAAGGTATTTTCTGGATATTTTGATCCAAGATTAAAAGATAATTTTTTAAAAAAAGAACTCCAAATATTTTGCAAATTAAAAAATGCAAAAACCAACTTCCAGTTTGCCATCGCAGCACTTGCGGACACATGGAGGCGAGCTCCATCTTCAGCATCCGGTTTTATCCTGCTGGGGGACCCTGGAAAGGGTCGAAAGTCACCCTGTAGGGGCGACGAGCAAGGAGAGGACCCCCGCCTGATCGTGGAAGGGTGGGAGCCCTGCTGCTTGATCTGGGGCAGCTCTCCAAACCAGCAGGGTAAAGACCAGCCATAGAAATATGGCTCATCATTAAGCTGCTGACAGCCGAAGTCAAAACTACAACCAAGCACTTTTAAAGCAATGCGGATGAAACTGGGTGAGATCTGATCTTCTCTTTAAGACTTTAAATATTTTTCCTGCAAAAGCTGCCCAAAGTATTTCTCTTCCTGTGAGGAGAGAGGGAAGGGAATTTTCACCCCACCCTCTAAGAATAGCAGCAACTGACTACCCAGGGGAAAGAGAGCAATTATAAGAACAACTTTAATTTAATTGGATGCTTAAAACCTTAAAATTTGGGGACTAAAAGTTTTCCTATTCTTATTGGAGATATTGGTTTCTATCTAAAAAGAAAAGAGATAAACCTTGACAAACTATTATTAAAATTCGGGACTTAAAAAGTTTTAAATGGCATCGGTGACATCTTGTGACAAAGTATGGTACTACAATTTGTTATTGACTAAAAGAGATTTGGCTTGAAGCCCAGAACAACTCTTTCAACGTTGACAGATACAATCTGTGAGAAGCCCAGTTGTAAAGAACTGCAGGGTGGTATATCTGGCATGTTTGAACTATGAAGATAAATCTTTATTGATTTTCAGAGTTATATGTGAGAAATTGTTATAAGACTACCTACAACACACGAAATAGATGTCACCTACTGAGCTATAAAAAAACAAAAAACTATTTTTAACATTTGATTTTAAAATCCTTAACTTAATACATTATCAAGGGAACATGGATTAAGATCAGGAAAAAATCCTTTTTATGTTGAAATCAATACATGAAACGTGTAACAAAATGAGAGGCAACACAAAGGAACAAGATGCCAGTTTAGACATATAAACCCAGATTTTGACTACAACCAAAGACCTAACAATGCAGAAAACAACAGGAGAAGTGGAACAACTAAATACTAAGACAGAGGAGCCAACTGACCAACAGAGCCAGCCAACGGGGAAATTAGAAAAGAAAGTGACAACATTGAAAATAGAAAAACCTTTTTTATAAATCAGAAGAAACTTGAGGAAAAGGAAGAAGAACAGATTGAATGGAAGATAAACTTATCAGGACAATTGTGGGAAATTGGAGTAATAGGGAAGCGACTAAATGAATACAATGGGGCTAGTGCTTCAAAAAAAACTGTAATTAAATGGTCTTTCTTACTTCAAATAATACATATAGTAATAGATGGAGAACTGTTTGAGGAATCAAAAGTACTGACATGGAAGGTTAGTTGGCAAAGGAAAAAAGCCAGAGTAAGGCTGAAAGAAACTAGGGTTTTGATTTATTAGAGGGGATTCTATGCTATTGATTAGCAGGTTGAATATGGTGGAACATAGATAATTCTTTTTAGAAAATAAAGTAATATTATAATTGAATAGGTAAGATGTGTAATAAGACTAATAGATTTTTGGTTTAATATGGTGAAAAATAGATAATTTTTAAAAAATAGAATAAGATTATATGCAAATAGATAAGATGTGTATTTAGAATATTAGATTTTGTTATAAAAAGGGGGAAATATAGAAATTGAGTTAAGGGAAACTCTGGTCACCTAAAGTTTGGAAATTATAATATACCAAATGTTAAGTTGAATATTGAGGGGAAATTAAAGCCTGGAAAAAAAGCAATAACAGGACATTGATGTATATAAGATTGAATGCAAACACAATTAAGATATGTATAAGTTAAAAAATATTGATAAATGTAACAAAAATGATTTTACTTAGTTGATAATAATAAGAATTATATTAGTTCAATATGAGATAGTAGATATTAAGGGAAAAAGAGAGGAAATATCTGATGATGTAACTTGAGATTTGTGCCAAAGTTTTATGTATGTTATGGAATTATTGATTACCCAGCCACCATGTTGCTTTTTAAACGTTTAATTGTAAAATTAGAAAACTAATAAAATATTATTTTAAAAAAATTGCAAAAACCTTGCGGTGAGAGTCCAGGATTAATATAAATCAAATAAAAACACTTTCACCATCCAAAAACAAGCTGTGTTTCTTTATGGAAAACAAAAGTTATTCAAAACAACAACATAAATTAAAAGAAAAAAGAAAAAAGAACAGCTAGAGTCTAGCAGGAGGTTAAAATAAATCAGCATTCAACCAACTAGTCAACTTTTAAGGTAAAAAGTAGAGTAAACCAAAAGATTTGAAAAGTGAAGATAAAACCTAGGCTTGCTTAAGAAAATAAACTGCTGAGAGGAAGATCTATGCCTAGTGACTTTCTGACTGCTCCCACAGGGAACTGGAATCTTCAAGATTCCTCTTCCCAAGTGGGTCCACAGCCATTCAAAAGCTGTCTTGGGTCACTCCTAAGTGCTCCCATTCAAATACAGGGAGCAACACTGCCAGAGAGCCAGTTTTGGTAGCAAAATTGGCAGATCATCAGCCACAGAAAAAAAGCCTCTTACCATTCATCAGCCATCTTGGGGAGGAGTATGCAATTTACTATGAAATGTTAATCAGCAGGTCTCAGAATACATTTATTACATATATATTCATTCTGAAGTAATAATATCCTTGCATAATATATACAGAGATCAATATATTGAAAACACAAAAAAATAATATTGCCACTAAATATCCTGAGTTATTAATTCATAAATAACTGTAAAATACAGAAATAAACATAGATTAATTATACTTATTATTTTTTACTGTTAGCTTTTGTACATTAACATTAATTTCTGATTTAGGGTTCATCCTCTTTTATAGTATTATTAATATTAACAAGAGAATATTTTGTCTATTGGGGGCATGATGGTTCAGCAGTTAAAGATGTTGAGCTAGTAAGCTAGAAAGCTGACAGCCTGGGTTTGAGACCCAAGCACTGCATGATGGAGTGAGCTCCCATTATGTTCCCCAGTTAGTTTGAAAGCATGCAAATATGAGTAGATAGGTACCACTTCGGTAGGAAGGTAACAGTGTTCTGTGCACCTTGGCATATAGTCACGCTTGCCACATGACCACAGAAATGTCTTTGGACAACACTGGCTCCCCTGGCTAAGAAATGGAGATGAGCACCACCCTCTAGATTCAGATATGACAGGACAGGGAAACCTTTAGCTTTATTTTGTTTATTAAGTTTTTCCACCCTTATAAGATGATATTCATCCCTTGATCTGATGAAACATTTGATGCATCAAACTAAGCATGAGTAAAATTAGACCTAGGATTAAACTCTTATACCACATCTTGACTTCATGACTTTTATGAACAATACATTCATTATTAAATATCTGGTGTTAGCAAAAATAAGGAAGTTCATTGTGATTCAGTGTAATGAATCAGATATTATCAGTTTCTGGCTCACATAATAGCTTTACTTCTAGTAAGGCAATTTGGTAGGTATATTTGGCTAAATTCCTGTGTAAGTACTGTATCTCTCACACCCTCTTGAGGTTAACTAACTAGGAAGGAGCTTGCTAAAGACTTTCTTATTCAACTTTTTCAAGGAAGTAGAGCAATATTGTTCTGGAAAAGAGAAGGGCAAAGTGAGGAGAAGAAAGAATGACACACATCGACCTATAGCAGCAATAAATTGTCAGAAGCATAAACTATCTGAAGACATCAAGGAAAAGTTATAAACCAACTATAGCTAAATTATTTTTAATTGAGAGCTTTTTAAGATGCTTACTATTGGGAATCATAAGCATCTAAACAGATATATAACTGCTTACTGAATAAAATGGCTCAAAGTATAAAATAGAAATGTCTAATTAGAGAATTAGAGAACATTGAAGGGAATCACTAAATAAACTCCTTTAGTAAAAGGTAAACACAAACATTGTAATATAAAACTAAGGAGAACATGAAAAGATTTAAAATTACACTGGCATCAAACTATACTCTTTTATTAGCATGCTTTTTCATTTTCTGCTCCACCATCTGCACTGGAAAGCTATAGAATCTATACAGTTTAAACATTTCAAACTATTTCAAACATAACCGATATCAACTTCATTTTTTCATGTGTTGCAACAAACCTTATAAAACATTGTAACACCTTTCTAATTTTTGCCAGGTAGTAACTGGTGTGTCACAAAACTTAAACAATCAGGAAAAAAAATAAAGGTATTCTAAAATGAGAAGAAAAGAAAGATATACTGCAGTTTTTGTCAATGCATTACTTCTTTGTCCCAAAGTTTTGCCTTCACTACAACAATCCAGTAATAATTATTTCTGAATAATTTGTAACAGTGCAATTTCTCCCAAATCTTTCATTTTAATATATTACAGCAAATAGCAACATAAAGTCATAGAATAATAATATGTATTATCAAAAACAAAGCTGAAGCAGCAATCATATATTCTAAAAATATTTAAATGCACAGTATGCTCAGTGTTTATAACTCTCTTCCACATTTGTCCTTTAAAAATCAAACAGTATTTATTCCAAATCCAAAGTTTTTGACATATCACTGCTGTTCTTTTATAAATCTTCATTCATTCCAGCACTCCTTTAGATTAGTTCCATCTCAATTTTTAATCACTTTTATTTTTAATGTCATTCATTCTACTACTAGAGGATCCTTTTAGCTCTCACCACATCTCAAAACACTGGTGACGATTATGATGATGATGATGATGGTGAGGATAATCATTCTGTATTTTCTTTGCCTCTAATTTTAACCATTCCTTGCTATTTCACTATATTTTTCCCTTTCATGCTATACACTTGATGAAATAAAGAATTCTAGAGTTAAATAATCCACAATTGTGAGAGGATTTAATTAGTAGTTTACTTCATAAATGGCCTCTCAGTCTGGGTTGCAAGAAAAAAAAGATTAAAATGTTCAAAGAGACACTGCATTAATGAACTCATTAGTAAAATAGGGCTGTAAGTTACTAATTCTTGCATAAGAACTCCTGTTGAAGTCTGTGTGATTTTTTTTTAATTGTGCCCTGAAGTATTGAGCTTAATATTGTCAGAGATACACAACACATTTATTTTTTAATTAATTGACTCAATAAACATATGCACACATATACACACATATGTCTCCATATATATGTATAGCCACTCTGTTAAAAAGACAACGTATAGCACATAAATATAAACTTCTTCAAATCATTCTCCTTAAAGATAGCAACAATTAATACACATTGACCCATTCTACCTTTGCATGGGCAGACAAACAAGTTTCTTTTTTTTGGAGATCAGAGACAGAGACAGAGATATTGCAAAATAGATATTGGTAGAGAATTAATAGATAGGAATGCTAATAAGAATGGTAACCACCATTGCATGCTGTAATTATATGTAGTGATCAAGCTATTTTGGAAGCTGTAGAAACAGGTTTCCTTTGCTATTATTAAATAAGTTGCTCATGAACTTTCATTGAAAGGCAGCCAGAAATATTTTTTCCAGTTTAAGATAAGAAAAAATGTTGGGCCACCTTTCTCGGGTTGAAAATTTTTATCCATAAGAGAGTTTTCCAATACTCTATGATTGGAGGATTGTCAGAACAGCAATTAAAATTGCACACATAGATTAGTTTTTTATTTTCACCTTTATTACTTTATAAATAATTCAAGGAGGTTGATATACATAATACTCCTCCCTCCTTCTACTTTACCCAAAATCCTGAGAGTGACTGGTCCAAAATCACCCAACCAGCACCTTAACCAGTACACCATAATGGGTCTGTCTATCATTATTTAATCTCCAAATCATGATTGAAACAGTCTTAAGTCACCATTATATGTATTAGTTGTAAAGTAGAGTTTCTGCCCTTAAACTGATGCTATCTCATCAGTTTTAAAACTTGTAAAAACTATAGTGTTTTGACACCGATTATATTGGAGGTGAGGTCAGTTTATTGTTGAATATGATCAGAGCTGAGTTGAAAACTACAGATATAGCCTCCTTTTGTTATTAGCCACCACTGCCACAAATATCCCTCTCATGTTTGTTGCTTTTCCATTAGTATTTGGCTTCTTGAGTTTGCTTCAACTATTCATCTCCCCCTCCCATTTTTAACTTTGTTACCAATCTCTGTCCAGTTTTTCAACAAGGTGAATTATTATTTTATCTGGAGAAGAAAAAAATGAACATTGTTTCATTATTCTACTTCAACAGTGTTCCAAAATGTATTGTACCTTTATATTCAGCAGTCCTGGTTTTTTTTCATTACTGTTTTCAGAAAATAATGAGGGATGCCAAAGAGGATTTTATTGCTTATTTGCTAACTTTCTATATTTGTCAGATACAAACTGACATATCTGTAAATAAACCATGTTTGTCTTTTTGAAATCAGGTCATCAGGGACTCAGGTTTTCTGGAGAATTTTAATGGAGCAGTCATCCAATATTCTGGACTATAAAAAATCAACAGGCTTCCTAGCCTGAGGCTGTATTATTATAAATATTTAACTAGGAGTAAATCTTACTGAACTCAGTAAAACTTACTTACAGTTACTTACTTACACTGTAAATTATCATTCTGGTATAACTTTTGGAAGCTGATCTTTAGCAGATTGGTCTATTAAATAATAAAACAATTGAGAATATATTTTAAATTTGAAAATGAAGGCTGCTTAACACTACTGTTTTATTTTTACTTCAGATAGGCAGGGATTGCTATGAAACAAATAATTATTGTATTAACCCTACCTAAAATTACCTAGGGAAAAAATGCAGTTTGAATATCTGTGGGTTTCTGAAGAGCCTCCTTGCTCATTAAACTGCCACCTCTTCCAGTCCCTGAACTGATTGCCAAATTTGAATAGAGGTAGGAGAAGGGGGGGGGAATGGCTCAGAGATCTGACAAAATAGGCAGCTCTGCACTGTAGCTGAAGGGAGACTTACCAATTTCATAATGTGATGTTGGTCTTTCTCCTGCAACACAGAACCTCCCCGAATATCAGTTCAAAAGAAATATGAAACACAGGAGGAAGGAGATTCTTGCTGCATCACATATGTATCAGCTGAAGGCTCATTTGGGTGTATGATGTAGTCCCTCTGCAGCAAAGAAACTCACAGTATCCCCACTGCTGCATCACACAACCTGTCAGTTGTCTATTAGCTGTTACACAAGAGACCTAATAAGGGAGAATTTGGACAGTGCAATTGTAGACAGACCACACTCCCGCTGTACTATAAAACACAGTACATCTGTTAGGCTATTTTTAAACTAGGGGGTAGACACTCTTTTAAATCCATTCTTTAAAATATCCTCCCTATCTGCTAATGAGGTTGCAGTGCAATGTGGAAGTCAGCTCCCCCCTGTGTTATGAATCCCATTCATCCATCCAATCAGCTGCCAGGTTGATCTCAGTATAAAGGTCTACTCTGGATACAGAACAGCCTGTACAACAGAGAGGACGAGAAATGCCCAGAGCATTCAAAGTCACCAATAGCATTCCAACTAAAATATCATAGTTCATCTATGATCTTGAGTAGGTCTTATAGAGTCACAGTGCAGAAATTAATGAATGAAGTTGGGGAAATCTTCGTGATTTAAAAAAAAAAAGCAAACCTTCATATATTTGACCATACTCAGAATTCGCTGACAAAAAAAAGCTTGTATTTAAATGACTCTTAGGACCCCAAAAGCTGATTTTCTTTCCTTCAATGATTGCTGTTTTGTAGTTGAATAATAAGCATTTGATTAATAGTTTGAGGGGAACATAAAATAAAGATGTAATTTATATCTCTTGATATTAGTCAAAAAGCTGAAAAGCGTTTTACTGGCATCTGGAAATAAGATCAGAATACTGGACTAGATGGGACCTTTAATCTGTTCCAGGAAAGTTAATTTCACATTCTTATGGTTGCACCAGATTTCAAAGTTACAATTACTATATAACATGCTTAATCAACAGTTATTGAAGAATAGATAACATGTTCACTGAACTTGAGAAAAATAAAAATTCAGCTGTTTTCAGTGTTTTTCCCTACCATCTTTAATCATGAACTTACCTGGTAACTGCTGTTACAGCACTTTAAATAATGCACTCAGGACTTTAGTAAGATTTCTGTTAAATAGAACATTCTTTGACTTTTAAAAAATGCATATGTTTGAAATCATATGGGGATTACATGGAAAACATTCTAGTAGTATTGATTGTTTCAGATCAATAAAGAAATCATTCTATAACTTGAGAACTTTAGCAACTCATATTCGAGCCATTTGTTGGTGATAATTACAAACTGAATTCAGATTGGAAATATTTATATAAGTTAGACTAGTGCTGAAGTGATTTATATACTTTTATTTAATCATTTTTTTCTGAAAATAGCAGATTCCGGTGTAATTTACAAATTGGGGATAGTACTGAATATGAATATCCACATAATGATCTATTGAATATGTCCCCATGATTTAAAAACAATAGTTTTTTAAGCCACTCATTAAGGCAACAACTTATCAAAACATGATCCAGAAGGATGTTCTGAATAACCATTTCCTCAATGCCTTGGATTTGCAAAATACTAGTTTTATTGTTGGGATTTTTTATTCTTGTAAATTAAATTGCCATTTACATTCATACACAGGAAACAATGAACTTTGGCATATACTTCTGGAAAAAGTACAATATATCAATAGCATCGTTTCATTTTTAGGCACTGTATTGTGGGATTACTATATTGAACTACTCTTTGATTTTATTTGTTTTATATAATGTAGTAGTCTCCTCAAAATATGGATGATAATATCCTAGTGCACTATTTAACTTTTCCAACATGTAGACAAATGTAAGGACATAGCTTCTTCCTTGATCCTCCTTGGCCTCTATTTTGGTCGTAGCTGTTTGTTAACTGAGAAATCAATCAATCAAATTGACCTGAGGAAGGATTTCCATTGCTTGGTTATCAGTTATCAAAGATGTCACTTTGAACTCTGTGTCTGGAGTTACTTCTTACTGTTACAGTTCATCTGCCCCCATAGTTCAAAATCATTGAATTTTTGTACATCTTACCTTCAGGATGAAGAAATGGCAACTTAAAAATTGCAAAGTTTATCTTGGAAAGTAGTTTCTTTCTTTCTTGCCTATAATCCATTCCAGTCTGACTGAATTTACGTTTCCTAACTAATGACCCTTCCTAATTCTTCCTTCTTCTGTTTCTCCTTGAAATGTCGAACATTATAAAAGTTTGTTGTCAGCATAGGTCACACTGTTGCTCAGATGTTTCCTTATAAAGCTATTGAAAGTTCTCATCATCATTTCGTGTGCCAGGAAGCAAAGTAGCAGGCTTTGCTACTTGCACTTGCATGTCAGAGATAAGTTAGGCTTAGGTCCTGTCTCTGGGATAAAACATCCTTTGAAAAAGTTCTTTTGCAGTACCTTTGAGGATTGACTATACTCATGGTCAAACAAGCAAACAGGGATCAACACCAGCAAACTATTAATTACATGACATATCCATAGAAGATGCAAGAGATAATATCAGAGGAAATCCAAGGTTCAACACACAATATTTAAATTCAAGAGCTAAGTTTTTGATAAGTTATTTTTAGAACAGTCCAAAGATTCTGAACATAATAAATAAAGTATGTTGATTCTCCACTTTATGCCAAGCTAGGTCTTCTCAAATAGTACCTGCAGAGTCTACTTTCCTGTTAGCACTCGTATGCATTTTGGTTAACCTGTTATATTTGCAAAGTTCATTAATTCATTCGTTAACATAGAACTAAATAACTGAACTAAGACTGAGTTACTGTCAGTGGTTGTGGGTAAGTGATCATGTCAAAGTCAGAGTGGGATCACTGGTTATATAGTACTAATGGAATTTCCAGAAGCAGGATTGTTGATACTTCTGACTCCACTTCCTCCCATCTTCTGTGTGGATGTGGCAGTCACATGGTTCATAACACAATCAGAATAGGATAGATGTTTGGGATCATCTGCTCTTGACAAGACACCACAGTGGGAAGGGAAATGACAAGGCCCAGCTGGGAGACTGGAATGGGAATAGATTTGTTCATTTGTTATCAACTGCACACTCACAAATGCAGATGTCAAGAGCTTACAATAAGCTCCAAGTTATGAGAAAATGTAGGTAAAACTCATTAAAATTAAGCAGGAAGGATGTGTAAAGAAGTATGAGGGGTTATTTTTAATGAAAAATCTGTTTGTAATGCAAAAATGATCACAGAAGGGCAGGGAAAAAATAGATGCATTTACATATGTTTCTCCATTGTTGAATGTTCCCAATAAGAATCAGCTCGTAAATGCTACAACAAGGCCATTTCCTTTCTTTTTCTGGAGGAGTGAAAATCCCAGCAAATAATCACAGACAGAAATTATTAGGTGGTCATGTTTATGCTCTGTCCCACTGTGGCTTCATAAATCATTGTCATCCAATATTGATACTACAGCCTGTCTGCAAACACTAAAATTAAGTATCACATATCAGAGGTCCCCAACCTTTTGGGCACCAGGGACCGGTTACGTGGAGAGAGGTTTTTCTGCGGACCGGAGGGGGCATGGTTTTGTGTGCTGCTTGCATCCTGTGGATGGGGCTTTCCTTGTTTGTGCCGGTTACTGGCATGCCGCGGCCCGGTACTGGTCCATGGACCGAGGGTTGGGAACCCCTGTCATATATAACAGAAATCTGATGTTCTCATGTGTTTTTCTCTGACTTAACTCAAAGCAATTCATTGTTTTGTTTTGTTTTTGTTCTAAGGAGCTGAAATGGCGGGAGGTACCTCATTTGTCTTTATCTCTTCCCTCTTCCCTGGATACTTCACTCTCTCTGGAAATCTATAAAAGGAATTTGGAGTGGGAGGGGAATATGACCAAAGCAAGCTGTCAGGGGTTTTTGTATTTTAATATAGTACACAATAGTTCAGGATTGTTAATATCACATATTCTTTAGGTTTTTTCTATACTCTGAATAAAGGTCAACTATTTTGTAAATCTTATTTGTTCCAAATACATAGATGTGGAGAACAAACTGGACAGTAATTTGTTACTTATCATACTGGTCTAAAAATATGTAGAATATCCAATATGAAATTTAATGGCACAACTTGTAGGAGTCACTTCGGTTGATTGTCTATATGTATTTTGAATCTGTGGTATTTTGTTTATATAAACCCACTGCATCCTCTACCTCCTCATTCCTTAACAGCTCATTGAGCGGGCGAGCTATCTTTGCGAACCCTTCCACAAACCTCTGATAATATGAACAAAATCCCAGAAACGATCGTAATTCGGCTACACTCTGAGGCCTGGGACAAGAAACCACTGCCTCAAGCTTAGCGGGGTCTGTTGCCACCCCCTCAGCTGAGACAACATGACCTAAATAAGTGACAGATGGCTGGTAAAATTGGCATTTCTCTAACGACAATTTCAGCCCTTCCTCCTGGAGCCTTGTCAATACCTTCTCTAAACGCTCCTCATGCTGCTCAAGTGTCTCACCAAAGACAATAATATCATCTAAATAGACCAACACCTCTATCAGGTTCATGTCCCCCACTGTCCGTTCCATGAGCCTTTGAAAAGTTGCCAGGGCCCCTGATAGCCCCTGCGGCATTCGATTAAATTCATAAAACCCCAGTAGGAAGATGAACGCGGTTTTCTCCCTATCCTCTGGATGCATGGGGATCTGATGGTAACCACTCCTTAAATCCAGCACACTGAACCTCTTTGCCCCTGACAAACATTGCAAAGCATCCTCTATCCGAGGAGTTGTATACTGGTCAGGGATGGTCCTCCGGTTAAGCATGCGGTAATCTATACACATCCTTAGGGTCCCTTTCTTCTTCCGGACCACCACTATGGGGGAAGCATAAGGAATTCGGGATTCCCTAATGACCCCAGTCCTTTTCAACTCTGCTAGATGCTCCCTAAGATCATCTTGGTCGCTTAAGGGGATCCGCCGAGATCTCTCCCTAAAGGGTTTATCCTCCCTCAGTCAGATTTCATGTTGGGCACTCCTAGCACAGCCCACATCAAAATCGTCTCTCAAGAATAAATGTCTCCACTTCCAAAGCTGGTCTCTCGCTCTCTCTCGCCACTCAAGAGAAAGCTGGGTGCTCTTGGGATAAAACTGATCCATTGAAACCTCCCCCTCCATCTCTCTCTTACCATCCAGAGACTCAATCGGAGTAGCTGGGCTCACCTGCCCCAACAACATCCAATCCCTCAGCCTTACAGGAAGGCCCGTGATATTCCGAACCCCAACCGAGATCCGCCCTTTTTCCTGTTGTAAAACCTGTGTGGAGATTACCTCTGGAATTAATTCCACTCCACCATTCCGTCCCCTTGGGCCAGGTTCAAGAATGAGATATGGCCCAGGCTGCTCCCAATCTAACTTAATGGAAGCCCTCAGGCACACCACTTCCCCTAGTTGTATTATCCTCTTTTTCCTATCCAATCTCCATAACCGCCCCACTCCCTCTGCAGGGGCCTGCTGCTTCCGCATCAAACCCTGACATACTGTCTGCAGTGCCGGATGAACATCCCTCACTATCGGGTCATTCCCTAAGGGGATGACTGGGGTGAGTAACCACCTAACTAAACTGGTGTTAGTTCCCATAATCAATGAACCCTGATTAACTCCCGGGGGGCGAGTGCACACAATAGCCAGAGTATCAAAGGTCTCCGTATACCCAGCAATAGAAGGCCCAAACGTCAGCTGTATAGGTAAATATCCATCATAGGGAAATTTTTTGGTCCCAATACCACAGATCTTCAAATCACCCAATTCCTGTATGGGCATATATGTCAAATACTTATCATAAAAATCCCTATATAATAACGTAACCTGCACACCCGAATCCAAAAGGGCCTGAGTATAAATACCTTCCACCTGCACTGACACCACTGGAGAGGGGCCCACCAACTGCTGGGGAGCCCCAGTATTGGAAAACCCAGTGTCTGGTTCGCCAACCCAGACCTGGTTCTCCCATTGCTGGGGAGCCATGGCTTCGGCCTCTGTTAATTCAAGGGGATGGGAATTTCTTATCGAAGGGGGTACTTCCATCACTCCCATTTTTGATGAGGGTTTCCAAGGGAACCCTCTCTTATCGGGGCTGACTGATATCACCGGGCACCCAGCTAGCTCCTTCACTGGGGCCCTTGACAGTTTCCCAACTGCACTGGGTTCCCTGGTCTTCTGTACAGTTTTGGACACACACGCTTATAATGCCCCACACTGCCACAATTGTAACAGACCACTGGTCTCATTGGATTATTATCCCAGGTGGGCGGGCCCATCCCCCCATCAGCTGTCCCAACCTGGCCTCCATTCCGGGGTGGGCCACCCACTGCTGTCCAGGAGGCTATTATCTTGGTTAACTCCAGTATCTAGGTTTGTATCGTTGTTATCCGGTCATCCTCCTCCCTGGCCTTTCTCACTCCTGGACCTAAGGGCTGTCCTACCGGCAACTCGGCTGTCGCCTCCTTAGCATCCTCCACTACCTCGGTTGCCCGCACTCTCCTTATAAGCTCGTAATACCCCCAAACATTCCCTCTAGCTTCGACCTTTATTTGGCTCCGGACAGGGTCCGAAGCCAAAACACCCCGGGAGAGTTGTTCTATCCTGGCCTGTTCCACCCCAGCTGGATCCAATCCCCCCCTTCTCCACTACCTGATATAATAATCTATTCAGGTGCCTTATATATTCAGACAGCTTCTCACCCCTCTTCTGGTACATATGTTCCAACCGGAACAGTAAACTAGAGACCGTCTCAGCAGACCCGAACTCATCATGCAACAAAGAGAGATAGTTACGCACAGTAAACTGTCCCCGACTCAATGTTAAACTTCTAATAGCTTCTGCAGCAGGGCCCTTTAAACTCTCTCTAACCCATTGTCTTTTCTGGGTGTCTGGTATATCCCATTCCTCAACTGCTTGTATTGCCTGTTCCATCCAAGCTTCATACTCCTCTTCCCCTTCTGGCACTGGTTGCATCCCCGAAAAAGTACGTAATTTCCTATATCCAGCCCCTATGCAATAACCCCCCATCAGGTTTTGAACGGAAGTCAAACTTCCCCCCGCCTGTGTGAACCCCACTTCCGCTATCCCTGCAGGTGGGGAAACGCACTTCTCTTTCTTCTGGCCTAGTGGTTTGGTCAAAGGTGTGCTCCGTGCAATAGGAAGAATAACCCCCACTCTGACATCTTCTGTCAGTTGCAAACTTTTAACCTGAAAGCACTCCAGAATGCTCTTTTTCCATTCCAGCAGTGCATAAAAATGGGGGAAATCCCGATCCACCCTCATATCTATCAAATATACCCTCTGGTCCAGGACAAAACTCCTCAATGTCTGTAAAATTTGCTCCTCTGACCAAACATCATGAGGAACATCGATTACCACGCTTGTCCTTACTTCACTATTCTGCTCTTCACACCACCTGGTAGCCGCATTAGAGTCCATTTTGTTCTCCTGGCTCATATCCCTACATGAGACTAACCCCTCCTTACTAAGGGGAGGGGCCAGGCAGGGAATCCCAGATGAGCACCCCACGTGTAGCGTTACCCCCTGAGAGGCCGCCAAAACCCAGGGCCCACCCCAGCCCCATTCCCCTTAGTCAAGCTCTGCAGCTGTGCTCTCTAGGTGTTAGTAAAGTGTCTCTTCCAACAGAGGCTCACACAAAGTGAGGAGATGGCAGGCTCTTGTCTTCAGGGAGGGGCTTCCAGGAACAAAGATGACCAGCCCCTAGCCCCAATAGTCAATGCTGTGATGGTGTCTAGCAGCCCCAGGCTGTCATAGCAGCAACAGTCAATGATTCCTCAGCGACCTTTTTGGAAACAAGTGGGGAGGGGAAAAACCCTTGGCTCCAGGCAGTAGTAAAACACGAACAAAAGCAGTCAGCTTGCTGCAGTAATGGTTCACCCCCCTCAGGGCAACTCCCCACAATGTCTAAAACTGACACAAGCAGCAATAGTCACAGTTCAGACGGCCTTCAGTCTTCACAGCAACAAGCAGCCTCTCTTTGTCTTCACCTGCCGAACTGCAACAACCAACCCCCACACACCTTTCTTTCCTTCCTTTTCTATCTTTTTCCCTCGTCCACGCCTGCCGCACCCAAAACCAGCAGCACAACTATAGTGCTCTTGGCCAACCCTAAATGTTAATAAACCTCAAACCTGAATATTTAACAAAGTAAAAATGAGGGTTTGGCTTTCTTTGGAGAATATCTGTGTGCACAATTATTGAGCAACTATTAATGTGCAGAATTATTATGCAACTACATGAAAAATGAAAATTTGCCCATCTCACTCGTTTATTTGCATCTGTTAAAGTGAGAATAATAAACAACTCAACATGTATAAATAAACATTTCTGACATTTCAAAGTTGTACTGCTTTCCTCGTCTTTTTTTCTCAACACCTTTCTTGCGACCCTGTTGACTCTTTGTAACAAAACATTTTATGGTTCTATGATCACACCCCAATATCTTAGCAATTTCAAGAGTGCTGCCTTCCTCTTAAAGACTTTTTACAATGTTTGACTTTTCAGTCAGTTAAATCTCTTTTTTGGCCTATTTTTGCCTGAGGAAAAGAAGCTGCCTAATAATTATGCACACATTGATATAGGGTGTTGATCTCTTTAGGCCATACCCTCCCTCATTACACAAATACACATCACCTCATATGCTTTATATCCAGTAAGCATTCAAGTTTATAACAGTTTGGAGGTGGAAAATATGTATGAAAATGATGATGTGGTCAAAATACCCACTTGCCTAATAATTGTGCACACAGTATATATATAACTTTGTCCTGAGAGAAGCTTCATTGGCTCTACAATTGCTGTCATTATAAGGTGATTAATATGTGGAAAGGAGACATGTTTTAATTGGTCACACAGCTTGTGATTTTACTCTTACTGTTGTGTGAAATTGCTTATTTAAAAATGTAAAGTAATTCAGAACCTAATCCTTTTATGGCAGCAAGCATATCTTAAAGATTCCTGAGTTGTATAATGTAAAATGTTTATTTCTTCTTTTTCATTGTTTCTTCATATCGTGCTATTTGCCAGTGTCAGTGACAGTGTCAGTTAAGTTCCTTGGTTAATATTAATTAATTAATTAATTAATTAATTAATTAATTTTACAAAGTTACATAATTCAGATAATAAACAATAGGTGCCATTTCATTATCCTCTAACAACTGGCAAGGAAGCTGAAGTGAGAAAAAAAATAGCTAACATGAAGGATAAAAGGTAATATGTATCCCAGTTCTTACTCGTTTCTTCCTCAAAATAAATCTAGTCTTTATATTAGTGACTAGGTTGAATAGTTTGCTAGCTGATTCAGTTATATCTTCAACTTCTTAAACTATATTTCAGGTTAAATAAATGGTTGTTTTTTTTAAAGTAATACCTGTATAGATACATGTTTTTGCAGATATTCTTATGTTTCCAAACTAACTATGAACTGTTCAAAGAAAGACACATCTTCAACCTTCATTATAAAATGAACATTAATGTGATGTTAATTTATATATATTTGTGCAATAGTGTGAGCTCCAATTACATGTATTTATTGGGTTTTCACACTGATTTTAAAAAGTAAAATTATTTGCATTGTACCTAAATTTATCATTTTATTGGGAAAATGCCAAATGGTGTTTCAGAAGTCATCACTGTGGAATTTTATCTAAAGAATAATCTTTGGATATTATAATAAAGAAAGAGAAATCAATAGAAACTGCAATAGGTCAGTTTTATGACATTTTCAGGGAAAAAAGTAAATGCAACTGATTCAGTTTGTATAGTTACTGGATGTAAGCATGACATATGGTAGCAGCACATAAGTGGAAAATAGGGGAGTCATGGTAGCATCCATGTTACTATAGCAACAGAAATTTTGTTGCTATCCCCTTGAATATGATAGCTCATGCACCTGTACTGATTGCTTTAACAATGGAAATATAAAACTCCTCAGGGCCAGTATTTTGAACCTACCTTAATAAGATTTAGCATGCTTTATTTGATCATCTCTGATAGGGGTACATAATATGCCTTTTATTCCCATTCACTTAGTATTTGCACTCTATACTGTCTGAATTGTATTTCCAACAGTTGTCTCATTTCAATTTCCGTTCCATAGTCCTATTGTTGAATGTATTTCAAAAAATGCATACACAAGATTATTTCTCCTAGGTAACCACTGACAGAAAACGTGGTAATGAAGTAATGCTGTAGTAATAATCTGTGATTTTAGAGTACATATCAATCCTAACAAGAAAAACTGATTTAGTGTGTAGTGCTTCTTTCTCTGAGATATATTGTAAGTTTTTTGTCAAGGTTAGGTGATATCACTAAGTTGACCAAGATATGATGAAATTCTCTTGACAAGAAAAATGACTATCTTCCCTGCAACAGAAAATATTTTGAAGGATATATCAGTCTCAACAATACTAGCTGTTCTTTATTTTTTTGTGAACGATAATATACTGCAAACATTATTTAGTGGTGTTCATGCTATAAATCATTTGATATTTTATTTCAGATACTAAAATAACCAGAGGTTTTTTGCAGTTCTATATATTAGAAAAAAACAGTCAGTGCTCAAAATGTTTTAGAAACAATCATTTGTGGTACTTCAAATATTTTTTAAATGAAGTAGCAGACCAGATGTTTGATTTGCTTTTATATGAAAGTGGCTGGATAACCAAATATTTTGTATATTGCAGCTGGATCTGTGTGAGAAAGATTAAAACTTTTATTGCATTTTGAAAAAGTATTAGACTACACATCAGACTAAAACGAGAAGAGAGTTTATGATTCAAAAGGAAGCCTTGCTGATAAGACATAAGGCAAGTAAACCAAAAAGAAGGAAAACACAAAAGAATATGCAAAATTGCACTGCAATAGAAGTGAAGCAATTTATCCTGATGGATCATTGATCTCACAAGATAAGATATGACATTACGATGCAGTAGCTATGTGTCCCTCTCTTCTTTATAATGGTATTATTGCAAGCAGTTAACTGATATGTCTGATTTACTACATGGGTAACAATATAATTGCTTCTATGCACTATATTATTTTCCTAAATTTCCTTATGCATTTAGGCTGCATTTGGTAACAATATCTTCTAAGTTCACACTAAATGCAAAAAGAGATGTGTCCTGGTTCATATTTGGATGAAAACTCACCAACAAATATTGGAGGTGTAGGTTATACTGGCAAGCCAATTAATCCAAGAATAAAGGAATGGGAAAATATTTCTACTCTGACAATGAAATGAAGTGCAACAGAAAAACTATAGAATCATATATGATGGTACAAATCAGAGAACATTATTTTTGAGTTATAGTATGAAAAGACATGCAAATTTGCTTTCCAGAAATTCTGAGTATAAATAGATGGTGACACTATGTTTTCTTTCCTAAAATACTGATCTATATTTGCACTGAATCTACCTGATTATAGAGAGCAGCTTTAGATTTTAGTTTAGACAAAAAAAGCTAACACTACCTGATTAAAGCTACCTGAATCTGGAGAGCAGCTTTATATTTTATATTAGCCAAAAAAAGCCAAAGCAGTCCTAGGCTGCATTAACAGAAAGATAGAATCAAGATCACGTGAAGTGTTAATACCACTTTATAATGCCTTGGTAAGACCCACACTTGGAATACTGCATCCAGCTTTGATTGCCACAATGTAGAAACATGTTGAGACTATAGAAAGAGTGCAGAGAAGAGCAACAAAGTTGATTAGGGGACTGGAGACTAAAACATATAAAGAACGGTTGCAAGAATTGGGTATGTCTAGTCAATGAAAAGAAGGACTAGGGTGACATGGTAGCACTGTTCAGTATCTAAGGCAGGGGTCTTCAAACTTGGCCCTTTTATGACTTGTGGACTTCAACTCCAAGAATTCCTCAGCTAGGCACGCTGGCTGAGGAATTCTGGGAGTTGAAGTCCACAAGTCATAAAAGAGCCAAGTTTGAAGACCCCTGATCTAAGGGGCTGCCACAAAGAAGAGGGAATCAATCTATTCTCTAAAGCAGCTAAAGACAGGGCAAGAAACAATGGATGGAAACCAATCAAGGAGATTAGAAATTAGAAGAATTTTTCTGACACTTAGAATAATTAATCGGTGTTGCCTTTGGAAGTTGTGAGTGCTCTGTCACTGAAGGTTTTTAAGAAGAGATTGGACAGCCATTTGTCTAAAATGGTATAGGATCTTCTGCTTGAGCAGGGGGTTGGACTAGAAGACTTACAAGGTCCCTTCCAACTCAGTTATTCTGTTAGATAAGCATTTTAACTTTGTTGAGATACATATGACTGATAACATTCAGTTTTATCTGGGATAAATTTGAATTTCTGGTTCATCTGATACAGCAAATCCTGTTCTGGGTTCTGCAATAATTTTATGCAGTTTTACTATTATTTGCTTAAATGGACTCCAGAAGATGGTAGAGGACAGGAAGGCCTGGAGGAACGTTGTCCATGGGGTCGCGATGGGTCGGACACGACTTCGCAACTAACAACAACAACTATTATTTGATATCAGTAAAAGATGTTCTGATTCTAAATCCCAGAATTTATTGTATCTCATCTGCTGTACTATGCCTTGCAGTTCTGTCTACACATACATTTGTCTATATGTACATTAGTGTATATTTACCAAAAGGCCAGGAAACTGATATTTACTTATTAAATCAACAGATTCTCTTGGTGACACAAAAATGTACAAAACCTTTTCAATTCAATTCAAGTAATTCCAGGTTGGGTAAAAAGCAAGTACTTCCCTATATGAATCAGTTTGTTTTAAGCCCCAGACATTTCCAAAATGTTTGAAGCATTCTATTCTAGGTTGGAGTTGCAGACAGGTTTGTTCATCTTGGCAAAATTTCATAACTTGAAATTAACTTAAGTAGAGGACTGTCTTTATTAACTACACTTGACCTTGACCTGAATCCTAAAGTTCAGGTGCTTTATTATACTTAACTGAGACCTGCTTAGTTAAATATAGTCATGCAAAAGAAATGTGAACTAGGAAATGTTACATATGAAAATACATTTAAATTATTGGCAATATGATTGGAATTCTGCTTTATTATCATAGATGATAAAATGAATTGGATTATTTGAATTTATTTACAGTATCCCTAATACAGAGATTCCAGTAATGTAAGTGACTCATCACAGCTAGTTAAAATAATGGTCTGAGTACAATAAATTAGAAAAAAGAATGTTGCACGTGTATGTGTATATAGTTTTCTGTTCTATTATTATCAAAATTCCTTCAGTTTTATTTAACAATTGTGCTGAAAATGAGAAGTAAGAAAACTGGGAGCTCTAACTTTAGCTTTGATGCACACTGAAATAAAATATCACAGCAACAATGTGCAGGAAAATCCCTTGTAGTGCTTATAATTGTGAGTATTAAAGTAAACAAAAGAGGTTAGTATCCTGTGGGCAGAGGCTACGTATCTGCATTAATAAACTAATCAGCGTTACTAATAAAGAATGATTAATTCAGTAGAAATAAAATTTGAGAGGAACAGTATCATGCATGACCCATGATTGTTCTTATGGAAGAATGTCTTGCCTGTATTCAATGGTGCTTACTTACTGGTAATTATATGCAATAAAATTCCCATTCATCTGATCATTCACAAGGACAAAAAAAATCTGTGTTTTGTATTTTTTAATAGGAAACCTCTCAGAATGAAAATGTTAGATTTGTAGATATATACATACTGTATCTATTGCTACTCTTTTTTCACATTTGCTGTCAGACTCAGATTATGTTTTATATATTGCCTAGGCTTGAAAGTTAAACAGATTTAATACTTGGATAAGAGATTGTTGTGGAATTCTAGGACTGTAGCCTAAAATGGGTAAACAAAAACAAACATCCTGGTAAAAGGCAATGACAAACCATTTTGCATTGTTGTTGGGAAAGTTTGTTCGTTTGGTTTTGCATTTCAGTGCAAGAAAGTACAGAAGCCAGGAAACATACTGAAAAGGATTTGTAAAAGGTCACAAGTCTTTGTTGTTGTTATTGTTGTTGTTATTGCAGCAAGGATCCAATTCTTACGAACCCCAATTGCTGACCTATTTATCATTCCAGTCTATTGATTGGGGAGCACCAAGACTGAAAAGAATTTCAAATTCACAGAAACATTAATTTTAATATATTATAATATGTAATACACAATAATATTAAATATTAATAAGATTAACTCCATCTCTTTTGACATTCTGTAAGTTCTTCAATGTCTGGCTCGAGGTCAGTGACCACCCCATCATGGTTATCAGGGATGCTAAGCTCGTTCTTGTATAGTTCTTCTGTGTAATTTTGCCACCTCTTCTTAATCTCTTCTGCCTCTGTTAGGTCCCTGCCATTTTGGTCCTTTATCATGCCCATCTTTGCATGAAACGTTCCCTTCATATCTCCAATTTTCTTGAAGAGATCTCTGGTTCTCCCTATTCTATTGTTCTCTTCTATTTCTTTGCACTGTTCATTTAAGAAAGGCATTCTTATCTCTTCTAGCTATTCTCTGGAATTCTGCATTCAATTGGGTGTATCTTTCTCTTTCTCCCTTGCCTTTCGCTTCCCTTCTTTCCTCAGCTATTTGCAAAGCTTCCTCAGACAGCCATTTTGCTTTCTTGCATTTCTTTTTCTTTGGGATGGTTTTAGTTGCTACCTCTTGTACAATGTTGTGAACCTCCGTCCATAGTTCTTCAGGCACTCTGTCTATCAGATCTAATTCCTTAAATCTATTTGTCACCTCTACTGTATATTCATCAGGGATATGATTTAGTTCATACTTGAGTGGCCTAGCGTTTTCCCCTACTTTCTTCAATTTAAGCCTAAATTTTGCAACGAGAAGCTCATGATCTGAGCCACAGTCAGCTCCTGGTCTTGTTTTTACTGACTGTATAGAGCTTCTCCATCTTTGGCTGCAGAGCACATAATCAATCTGATTTCTGTGTTGACCGTTTGGTGATGTCCATGTGTAGAGACGTCTCTTGGGTTGTTGGAAAAGAGTGTTTGCTATGACCATCGTATTCTCTTGACAAAATTCTAATCAGCCTGTGCCCTGCTTCATTTTGTACTCCAAGGCCAAACTTGCCTGTTATTCCGTGTTATCTTTTGGCTTCCTACTTTAGCATTCAATCCCCCATGATGATAAGGACATCAATTTTTGGTGTTGATTCTATAAGGTGCGTAGGGCTTCATAGAAATCGGTCAATTTCCCTCTTCAGCACATGGTTGGGGCATAGACTGGATTACGTGATATGAATGGCTTGCCTTGGATTCGCATGAGATCATTGTCATTTTGGGGATTGTATCCCAGTATTGCTTAGGAAAGATGAGCAACAACAAAAGCTAGTGGAGGTTGATAGTATTCCAGGAGCATTCAAAATCTGAAAGACGATGCAGTAAAAGTGCTACACTCCAATTGCCAGCAAATTTGGAAAAATCAACAGTGGCCACAGGATTGGAAAAGGTCAGTTTACTATCCAATTCAAAGAAAGGCAATGCCAAAGGAATGTTCAAACTATCGCACCATTGCACTCATTTCACATGCAAGTAAAGTTATGCTTAAAATCCTACAAGCTAGACTCAGCAGTATGTGGATCGAGAACTTCCAGAAGTACAGGCAGGATTTCGAAGAGGCAGAGGAACTAGAGATCAAATTGCCAAATACGCTGGATCATGGAGAAAGCTAGGGAGTCCAGAAAAACATCTACTTCTGCTTCATTGACTATGCTAAAGCCTTTGATTGTGTGAGATCACAACAATTGTGGCAAGTTCTTAAAGAGATGGGAGTACCAGACATCTTATTTGTCTCTTGAGAAACCTATATGCGGGTCAAAAAGCAACAGTGAGAACTGGACACGGAACCACTGATTGGTTCAAAATTGGGAAAGGAGTCCAGCAAGGCTGTATTCTGTCGCCCTGCCTATTTAACTTATATGCAGAGCACATCATGAGAAAGGCAGGGCCAGATGAATCAAAAATTGGAATTAAGATTGCCGGGAGAAATATCAACAACCTAAGATATGCAGATGATACCACTCTAATGGCAGAAAGTGAAGAGGAACTAAAGAGCCTCTTGATGTGGGTGAAGAAGGAGAGTGCAAAAGTTGGCTTGAAACTCAACATTAAGAAAACCAAAATCATGGCATCCGGTCCTCTCAATTCCTGGCAAATAGATGGGGAAGAAATGGAGGTAGTGACAGATTTTATCTTCCGGCTCTAAGATCACCACGTGGGGGACTGCAGCCAAGTAAAATTAAAGACGCGTTGCTCATGGAGAGGAAAGCTATGGCAATTTTAGACAGCATACTAAAAAGCAGGAGGACATCACCATGCCACACAAAAAGACATATCGTCAAAGGACATGGTTTTCCCAGTTGCAAAGTAGGCTGTGAAAGTTGGGACCATAAGAAAGCTGAACGCAAAAGATTGAGGCCTGTTGAACTATGGTGCTGGAGAAGACTCCTGCGAGTCCCTTGGACTGCAAGGCGATCAAACGGTCAGTCTAGAGGAGATCAACCCTGACTGCTTCTTAGAAGCCAGATACTGCAGTTGAAACTCAAGTACTTTGGCCACCTATGAGAAGGAAGGACTCACTGAGAAGAGCCTAATGCGGGAAAGATTGAGGGCAGTAGAAGAAGGGGAGACAGAGGAAGGAGGTTGATGGATGGATCACTGAAGCAGTAGGAGTGAGCTTAAATGGACTCCAGAAGATGGTAGAGGACAGGAAGGCCTGGAGGAACGTTGTCCATGGGGTCGCGATGGGTCGGACACGACTTCGCAACTAACAACAACAAAGTTCTTCAAGGTCTAGTTATAGGATCAGTCCTGAAGCTCCAGGAAATCAGAGATTTGCTTAGATGGCTGTATTGATGAGGTGGCCATTTTTATCCTCTCTTATCCTAGGGATTTGTATATGGAAGGTATACTATTTATTTCTTAATTCTATATTTTTTGTATCTGTTGTTTTTATATTTGTCTTTTTTATACAGCTATTGTATGCCACCCAGAGTTGCTTTTGCTGAGATGGGTAGCTATGCAAATTTGATTAAAAAATAAATAAATAAATTTTCCATTGAATAAAGAATGTGAGATGTCTGTTGTAAAATAGCCCAGGTTTGGCATAATCTCTGAAATGGATTTGGCCTAGTATCAGCTGAAGAAATTTAGAGCAGAGAAAAACTGGTGCAGATATTTTACAATATGAAAAGAATATAGACCAACTGTGTAAACATAGACAATTTCTTCCTAAAGGTATAAATTATCAGCTTTCTTCTATTCCTTTAGGCCAGGCATGTCAAACTGCTGGCCCATGGGCCGGATGCATCACGCCAAAACCATTGCAGGCAATGGGGAAAAAGTCACGAGACGTCGCGCGACGTCGCGTGACATCACGAGTTTGACATGCCTGCTTTAGGCAATGAAAACAGGAATGGGGATTAAGATTGACAGTGGCCAGTGTATATTCCTTGAGTGTTTTTATTTGTTCTGGTCTCTGGTGTACAGTAATAAACTTGATTTGATTTGATTTGCCACATATAGTCATTTATGCAAATTGTATTAGAAACGTGAATCCTTAAGTCTGTCCCCAATAAGATCAATAACAAGCATCTCATGCACCTGACAAGGTCTCTAACCATACTAGACCAAAGTCTCAGAAAAAGTTCAGATTTTTAAGTCCTTTTGGAATGCCAGTCAAGGAAGCACATATACTCTGTGTGTGTGTGTGTGTGTGTGTGTGTGTGTGTGTGTGTGTGTGTGTGTGTGTGTATCCCTAATAGCTATAAAAATGTGAATCCCAGGCATATCTATACAATGATATAAAATCCTCGAACTCTGGGAAGGATATAAACCAGCTGTTTATTGTTAAAAGAATAAAACAATAAAAACAACTATTTACAATACTAAAAACAACCTTAGCTTTCGCTGGTCCACTGCCAGCATCATCAGAGTGAGTGTTAGGGGTGGGGAGTTTTCTTATAAACCTTGCTGACTCAGTTTTCTGCCCATTGATCGTGTGATAGGGCCGGCCATCCTAACCGGCCGTAATTGCCTCAGTTGTCCCGCCTCCCCTCATTTGCATTCCAGTTTTACAGCTTTCTTTCCTCCCATTGTTCCTTTTTCCGTCCTTCCCACCCTTGTCGATCCTACCTTTCCTGATGCTATTACCGCTGGTCTATCTTCCAATCGCTCCCCCCCATGGTCAATTTGGGCCGCACGTCTGGATCCGGCATTGTAGGTGCTCTTCCATTGCTGCTCCCCCCCTTTTTCCCCAGTTTGTCCACCTGTTGTTCCTGTCCTCTGCTGCTTATCCCTATTGGCCCTATTTCCTCTGGTTTCCCTTCGCGCCTGGATGCGCACGCACACAGCAATATCCTATCCCACTGCCTCGTCCGCACTCGATCAGCTGGAGTGGCTGCTGAATCGCTCCCCGATCTGCTCCGTCGTCCATGCCCAGCAGGTCACTCCCCGTATGCAGGCGTGCATGTGTGTTGCAGCGTTCTCCCCCCCTGCCTCGTCCGTATCCGATCAGCTGATTTTTTGCAGGAGTATTTGCGGGATCATTCCCCCACCGTCCGTGCCGGGCGGGCAGCCGTTCATCCTGCTTCTCCTCCCCGTATGCAGGCATGCACGTGTCATCCTGCTTCTCCTCCCCACGAGTCACATCGTTCTCCTCTGCTCGTCATTCTTCCTCCTCCCTGGCCTCAGCAATTCATCGTGCATCCAGTCCCCTTTCCATACAGTTGCTGCCTTCTTTAGCTCCTCTCCTTGCGAGCGTGGTCTGCATTCTAGCTTGCTCTTCATATGTTTTTAATGCCTGAAATGCCGGGGGTAGCTCTATGTGTCAGTTGATCAAGCACGTATCTGAGAGCCAGGCCTCCCTGAGCAGGCGCCCTCCTTTGGAGGCATCCTGGGCAATGGCTTCCATCCCCATAAAATCAAATGAGTGGCCATTGCTATTCATGTGTGTACCTATCTGTGAGTACTGCTCCTGCCTTTTGACGGCCAACTTGTGTTTGTGGATCCTGGTTTTGATCTCTTTGGCCGTCTCCCCAGTGTGATTGCACCGGCAGTCCTTGCAGTGCACTCTATAGACCACCGATTATTTTTCTTCCTCCGGTAATGGCTCCTTGGGGCGCATCGTCTTCATGTGGAGTGTTTGATCAGGTCGATGGACTACACTGACATTGTGCAGCGCCAATATGTGTACCGTTGCCTCTGACACCCCCCGGGACATAGGGTATCGTTATCCAGGTTGTTGCCCCTAGATCGTTCGGTATTCTGCAGGGCTCTTGGTGCCTACTGTATTGCCAAATGAAACTGGCTGGGTAGCCATACCACCTACATATCCGGTGTAGGTGGGCACGTTCCACTTGCTTAGCCTTCTTGGGCCACTTCTTGGGTGGGAAGGATGGAAAAAGGAACAATGGGAGGAAAGAAAACTGGAAAACTGGAATGCAAATGAGGGGAGGTGGGACAACTGAGGCAATTACAGCCAGTTAGGACGGACAGCCCTATCACACGATCAATGGGCAGAAAACTGAGTCAGCAAGGTTTATAAGAAAACTCCCCACCCCTAACACTCACTCTGATGATGCTGGCAGTGGACCAGCGAAAGCTAAGGTTGTTTTTAGTATTGTAAATAGTTGTTTTTATTGTTTTATTCTTTTAACAATAAACAGCTGGTTTATATCCTTCCCAGAGTTCGAGGATTTTATATCATTGTGTGTGTGTGTATATATATATATATATATATACTGTATATGTGTGTGTGTGTTTTTGTAGATTTTCACGGGTACAGGTATGCAGGTCTTGGCGTATTCGGGTCTTTTCCCGTGTAAGATTGAGAGTATCTTGGCGACGTTTCGACGAGGTCCCACTCGCCATCTTCAGGCTGCTGTCTTCGGCTTCATAAACTTGTACCAGCCTGAAGATGGCGAGTGGGACCTCGTCGAAACGTCGCCAAGATACTCTCAATCTTACACGGGAAAAGACCCAAATACGCTAAGACCTGCATATATACATATATATATATATATGTCTTTAATAATTTTAAATATTGGAATCCCAGGTATGGACATTTAAAGTCAATTAAATAAAACAATGAACTCCGGGATATTAGAAAAAGGCTTCTTTATTGCTGAGCTTTCGTTAACAACCTGTTAACATCATCAGAGCAAAGGGCTAAATGGCAAGGGAGCATGTGCATAAATTCACATAACAGTTGGAAAAAACGGTTACATTGTGGCATGTGCACATAGCGTGCTTAAGAAGCTCGTTTAGAAAAATCACATTGACAATAGCAGGTATACAGTAGTAAGTCTCCCGACAAGATTTAAAAGTCGCGCTTATCAGCTGTTAGGCGCGCAAGCCAGATCGTGCCTGTCAGCTGTTCGGCGCGAGGTTAACAGGGGGCCGCGCAAAGTCTTGTGCCGGCTGGATTCTTTCAGTGGAGAGCAGCTTGGATGTTTGTCTTGCCCTCTCACGTGCAAGTATTGTGGGACTGGATCTGTCAGCTGTTTGGCACGTAAGTCAGATCACTCCCATCAGCTGTTCAGCGCGAGGTTTTTCGGGGCGTTGCGTGAGGTCTTGTGCCAGCTGGATTCCTTCCGTAGAGAGCAGTTTTGATGTTCGTCTTGCCCTCTCACGTGCAGGTGCTGTGGGACTGGATCTGCATAAAATTCTTACAAGAAAAAAGCGAATACCAGGATAAAAATAAACAAGGCTGTTTAATATAAACAGGCCTGTAGATAAAAGAACACTTAGCTTTCATCGGCCAAACTACCGACGTCCTCAGAGTTGGAGTGGAAGGCATTCTGGGAGCTGGCCTATATAGCCTCCTGCCTCTGCGCCCGGCTTCTCGAGCGCGTCATCGGCCCATTGGTTGTAATAGTCCACAATGTGCTGAGTTGGTCTACACCTGGCAATCTGTCAGTGGCCTTGCTGGTTGCCTTCAGATCCTCCTTCGCTTTCCTTGAGCGCGTACATGCACTCGGGGGGTGGCTGTCCAGCTGCCTTTGCTCCTTATCTCCTTCCCCTCCCGTTTTGGAGCGATCTCTCAACCTACAATTAAGACGCCCTGTGAGGCTGTCACCCTCCCCCAAGGCCGCTGTTGTCTCACCCGTAGCTCCCTCGCCCCAACCTTGCGAAGGATGGCCATTTGGGCATTCCTGCTCTCTGTCCCCCCCCTTTTTGACTCTTTCCAAGCCGCTTCCCCATGTTCGTTTCAAACGCCTGATTGTAACCCCTTGTTAGTCCATCATCTCCTCCCACGGCAGTCATCGCCGCTTCACCTATAGCCCTATCTCCCCACTCCTGCAGGGAGCTGTCCAATTGTTGTGACTCCTGATCCCCCTCCCCTTTTTTTGCCGGTTTGCTATCCTCTCTGGGGATCGCCACCTCCACATTTGTAATTCCATCCCCCTGCTTTTGCAAAGGGCGGGCTGGCCGTCTGCTCCGTGGGTCATCGCGTTGTCTCTCCCACCTTCTGAGGGTCTGGTAAGCCGGTAGGAGGTCTATATGTCGGTTAATAGAGTTCTCATCAGAGAGCCAGGCTTCTTTAAGAAGGCGGCCACCCTTGGTAGTCCCACGAGATATGGCCTGCGCATTGTCCAGATCGAATGTATGATCAAGGCTGGCCATATGGGCCCACACTTGTGAGCACTGCTCCTGCCTTTTAATAGCCAGTTCATGTTCATGGACCCTAGTCCTGAGCCTTTTGGTCGTTTCCCCAACGTAATTGCAAGGGCAGTTCTTGCAATTAATTCTATAAACTATCGAAGATCTTTCTTCATTGGGGAGCGGCTCTTTGGGATGCATGATCTTGGTTCTTAGGGTCTGCTCTGGTCTATGGGCAATGCTCACATTGTGGGGGGCCAGCAGACGTGCCATGGCCTCAGAAACACCACCGATGTAAGGTAAAGTTATGCGTGTGGCTGGTGTTGTTGTTGCTCTGGAATGTTGGACCCTGTGAGGTTGGTGTGGTCTGCTGTAACGTCTCACAAATTCCGTAGGGTAGCCATTGAGCCTGAGGATCTATAGATAGATAGATAGATAGATAGATAGATAGATAGATAGATAGATAGATAGATAGATAGATAGATAGATAGATAGATATAGATATAGATATAGATATAGATATAGATATAGATATAGATATAGATATAGATAGAGATAGAGATAGAGATAGAGATAGAGATAGAGATAGATATAGATATATAGATAGAGATAGAGAGATAGAGAGATAGAGATAGAGATATATAGATATAGATATAGATATAGATAGATAGATATAGATAGATAGATATAGATAGATAGATATAGATATAGATAGATATAGATAGATAGATAGATAGATAGATAGATAGATAGATAGATAGATAGATAGATAAAGATATATATATATATATATATATATATATATATATATATATATATATATATAGATAGATAGATAGATAGATAGATAGATAGATAGATAGATAGATAGATAGATAGATAGATAGATAGATAGATAGATAGATAGATAGATATTCAAAAACATGGATTAGCCACATAATGTTTTAAAAAATCACATGATAACTTACATTTATATTTCTATCCTTTCCACCAAGTGTGATTTAGACCTAAAACCTATAATTGGTGTGTTTAGGAATAATTATGAATTTTAACTCCCAGCTGTCCCTGCTAGCATCATCAATGGGCAAGTATATTGTGAATTATAGTTCAATGGTATATATGACTCCCAATGCTTATTTGTATACAGAATCAATTTCTTTTTGGTATTGCAAAAGAAGATAGAAATCTCCTAGGCATGGCAGATTGTGGGATCAGCTTGTGGTGTTTGAACCATGTGTGCAGAAAAAATTTAGTTAATGGTGGTGGAATTAATTCTTCTTTATTTTCTAGGATTTTGTATAGTGGAATAATTAATACAATTTAATAGTACTATTGCCTGATATGCAAGACATTTGGTTTGAAATGTGTTGCCTTTATTCAACAAAAACAAGAATTGTAATACAAGTGTCAAGGGAAATAAATGGGCATATTTTGTGAACATTTGAGAAAACTGTGAGATTAAAAGGAATGGAAAAAAATCTGGAACCGAAACACTGTTAACATAAAAAAAAAAAATGGTCTCTTGAAATGCAGAAATGTTGGAAAAGTTACTAGTAACATTTAATATGAAAAATAAGAAAACTTCATAGATTTAAAAGCAAATATGCAAGAAATTGAATTTTAAAATATAATTGTTATGAATGGAAAAGGGGTGGTATAAACTCCTGATTCACACTTAAGTCTTACAATTTTTCACTCCAACACACACATTTAAAAAGGAAATCAGTGATCTTTTCGACATATCGTGTTTTTCAATAGCTAAACAATAAATGTGCACACATACACACAAACACACACACACACACACACACACACACACACAGAGAGAGAGAGAGAGAGAGAGATCATTTATACAGATTTGTTTTTGCAAATATCTATGATTGCAGGTAATCCTTGATTTATGGCCATAACTGAGACTTACTATTGTAAGTCACTGATATCTTAAATTGAGGCATCACATGATCTTTCCAGCAATTTTTGTGGGGTTTATTAAGTAAACACCATGGTTGATAACTGAATGCTGCATTCATTAAGCAAATCCATTTTTCCAATGGATGTTTTTTTGCCAGAAACCAGAAGTAAATACCAAAAAGTGGCAAAAACCATTGCAAATCATGGTGACATGATTGTAGGACACCACAAATGGCTGTCAAAAACCCAAACTGCAATCACATGATGTGGAGCGCAACTAGCATAACTTTGAAAATGGGTTGCAAGCATTTGGGGTAACTTCAAATGGTTGCTAAGTAACCAATTGTAAGTTGAGGACTACCTGTATGTTGGATTTATCAGGCCGGTCACTTTCTCTCAGCCCAATCTACTTTACACTGTTTTGGAAAAAAATAGGAAGTAGGAATATTATGCGAGTTGTATACAGTAACGGTTGGATATAAATCTACTATGAAATAAAAAATAATATGCCAAATATTTCAAAGACAACTCATTTTTCATTCAGACATAGTTTTATAAATTCTCATGTAACTCATAAATTACAGATGCTTAGTTTTTGGACCAAGAAAGCACAGCAGAAAGACTTGAACATGCTCATTTATAATTCAATATAGACCAGAGTTTTCTAGAGTGATTATTAGCTTTGATTAGATATGTTTAAATAACCTGCCTTCTAATAAAGCTGGTAAGGCATAATGAATCCATGGATATTTAGTATTTCTAAATTAGCGTCCATTATTTACCCAAGGTTCAAATACTTTTCAAATATGACCTTGAAAAGATTCATGCAGAAGGTTGTAAATTTAAATGATAGTGTGAAAGAAATCCTTTAAAACAGTGTTTCTCAACCTCAGCCACTTGAAAGATGTGTAGACTTTAATTTCCAGAATTTTCCAGCCAATGAAGTTGAAGTCTACACACCTTCAAGTGGATGAGATTGCAAAACATTAAAATAAAATATCACTCCAGTATTTTGAAAATATCTACAGTCTATCCATTGTTTGCCAAAAAAATATTACTGGAATGTCATGCAGCTGCTGTCACTTTTATCAATATGACAGTTGTACTCCAGAGTTTTTTAGAAATATTTGAAAAAATAATAATGGCATGTCTGCTTTTAATTGACCCAAATTCAAATGAATTCAGTTTTATTAAAATGAATGGCATTCATTTTCATGAAAATTAACTATCTTTGTGATAGCAAACCCTTATGGCCCTAATTTGCTCTGGTAAGATGTAACCTTATAAAACAAATTTATTTTTATCATTTTTTGAGTGAAATTTAAACTGTAGTCACTAAGATTACATTTTACCACATTCAAATGTAAGTTAAAGGTAATTTCTAGCTATAGTTTTCTTTATCACATGTAAACAGTTCCATTTACAAAATTAAATATTTATATTTCCATTAAACAATTTTAATTACTTGGACATATATATATAAGACATATGCCAGTCTGTACTTTTAGTGTACTTATAGAGAAAATTCACTGAATGCAAAGAAAATTTTGTATAGGCATGCTTATACTTCAAGTTGATGTACCTTCTTCATACCTTATTTTATAGAAAAAGAGTTTGATGTATTTGTTAGAGTGCAAGTAAAACAAAACTATAAAATTATAAAACATTTGAAGACAAATTACACTTTTCAAGTGACTAAAAGTATTAATTGCTTAGAAATCAAATTAGAATTAGATGTTTATGGATGTTCTTACAAAGTCCCTAATATGCAGTATTCCTTTTGAATTGACGGGATCCGGTCTTTTGCCTTCCTCTGTCTCTGCTCAAGATGCTGAGTAACATGCTGTGACTCAAATTTATATTTTAGTCTTTGGTTTCTCTGTTAACAGTTATACTGTCAGCTGTTGTAGTTCTGGCACTGTACATCACTATGGCCAACTATGGGTTTCTTAAATTTGATTCTGTGATTCAGAATGCTGACTTTGTTTCTGATTTACTTGATGCTATTCTCCTGCCCTCTGCTGTTATTATCATTAAAAGTAGAAAGTGATTTTAATTTGCCTAGCAGTGACTTCTTAATTCTTGCTGCAATCCAGGCTTCTGAGATTTCTATAGAATGCTACTTTACCTCTTTTTATCTTTGTTGACTCCTCAATAACTACCCTTGGAAATTCTGGAATAGGACAAGAAGCTTTTATGGGCCCTACGGAGTTTTTCAGAATTTGGATAGTAAGCTAGTTCAGGGGTGTCAAACTGCCAGCCCGTGAGCTGGTTGCCCACCCCAGCTCCGGCAATGCAAAAAAAGTTGTGACACATTGCAACATGTCACGTGACATGGCAAGTTTGACACCCATGATTTAGTTGCTTCTTACTTCCTACTCACTTATACCATTTAAAGGGACATGAGGGCAAAGGAGAAGATGCAAACTAAAATTGAAAAATATTGGTGGGCACCTGGGATCTGTCCTTAAATGTCAACAACACAACGTTGAGATTTTATGGCCTTCCTTTTTCTATTTCCTTGCTCAAAGAAGCCTTTTTTAAATATTTATTTCAATGGTACTGCATGTGTTCAAGTTTAAGTATTTGCTAGTTATTATTAGCATATTTGGCAGATTTACCCTTGCAAGAAAGCTGACATTTTTACTGAAGCCAAAGAGATGGTAAAGGATCTGGTTGTCATTTCAGGATATGCATCCATATAGATTTGACATATTTTTCACACATGTTATTAAATGCCATTTTTATTGTACTAACAATGACATTTAAATTTTATTTTCAGTTTTGCTGTGCTTATCATTGGCAAAGTTCTGACTTAGTGTTTTAATAGTGTAAGGAAAGTGCAATCTCCAAGACATGTATTTAGTGCAATCTAAAATTGGCTAAAGTTCTTCTCCTTGATTTAACATTCATGTCTAACTACCCTAATAAGAGCAATATATTTCTCTGCATGAATTTCTTAGAGGCCACTTTATGTTAGCCTATGTTTTGCCATCAAAATCAAGTGGCTATTTTTGACCGATGATGTACTTTCTACTGTCTTCAGTTAAACAAAGTAGTTAAGAAATTATTCATAAGTGGTACCTATTCAGTGAATGAAGATTACATACATAAAAATTCCATTACATACATAAAAAACTAAGATAATAAAACCACTTCTGCAGTGATGCACAGACAAAAAATAGCAATCCTATGGAATAGGTTGGCTAACAAAGTCAGTGAGTAATCTTCCGAGACTACGCCATAGACCAGCTCTCCCTGGTCTTCAACACTGTATCACTGCCCATCATTAAGTACAACCATTTCTATCCCTTAAAGTTCACTTTATGAGTATCCACATAAAGTAGAAATACATGATAAGTAGCATTCACTATAATTCTTGCAATCATTTTTATGACTTTATTTCAAAAACTCTAAAGGAGCTATATATTTAACCACAGCACTTAGCCATATTGTTTAAATCATGACTAATATATGGTATGAATCCAGACAATTTTAGTTTATTCAATAAGCTATAATTAAATAAATAAAGGTATAATGTATCATAAAAATGAAGCCATAACAGTTATATGCATGCTTTCTAAAAAAAAAAAAAGTAAGTTCCATTGTAACTTACTCCAGGCAAATACATTCACAGTAGCAAAATTAATATGGAAGCTACTACATTATTGCTAAAATGTTATTTGCTTATTAAGGCTTTATTATCTGTAATAAGGAAATGTGAAAAATGCACATTAAATAATCATTTCCAATTGTTTTGAAGGACATTTTGCTCAGGCATTCTATGTGTATATTAAATAACATTTTCATACAATTTAACTTACCACAGGGTACCATGAAAAAAATATGGTAACTGGTTGTGTAGGTTTTTAAATATGTATTTTTAAATTTTTAATTTGTCCCCTTTCTTATATAATACCATACTATTTTATTATTTTTAGTTCATGATACTAAAACTACTGATTACAGCAGTTTGATTAGTGACTGTTCAAAGTTACAACGGCTCTGAAAATGTGACTTACGACTGTTTTTCATAGTTACAACCATTGGAGCATGCCCATAATCATGTGATCAAAATTCAGATGCTTGGAAATTGGTTCATACTTATGACCATTGCAGAATCTGGGGAGTCATGTAATTTCATTTTGCAACCTTCTGACAAGCAAAGTAAATGGGAAAGCCAGATTCACTTAGCAAAGGGTTAATAACTTATCAACTGCAGTGATTCACTTAACAACTGTGGCAAGAAAGGTCAGAAAATGGGGCAAAACTCTGTCTCAATTAACAACTGAAATTTTGGGGTCAATTGTGGTCGTAAGTCGAAAATAAGCTGCAGCATGATTTTTTTTAGCGTGTGCCTAAGCCCTACCCCCAAAATAAGCCCTAGTTAAGAACCTGCCCACTCCATCCCATGATCTGGTTGCTCGCAGCTGCAATGGGGCAGGAGGCTGCGCAGTGCGCCAGTGCCTCTGCCACAAGTTGAGGCGAGCCAGTTGTCAGCTGGAATCATAGCAGCACAGTCTTCAGAGCAGCCCTGCTGCCAGCCCTGGTATTACTCTCCCGTGACTGTGTGGGCAGAGCCATGAACGTGGGTGGTGGCTGAAACCACCAGCCCAGGGATGATGCACAGAGCCTACCACCGGCCTCCAGAGCTGCTGCCATTGAAACCATAAAATACAGGTGGCAAATGGACAGCAGGCAGCACGATGCAGTGCTACAGGACACAAGCAGCAGGCAGAGGAAGAGGAGGAGCCGGCCGCTGCTGGGCAGGTGATCTGCAGGGTGGAGTCATGCCAACAGGGACTGAAGAAATCCCCTCCAGTGGCGGATGCGCAGCGGCGGTGGAGCCTTTCACCATCACTCTCCCTGGCTCCAAAACAGCAGAGGGGGGCTGGGTAAGGCAACTGAACCTCTCCCTGGCATCCTCCATAGCATGGCAGTCCATCTTGGAAGGGGAGTGAAAGGGAAGAGGCAGATGGGCAGACGGGCAGGGGGAGGTCACCAAGCGAGGAGTGGCCTGGCTGCAAGGGCCCTGAGGTAAGCTCATGGGGCAGCTCCATCTCCCACCTGCCTTGCTTCATCTAACTGTGGTGGCACTGGTGCGATGCACGCTCTCTTGCCCCATTGTGACCACGAGCAACCAGAAGGTGGGCTGGAGTGGGTGGGTGGCCGCAAAGTTAGACATCCCCCCAAAATAAGCTCTAATGGGTCTTTTGGTCCAATATATATATATATATAAGACCCAGTCTTATTTTTGGGGAAACACAGTACCTGTATTGAGATATAGGCTACAGAAACTTTTATGGAGTTTACACAAGTGTTACAATAATAACATTATGCAATGCAGTACTGGGTTCTGGAAAGTTTAGCCTACAATAGCACACAAACCTGACCAATTGATTAACTGCAGTTAAGCCAGATAGAAGTTAAGTGTGTGCCCATAGGATAACATGAGATTTCATGTTGCTTATACTTGATTGGAAGGAAGGTATTTATATAATGTTAAATGGATGACAAGAATATCTGTTAAAATGAGCTGCTCTAACCAAGCATGTCTGTTGCTCCTGGCTTTTATTCTACATCCAGAGAGACAGAGACAGAGAATGAAAGAGAAGGCATGTGGGATGAAAAAATAAAACAAGAACCTGGAGAAAGTCAGCCTGCATTCAATATTGCCTCGATCAAAGCACGGGAAGTTCATTTTAATTTCATTCATGCTTTTATGTGTGTGTAAACTAGGATGGTAGCCAATACTGAAGATAATGACAATCTACAGTTATCTGACATGGCAACCAAGTGCTTTGCCCATGATTGATTCCAAGCTGGCTTAGCACATCATCTGAATATGTTTGGATTAATATTTTGCAATTTTTTTCCATTCCAAATATTGTTTCATTGCTTTGAGCCATTTGAGTCTAAGAGCAAACAATAATGTTTAACCCAGGCAAGTACATATTTTTGTTATGATGTTTATTGTGCCTAGTACTGGCAGGCAGTATATTTGATGATATGATGGCATCGTTGGGCAAGCTGGAACCATTTCACTTAAAAAACAAACAAGCAAACAGAAAAAGCTTAATGTGATTAGGCCAAAAGATCTGCCATCTCTTTCCTTCCTGTGACATTTTGGGATGCTCTGGGCTGCAAATAAAGCAGGGTCCATATTGCTCCTTTGCTTTTGAATTGAGGTGCTGGAAAAGAATGTGAAACATTTACAGGTAGTCCTCAACTTATGACCACAATTGAGCCCAAAATTTATGTTGCTAAGTGAGAAATTTGTTAAGTGAGTTTTGCTCCATTTTATGACTTTTCTCACCACATTTGTTTAGGCAATCACTGCAGTTATCAAGTTAGTAACACAGCTGTTAAGTGAATTTGGTTTCCCCATTGACTTTGCTTGCCAGAAGGTCACAAAAGGGGATCACATGGATTCGGGATACTGTAACTGTCATAAATGTGAGTCAGTTAACAAGCAACTGAATGTAAATTACATGACCATGGGGGATGCTGCAACGGTCATAAGTGTGAAAAATGGTCATAAGTCACTTTTTTCAGTGCCATTGTAACTTCAAATGGTCATTAAATGAACTGTTGTAAATCGAGGATTACCTGCACTGCCTGAGACAGAGTATGATTTTTTTTTTCCTTTCTCAAGTCATGGTTCTGTGGTGGCCTGGTCCAGTCGTTTTGTTCTCTGAGTTAGGAAAAAACAACTTTAAATGTTTTTTTCTTGTTCTTTACATTAAAATATCAAAAATATCACTTACAATATTATATTAAGTACTAGTAATGGTGCCCTTTTGATGCTAAAAATCTGTTCTGTGCGGCAGCCCCTTCACTCTGCCTAATGGAAAAGCTAGCCCTGAGCTATAGCCTATATAAATATTTTTAGAGAGTTTCTTTCTTCTTTTTTGAATATTGCCAGGAGAACATGTGGTCAGTTGTTGTTTGAATGAAGGGTAAATCAAGCAGCAGTCCATTACTCTCACTCTGGATAGTGAGATACTATGCATTTAGGTAGATCTCAATTAACAATCCAGATAAGCTTTCTAGGTTGAGAAAGACTTTCAGTGTGGAAAAATCTGTGGTGATTTCTGGCTCTCCCAATTGTTCACCACCTCACAAACAGTTGAGAGAGTCCATGTCTAATGCTAGCTGCCCCCCCCCCCATGCATAGAACAAAAGGCCTACCAAAAATTCAGAAAGTGCTGTGAGAGAAAGTTGAGATAAAGCTTTCCCTTACTTCTAGCAGAAGTAATTCAAGCTGCTTACATTGATTCTTTGAAATGAATGGTGGAAGGACTTCACTCTGGTCAAGCAAATGAGGCCACCTCTTGTTCTGAATCAGTTTGGCGAAACAAATTTATGTAATTTTGCACAAGCCGAATACATATCTTACTTAATGGAAATGAGCCACGTTCTCTAGTATTAATAAACAGCTAAAATTTCAAAGCTCATAATTCATGACAAATTGATCAACCTGACTGAACATGAAATATTAACATCTTCTTTTTTAAATTATATATTGATATATACACTCTTTCATTTTACTCTTTGTCCCATATCAAAATGAGGATGTTATCTCATTTATATTACTGGTAATCTCTGATATTGCCCAAAGCCATGGCTATAATCATTTTATTCAGTGTTCTTCACTTGACAGTCACTGTAAGAAAAAAAAAGCTATTGACGTTTAAAGTATGATCTGAAGATGTAGATGGTTACATTTCTTTTGATTTTTAGTCTGCTTTACGTGAGAGGTCTTATTATACTATGGCTTGCCAATCTGTGCTGCTCAAGCATGACAAGTTTACAAGACAACCTTCAATCTAGTAGACAGAAAAGGCCTTCATCTTGCTGTGGAATGACTGATCACCATTATTCTGTCACCATATTAATTGCAAGGACTTTAGTAACTGAACAGAGAATTGTACTTGATGATTTAAAGGTCAACTGCTTGATGCTTCATCTTGACCCATTTCAATCTTGTTGACCTGGATCAGTCATGTAGTAGATAAGTAAACAGAGATGGAAACAAGATCAGACCTAAAAAACTGCTTATCAAATTCAAAAATGTTGAAGAGTGAACTGCAATTTTACTTTTTATGATAAATTTAACTCTTACCATGAACAACCAAAACATTCTGAAATGATCTTGGCTTGGCTCAATGCAGTGCCTCAAATCCCATTTGGATATTTCCTGGTACAGTGCACTTTCATCTGGCATGTGGTCTAGGAAGATGCTTATCAGTGGCCCTCAGAGGCCAGGAATAAACATAAAATAAATTTGTGCCTCTAAAAGGAAAAAAAAAACCTGTACATCTTGGCTTATAGCTTAGCCTAACTTCAACTCATTCTCTCAGGGAACCAATTTCCTATGTCCCATTAAACAAGGTTTAAAATTACAGTTCACTTGCTTCAAAGACTTAAGAGTTTGTTTGAACTGTATCTTATGACAGTAGCTACAGACTCCACATTACCAAAGAAAAATGTTGAGCCTTGGGATAAGGAAACAGGAAAACAATTGCTCTAAGAGTACCCTTGAGCCTTTTGCAAGGATTTACACTAAACACTTTCAAAAGGTTTTAACTTTTGCAAGTATTCAGTTGAACACTCACTAAAACTAAACTTTATAAGCATGAGCTGTTCAATACTCATGTATCCATAGTTCATATGTAAATGACCAAGGACATAATAGATTGCTCCAAGAGTTTCTAATGTTTTATCTGTCATATAATTAGATGTTATTGCCTAATTGTATCCTGTGCAAATTATATGTTGCTCCTTGAAGCCATGAAGCAGCTGAGTCACTTAAGGACTCTTCATTTTAGATACCCAGAAGACTTTAGGAAGGCTTTGAAACAGCTGCACAAATGCTTTGATTGACTACATATGCTTTGAAGCTTCAAGGAAGAGAAACCAAGGGGGCACTCAAATAAATTACATTGGCCTAATAAAGAATTATCATATTTTATTGGTTTAATCCTAGCCTACATTACCTACTATTGAAAATGCTTTTCACATACACCACACTCCAATTTTAAAAAATGGGTAATACTGTATCATAGAGCTAACTACTTTCTTGAATATGATTAAATTAGTCAACTACAGATATAGTTGGGTCCTCTAGAAGGCAGCTTTGACTAAATGGCTGGCTAGTAAAGGATTGGTCAGGCTACTTTGCAGAACCTCTCGGAACAGGCTGATTACTTTTTTCCTAGCATGCTTTTTAAAAATACACAGAGGGACAGATAGTTTTGGCAATAGTTATGTCGAAAAGCTGATTCAGTGTAACACCTTTGGAGTGTAAAAAGGCCGTTTGAGCCAACAACAGCTACCTTATGGTGAAAAGCAGTCCTTTTCTTCATCACAGAATTATTTCTAAGAAATAATGATGAATGAAATGTCATACAATGATCTATAATTAAGGTCCCACAGTGCCTGTCCAAGACAACATTTGTAGATTTAAGAATTCATTGGCAAGAATGAAGTTTTGATCAATATGAGCCACAAGTCTTCTTAATGTTTTCTATTTATCTAACACTATGAATATAAAATAACTTAAAACCCATAATTAAATAATAGATTTCTAGTAAATCTGTTCTCTTCTCTCACTCACTCACTCACTCTTTCTCTCTTTCTTTCTCTTTCTTTTGTTCTCTTTTCCAGCTATAAGTTTCCTGCAAAAAGCTCTTTTCCTATAATCTTTATTTGCCAACTTTGAAATGGCAGTGAGAAGGCAAGCTAGTCTTCAACATAAAACTCAACATACTTAATGTTAGATAAAACACAATGTATGTGTATATTCACATTAATAGAAATTAAGAATTTGATTAGCAACAAAATCTATCCACAAAACGGTATTAAAAGTGTACGAAGACTAATATTAAAATATTTACTTATGTAATTCCAACTAGATTTCTATTGCTACAAACATTCAACTGTCAAAGACATTTTAAACATAAGAGATAACACAGTATTATAATATATACTATAGTAGATATTGTAGTGCTATATCTTCAAAATGAAGTAACAGCATTTACTTTCAAAATGGTTTTCTCTATACTTTGGTGCACATGAGTTTGAAACAGTGTTATTATTTTTGGTACAATAATTGCATCTATGATGCAAATCTTTGTTGAGTGAATCTATGTTACTCCTACAGCAATATAAAAAAGAATTCCTGTGAAAACAGATGGAAGAAATTTGGAAATGTTTAGCCTTGAGAAGAAAAAAAAGAGGGAACTGCAAGCCCTGACCATTATCTATCATTCTAGAGTACGGGTGTCAAACTCGCCACGTCACATGACGTGTCATGATGTATCGCGACTTTTTTTGCATTGCCGGAGCTGGGGAGGGTGCAGCCTCTGCATGATGCAACCGGCCCACGGGCCGGCAGTTTGACATCCCTGTTCTAGAGTGATGCACACAGAACAACAGATTTAAGTTATAGGAAAGCAAATTCTAGTTGAATGTTGTGGGGATGGAGGAGGGAGAAGCAAACCTCCTGACAGCACTTTGAGAGTGAAACCAATTACCTAGGGAGTTAATGAATTCTGTCTTGTGGATATGTTGAAGTGGAAATGGAGTGGATTTGTAATTTCATGAAACATTTGTCAATGATAGCTTTAATTTGGATCCATGCATTGAGCAGAAGGGTCTAAATGGCCTTCTCCAAATTTATGAAACTGTTAGGGATCTTGGAATTCCAACAATTTTGCAAAAAGCAGTTGGCCCAGGGTTTTGTTGTTGTTGTTGTTGTTGAATATTAAAATTATGACTTCAGTACCATTATTTCTGCTGAGAACACATAGATCAGCATGCAGATCAACAACAAGATCATTGAAACAGTAAAGGAATTCATATTCCTGGGCTCTAAAATCGACAAAGTGGTGATTGGAGGCCCTGAGACCAGAAGGCGTATAGCACTTGTAAAAACTGGAATGGCTGGCATGAATAACATCTGTAAGAGTAAAGATATTGGCCTTGCAACCAAATGCAGATTAGTTAATGCAATAATTTTTCCAGTTGCTACTTATGGCTGTGAAACTTGGACTCTGAAAAAGACAGATAGGAGAAGGATGGATTCCTTTGAACTTTGGTGTTGTAGGTGACTATTGCACATGGACTGCAAAAATAACAAACAAAGAAGTCCCAAACTGAACTTCACCAAAAAATATCATTTGAAGCCAAGATCGCCAAACAGAGGCTGTCATACTTTGGTCATGTCATGAGAGGTGACTCGCTCAAAAAATCAGACATGCTGGGAGTGGTCAGTGGAAAATAAAGGCCACGCTAGTACCCACTGACTGGACACTATAAAGGATGACACTGGGATGACCATGGAGGATCTGAAGGAGGTGGTGCAAGGCAGAGGGGCATGGAGAGTGCTGATCCATAGAGTAACTGAGGGTCCGACATGACTGAATGGCTGACAATGATGGCAACCATTATTTCATTATCTGTGTCATGTTTCATAATCAACAAATGGATTAATCAAAAGTCAGATCAACACTGAATAGCATATGTTATTCAAAGGCAAAACTATAATTTAAAAATAATTGTTTTCCTAACACATGAAAAACAAAATATTATTTCTAAATCTCCAACTTTAATAATGAACAAAATAAAGCATACCCCCCCAGAAATAAAATAGTCCCAGAAATAAATGCAAATGCTGTCAGTATGATCCCTTGTTAGAACTAAATTAACTCAGATAAATGAAGACATACCAAAGTCAGTCAATGAAATAATACTACTGGATGATGTATATTATATCTGTAGTTTGAAAACATATACAAGCACACTGTACACATATTTTATGAAAACAATGATTCTATGTTAACAATGAAAGTAAATCAATTCCAATTTGATTGTTCAACTGTCTGCCAAAGCAAAAGGGAGGAGTCACTGAGAGTGTCCTTGTTACTGCTACCACCATAAATTTGTGACTAGTTACAAAATAGTAATCACAGTCTTTATTTCTGTCATTACTACTATCTGTCCCCAGTGATCCTGATTTTTTAGAACAGAATACAAAGTGAGTTAGAACCTCTGATCCAAAGTCCTTAGAATATGTCAAACTAAAAACCAAACTTCTAAGCTACTCTGTAACAGAAAGTCTATGGTACATAACAATTGTGCATGAGAGATCATTGACTTTTTTAGAATTGTAGGAAATTTATCCTGCAATAGATAGCAATAAAATATCATCACTAATAGAAAAGAAATGCACATTTTCATTATATTCTAATTATGGGATTTATCTAAAAGTGATTATATTACTGCAAGTAGAGGCAATCTAAATAAAAGCTACTGCAATCTAGAAGCATTATAGCATGAATCCTTATGGAAATGAAGTCTTAAATAAGAGGAGAATCTGAATATTAATGTGAAATTTAAAATCCATCTCACACTGAAGTTTGCATAAGATATTGAGCAACATGCCTTGCAACTTAGGAATAAAATCACTTTTTGAGTTGTTTTCACATCCTAACTTAACACTGAGGCCATTCAAGAGCTATGCATCATTTCAGAAATATGCAGTGATTTCCCCCTCCCAGCACAATAAATTATAAAACATTTTGATCTTTGGTCCATTAAAATAAAGGCACTTTTATATAATACTGTTGAACATAAATATATTTTGACATGAGAGAACAAAGTCATGAATTCAAGGGAAAAAAGGAGACCTTTCCAAATGTGAACTGTCATGATGTTCACAACACAAAGGAATAATGGAATGTGCATTAGAAAATAATGAAAAAACATGTGAAAAGATTAGTAGTGGAAAATAGTGTCCTGAATTTATAATAGCAAAATGTCTACTGAAGTTAAACTTATGATGTTCATAATGATATTCACTTATTACTGTCATAGATTATTAATTGATGATTCTTTAGAGCAGGCATATCAAACTCAAGATGTCATGTGACGTAGCATGACATATCGCGACTTTTTTGCCATTGCCGGCAATGGGGTAGACGTGGTTTTTTGCGTGACGCTCCGGCCCGTGGGCCGGCAGTTTGACATGCCTGCTTTAGAGTAACCTGGATCCTACTAGGGAAAGATGACCCAGAATATCCACTTAGTCTTTGTTGCAATTATCTGACTAGTTATTTTGTGGATAACATAGCTCATATTCAATCTTGGATGGAAACAGGATGTGATTAATTGAAAGTGTGCCATCTTCTTGAGAGTTTTTTTGTGTCTATGGATTGAGGATGAACACAGGGTCTTGTATGATGCCACTTACTATCCACTTAAAGGCTTCACTCTTGCCGTTCCTGGTAATGGCTGCCTGGGAGGAGTCAGGGATCTAGATCCTACCAGTGCCCAGTGCCCCTCTATGGAGAAGATACTAATTCACCTACTCTTCAAGAGGCCTATCTTAAACTCATCAGTTTTAGATAGCTATTTCTTTATATCTACTCTTGGTTGTATGGCAAATAGAAAGGTAACTGGATGAAATAGGTTACCTTTGCAATTCAGACTGAGGCCTGGATGCAAAGGAAATGTATTAATCCTTCTCATGGATGAACTATAATGGGACCTGAATAGGGAAAAAGGACCATCTTTGTCCTGCTGGACTTTGTGGCCTTTGGTACTGTTGAAATTATCCTTCTGGGTTGCTTACATAGCATGGGAGCAGGGATCACCATGCTGCAGTTGTTTCATTCCCTCCTAAGTGGATGATTATGATTATGGGGGAGAAGAGTTTGTGCCCTCAGGGTTTCCAAAGTCAGTTCTCTCTCCCATTTTTGTTTAACACTTACATAAAGACATTGGTGAAGACATTGGTGACACTGTTGATATAGGATGAGAAATGATCAGTATGTTAACAATACCCAGCTATACATCCCCATTGTGAGCTAAAAAGAAAATGAAGTAGAAGTCTTGACTTAATGTCAAGAAATGTGTTTATTTATTTATTCATTAAATTTATTGACTGACCATCTTACTATAGGGAATAATAATAATAATAATAATAATAATAATAATAATAATAATAATAATAATAATAATAATAATAATAATAATAATAATAATAATAATAATAATAATAATAATAATAATAATAATAATAATAATAATAATAATAATAATAATAATAGTAGTAGTAGTAGTAGTAGTAGTTGGAAGGTACATTGGAGGTCATCTAGTCCAACCCCCTGTGCAGGCAAGAAACCCTATACCATTTCAGACAAATGGCTGTCCAGTCTCTTCTTAAAAACTTCCAATCTTGGAGCATTCACAGCTTCTGGAAGCAGGTTGTTCCACTGATTAATTGTTCTAACTGTCAGGAAATTTCTCCTTAGTTCTAGATTGCTTCTTTCTTTGGTTAGTTTCCATTGTCTTGCCTTCAGGTGCTTTGGAGAATAGCTTGACTCCCTCTTCTTTGTGGCAGCCCCTGAGATATTGGAACACTGCTATCATGTCACCTCTCGTCCTTCTCTTCATTAAACTAGACATATCTAATTCCAGCAACCTTTCTTTATATGTTTTAGCCTCCAGTCCCCTGATCATCTTTGTTGCTCTTCTCTGTATTCTTAGAGTCTCAACATCTTTTTTGCATTGTGGTGACCAAAACTGGATGCACTATTCCAAGTGTGGCCTTACCAAGGCATTGTAAAGTGGTATTAACACTTCATGTGATCTTGATTCTATCCCTCTGTTAATGCAGCCTAGCACTGTGTTGGCTTTTTTGGCAGCTGCAGCACACTGCTGGCTCATATTTAAGTGATTGCCCACTAGGACTCCAAGATCCCTCTCACAGTTGCTACTATTGAGCAAGGTACCACCTATACTATACCTGTACGTTTGGTTTTTCTTGCCTAAATGCAGAACCTTACTTTTTTCAATGTTCAAGCCTGTCAAGATCCTTCTATATTTTAAGCCTATCTTCTGGAGTGTTGGCTATTCCTGACAGCATGGTGTCGTCTGCAAATTTAATGAGTTCCCTATCTATCCCCTCATCCAAATCATTGATGAAGATGTTGAAGAGCACTGGGCCCAGAACAGAGCCTTGGGGCACCCCACTACATACTTCCGTCCATGTAGATGCAGTTCCATTGAGGACCACATGCTGAGTACGATTGGTCAGCCAGCTACGAATCCATTTGATGGTGATGCTGTCTAACTCATATTTTTCTATCTTATCAAGTAGTAGGTTGTGGTCTACTTTATTTAGATTCAATCCAAGCAAAATGAAATAGCTATTAATTCAGAAGGATGCTGCTTCTTGGATTATTCTACTGTAACTTTATTGCTAAATGAGCACAATCACAATCTGTATCCTTTTAACTCACAGCTTATGTTAGAAGACTATCTGAAAGTGGCCTTCGCCTAGCCTCAACTAATGTATCTTGTGTAGCTCTTCCTAGGACAGAATATTCTGAAGATAGTCCTCATTCCTTTGTCATCTCTCATTGAATATACTTAAGCTCTATGTGATTGGCAGTTAAGCTCACATAGGAACTTCAGCTAATACTAAATGCTGCTGTGTATGTGCTTACATACCAGATTTGATGTTGTAATACAGTAATGCTGCTGTGAAAGTTACACTGGTTTTTAAGGTATTAGTTTTTACCTATAATTGCTACATTGCTTAGGATCTGGATAGGTTTGAGGCTTACTGTCTACTCAATAGAACAGAAAGTGCCTACTGAAAGTCTCAATCTACTGGAACATTCAGCAGTAGGGCAAGGAAACAAGCATTGTCTCATGGGGTTCCCTCCTAAAGAACAGTTGGCCTTCAGAAGCAAAAGTGGACTCTTTCCACATGGCCCTCTGGAGAACTGTGAAGACCTGGTTATACCAAAAGGCCTTTGGAGATTAGTTTTATTATTCAGAGGCACTACAAATACTATACAAGATTTGTTATTATTTGCTTCCTGTACTTCATTTATTGTACATCATGGAATGAATTGGTAGAATAAATAAATGGATGCAGCTTACATACAATATTTATTTTGGTTTGTTTCTTAGGTTTACAGTATGTCTTCCTTTTGGGAACTTAAGGCAGCATACATGCCATTCCTCTCTTCCATTTTCATCCCAAATAAGCTTGTTGGCTTGGACTAAGATAAAGTAATTGCTCCAATGTCACCCCATGAGTTTCCATGGCTAAGAGTAGTTCAAATCCTTGATCTTTCTGCTTCCAGTCAAAAACTTCATACATTACACCACACTATCTCCAATTTTGTAGTTATTGTGTAGTAGGCTGTTAATAAAATGATTGTGTGGTTACATGGAGGAATATTTTCCCTACCATAGCAATGGCTTTTTATTAAGTCTAGCAGTAAGTTTAGCAATATTTCATTATCATAGCAATAACTTTTAGAAGCACGAACTAACCAACTTGGAGCTACAATCGGAAGTATATTTCCTTTTTTTAGCAGATAGTCCAGTGTCTACCTCTAAATACAAAATATTCAGTATGTTTTATATTACAAAATTTATAGAATATTACTTTTAAATGTGGTTACACAAGATAATAACAACTTGATTCTGTAAATAGAAATGTCATTATACAAAACATCATTTACAGCCCTAAATCTGTTTATTAGAAAGCAAGTTCAGCTTGATGGCGCTTAAGTGACATCTGAGTAAGCATGCTGCATTCTCTGAAAACTAAATATCTTCTCAAATATTATTACTTAATAAATGTAACAAATATAACACATTTTAAGCATGTGTCAGTAGCTGTATCAACACTCTCCTTAAAAAAAATGGTAGTCAATGAACCATTTTGCAAGTTGCTTAAATGTTCGGATAATGCAGCAGTTTCAGTGTGATCTTTAAAAATCAAATAACAATTTTGTTTGAGACACAAAACATTTTACTGGCATAATAGTACTGTCTTACAAAATACATTTTATGCCATGTTACCATTTGCAATTTGAGAGATATTGTTATAATTTCGGTTTGCATATTTGAGGTCAAAATGATTGCACTCATTTTCTTTAGCTGCAGGTGCTATTTGTTTAAATCAATAAAAAAAATTTCTGCAGTTAAGTAACATTATATAACACTGTCTTCAGCATGGTATCTTGACCCATTTATATTTAGTATGTATCCATTTGAGCAGACAGTTTAGCAAAGCTATACAAAAATGATAATTTATTTGGAATGTTTAGCCCAAAAATAAACAGTCAGGAATAAATAATAGTTTATTTCCACCATCTGCATCACTGTTTCCCTTTGTTCTTAGTAGAAAAAACCATTCAGACCTTTAAACAGAAGTAAGCCTTACAGCTGTGTACTGAGCCTTGGACTCAGTGACATTGTAAACTTTGCTATAACTGTTCTTACCCTTGGACCAAAAGAAAAAAAAAACCCTCTTCCCATGCATTTTTCTCTTTATATTGATACAAACCAAGTGTGACCACAAGTTAATGAATGTTGTCAAAGTGATATAGTATAAATCAAATCCAAGAGATGTTCTGGTTGCCAGTAATAAGCATACCCATTTGAGTTATTTCATGAATGCACAAGATTGAATGCCAAGGACATTGTTACATTTTAGACTTCCAGTAAGCCCATGCAGACCAATCAGAAGGTCAACAATAATGTTTCTTGGCAACATTGCAACTTAATGAACTATTCAAGTCTGTGATTAAAAAGAAACCTAAGTCTGTTTTGACAAAACATTGTTGGGTCCTGGAAGTCTTCTTATTTTCCCTTTACCAGAGGTGCAAGTGCTTTCTGCAGCTGTAATTTTTATGTGAGCAGATTGATGTAATTGATAACCAGAGTAGCTCTGGGCAGAGATTCAGAATGACTTGGTAAAAGGCCAAGAGTCTTTCCATTTTAGGATTCTGGAGATGACTCAGCATTTTGTTCTTGGGGATTAGGTTTAATGATCTTGATAGTTACTGACATATTAGTCTTCTCAGCATCTTTTCTTTCTTTTATAATTAAATTGAAGTCTGGCACTGAGAAAAGTGTTGTTCTGACAGGTGGCTTATATTTAACTTGCCTGTTAAAGGAAGACTTTATTCAGCTTCAATTGATCATGTTCCAGAAACATGCCCCCACCAACAATCTAGTTATTCATTCATTGAAATACAGTGGATAAAGAGAGTATGTTTCTTTTAGAATTCTGATTTATGTGTGGAATGTGCTGAACGTGTATATAAGCATATCCTATATAGATGAGAATGTATGCATGTAAAAGGTGATGTATTTGAATTAAACTCAACTCTGATAACTTCATTGAATATGGAATGGATTTGCCATTGCCTGCCTCTCTGTCTCTGTCTCTATCTTCACAGTTATTGTGTAGCTCTGGAACTTCTTTATATTAGCCCAATTTAATTTTTCAGGACCAGCCAAAGTTTGCTAGCATATTGTGCCATTCATTTTAGGTCACAAGAAGAGATGGGCCCAGGTGACGATGGCCTTTCCTCCTTTGATTGATAATGACCATTTCAACTAATTACAACATATCCCAGTCTTTTCTTTACATTCTAGAACACGGGTGTCAAACTCGCCGCGTCACATGACGTGTCACGGCGTATCACAACTTTTTTTGCGTTGCAGGAGCTGGGGAGGGTGCGGCCTCTGCATGATGCAACCAGCCTGCGGGCCAGCAGTTTGACACCCCTGTTCTAGAAGGTGGATAAATGGCACCTTTCATCCTGGCATGGGAAGTAACAGCTGTTATTTTGATATTATTCCAAGCTGGATGCTAAATTTGGGATCTGAATTCTCCTCTCCTCCTCTTGTCTCTTTATTTTTCTCTTTTTGTTATAGTTATGAATATGATTTATTATTAATAAAACATTAGACAAGAGGATGTAAATGGACCAAACATAGCTGCAAAAGCTCTTGAAATGAAAGCATTAAAAAACAAAGTGAGAAAGTGAAAAATAGAAATAGTTTGATGTTATAAAGCAAAATGTCCATTTACAAAATTCTCTGTATAAACAAGAATAATATTGTAATATATTTTAGAGAGGAAAGTAAAAGCCTTTGAGTTATCATATTGAAATTAAAAACTTGAAACAATGAAGCAAGTCTGGGTTGTTGTTGTTTTCCTTCAATGATCATCACATCTACAGTATGTGTCACTGGTTTCTTTTGTATAATACAAAGTTGTTTCTTTGTCTCATGACAAAGATAAGGCTATGTTAAAGAGTAGAATGTGTCAGCAGCTGACAGATTATTTTTACCAGACATAGGATGGTTGGTAATCCATCCTATGGTTTACTATCTTCACTAATACAGAGTCCTAATACAGAGTCCTGTAATAAATCTATGCTATTCATTCCACAGGTTACAAAACTTTGGAAAACTTTTCCTCATAGTCTGACAAGATTATCCATACATAGTTTGTCTCAGCATCTAAAATAGTGCCAATTTAAACATCTTATCTTGTTTTCCAATTTTTAATGCTACTTATCTTTAATGTAAACAAACTGAGGAGGAGATTACAGTTGTCACTTTATCAAAAATGTCTGTTGTGGCTCAAACATCTACCAGATACCTTAACAAATCAAATTGGTTCATGAAGTATACATTTGTCAGTGACAATTACTCATGACAGAAATAGAAGACATCTATACGAAAACAGTTCAGCTCTCATTATGAAATGACTGAAACAAAGAAGACACTTAGTAGACTGCTAATAAACTTATCTGGTCAACATTAGAAACATCAAAATGCCATTGTGAGCCTTTGGCCTAATTCCCATGGGGATTTCTATGTTTTTATAGGGTTACATTTTGGGAAAGAGAATAAATGCAACAGTGTATACCAATACCAAGTATGAAAATATTTTTTTTTTGAAAGACATTAAATTGCATCAAGTTGCAATCCCTTTATATAATTTCTGCATGTTCAATACTACTGATAAAATTTGGTCAGAAGAATTTCATTAAAACTAGGAAGTTGTTCAGAACTGGAGTAGGACAAAAAAACTTAATTCTATTACTGCATGTGTACCTCTATTATTGACTGAATTAAAGAGTAGAATATGCTTTGTTATTAATTGGACAGGAAGAAATTTCTCAAGAAAAAGCAGTGTCTAGCAAATGTTGGAAAGCAAATGTTCTCCAATAAGCCCATGAGGGAAACTCTTAAATAGGCCATTCCTAAGGGAGTGGGGAAGGGGGAACTTCCTGAAGAGAATCACATTTAGCATAAATCACAAAGTTCAAAGCACACCAAAATCATTATATGGGTATTAAGTGACTCACTGTCATATTTAGTCATCTATATTTTGTAATAACAATCAAATAATATCCGATATGCATGAGATTCCTTTCACTGTTCAGGATCTATTTTTCCTGTTATCATTATAAGACAAATTTTAGTACAATTTATACATATTAAATTCTTTGTAGATTTTTCATGAAATACATTAAGTATCTTTGCACTTGTATTTACTAGTACCTTTTTTTCTTTGCCTTTGTGCTTGCTGTATTACGTGGAATACTCTGGTCTGGATACACTTATTTTCCTTGACTGCTCATCATAAGTTGGACTTCAACAATGTCTAAAAAGACAATAGCAATAGCACTTAGACATATATACCGCTTCACAGGGCTTTACAGCCCTCTCTAAGCAGTTTACAGTGTCAGCATATTGCCCTCAACAATCTGGGTCCTCATTTTGCCGACCTCAGAAGGATGGAAGGCTGAATTAACCTTGAGCCTGGTGAAACTCGAACTGCCAAACTGCTGGCAGCTGGCAGTCAGCAGGTTAAGACCAAGTAGCCATTGGGCTAGGGTGACAAAGTTTAAGGGTGCCAATTCCACCCTTCATTCCAAATTATTCTAAAAAGAACAGATCTTTGCATTGGCAGGCAGTGGAACCATTAGTCAATGTGGCCATATATCCTTGAGCTGTCATTGCATACATTCTCCCTCTATCTCACAAATGTGTTTGGGAGAAAAGAACAACATCATAACTCCCCATATGCATCTATATTTCATTTCCATGAATTTTGGTAAATAAGTTTAAAAAAATCTTTCTTCCAAACAAGATTGTTTCAAACATGCATAATATTATTTATCTAAGTTGAGTTCTATCCATAAGAACGCACTGCATGGTGTATGTATTATCCTTTCCAAAGACTTACATTTTCTTCTGTTTAAAACTACACTAAACCTTGTTTTGCATTTCACACTTTGACACTTATTAAATAGGAATGAAGCAAAATTGTGACACTTGGGAAAAAATAAAATTACTAAATAATAACAATGTACAAAGAATTAAGAACTAGTGAAGGCTATTTCAAATCTTAATTTTTATTCAGGTTTTATTGTTTTTTTAAGCAAAAGAATAAAAGAAACAAAAGAATCAAATAGTCACAGTGGCCTAACAATTGAAAAACAAGGCTAACAGTTGCTTAAATGAAGTTCACGTACCATTCATTTGTAACTGAAAAACTGAAGTAAATACAGCTACTATATATAAGTTATCTAGTGATACAATAACATCCTAAGTAGATAGGATTCCCATTCTCTTTTTGAAAACAATATTTACAGTTTCTATCAGTCAATTACAAAAAGTCACTCTGCTTAGATCTGCACATATACTATTATGAAACATTATATCATGTTTTCTTGAAAAAAGTATGAAGAATTTACCATATCTGTTCTTTTTTTCCACTAGTATGCAGAAAATGTATTTACATACATACATACATACATTTACATACATACATACATATATATATACATACATACATATATATACATACATATATATACATACACACACACACACACACACACACACATATATATATGCACTGAGCATGATCTAATGCTAAATAAGAACACATATAATAAAATTAATTTTAAAATAAAAAATTATTAAAAAGATGTAAAAATAATATTTATCTTATTTATGTTTCTGACGAATCCCCAGGGCAGAATCTAGCCACCTGTGCCGTAATCACAGCCTGTTCATCGTTAAGTAGCCACTGGAGATAAGTAGTGTCAGAATGGCCAGGTTACCTATAGATCAGTGATGGCAAACCTTTTAGAGACTGAGTGCCCAAACTGCAACCCAAAAGCCACTTATTTATCACAAAGTGCCAACACGGCAATTTAACCTGAATACTAAGGTTTTAGTTTAGAAAAAAACAACTCATACATTAACATCTTTTGTCTTAAAAGAAAAACACAATAACAAAGCTTTCAATGATACAAACAACTTTTTATTGAAAGATAAAAGTTTGCATTTGGCATGCTTTTGAACAATTAATGTGATTTTTGCTGTTATATGCATGTTGATAATTTGTCTAACCTTGGCTCATACTTTGTAAGTTTGAGAGAAACACATGCAGCACTCAGGTCATCTGTTAGTCTGTTTCTGGTGTCACATATAATATAATTCCAAGCTGAAAACAGCTGCTCACAAGCATAAGATGATACAAACAAAGTAAGGAAAGCAATCCAAGTGCTTTCATTGACTTAAAATTATTTGGCAGAGAATTCCACACTTTAAGGATTTCATTTTCAGAACTAACTGTGCTGTCCTTTGTCATCCTTGTTTTCGCAGGATTGCTCTCAATAAGAGTCAGGCATGCTTTGATTTTGTTTTCACCAGGAAGGGGCTTGGGAAATGGCTTTTTCCTGGTGAAAACAAGCCTCTGAGCCCTGATGCTGGTGGAGTGAGGCAGGGGAGGCCAGAGCAGACCCTTCCCTGTCTCCCCTTGCTTCCCCAAAACCTCCCTTCACTAACCTCCTTTCCAGCTCTGTTCTCCACCACCATGTGCAGGGCAACAAAAGAAGCTTGTGGGACTACCGGTTAAAAATAAAGTTCAACCAGACCTTCCAACTTTGTGAGACCTTTTTTTTTCACGAGAAGTTGGAAGGTCTGATTGCTCTTATTTTTTAGTCCCACAAACTTTTGTTGCCCTGCACATGGAGAATGGAGCTGGAAAGGAGGTTAGTGAAGGAATGTGGTTGCCCTAGGGTGGGGGTTAGGATTTGGCATTGTGGATGCCCTGGGGTGTGGTGGGGGTTACTGTTTGGCATTGTGGATTGTGGAGTGTTTGTGCTCTGGTGGGGCTATTCAAAATGCAGGGATTCCCTGTATTTTGAAGCACCCTGTGTGACTGCATGGAAAGGAGTGCTCCATTTCTCAAATGCCCCATTCCAGGCATACAGAGCTTGCAGTCTCTGCCAGATCTCCACTGGGATAAAGTCTTTTAGCTCCTATAGAGCGCTTCCAAATGCAGCCAGTCCCTGCATTTGGAAGCACTCCATAGGTGCTGAAACATTTTTTTATCCCAATGGAGATCTGGCAGAAGGCTCCATTTCCCAAGCACCCCATTCCAGGCATATGGAGCTTGCAGTCTCTGTCAGATCAAGCTCGCTCCGGAGCCTTGTTTTGGCTAGGAAGGGGCTTTTTCCTGCAAAAACGTAGCCAAAGAGTGAGGTGCGCATGCCCACAGAGAGGGCTCTGAGTGCCCCTCTGCATGCATGCCAATGCTATAGATTATTGGGAGAATATGTTTTTTTAAAATATCTCTATAGAAAGAGCGTTGAAGGAGTATGTATCCAACGGTCTCCACCTCTCCTGAGCCACAGGAGCAGACTGTTTCAGTCAATGGTATCTTTTTATACTTGCCATACAGGATGGCCAATGGAAGCGCATGGCACCATGCAGGCAAAAATGCTTTCCAGTGGTTTGCTGACTCCAACTGGCTAAGATAACTGGCAGGATAACAACATATCTAATAGAGTCTGGAGCCAGAAACAATGAAGCTATCCCTAAGTCCGCTTGCCTCTCAATGTCCTCTATCCTTTGTTGCAAGGTTTGTTTTGCTTGGTCTTAGTCCAATTTGAGCATTGAGGCTAAAGAGAAGCCTAGTTTGGCAAAGTTGGACTCAACAGCCTTGATCCATGATGAGGAAAATTTGTCTTGGAGGATTAATGGAGCAAGGCCTTGTGGAAAGAAATTAAGCTTTAGCCAGATATTTAAAGAAGCTATACAGATTCTTGCTTCAAATTTTATCAGTCCTGTCTTCAAGTGCATTTGAGATACAATGAGGCATCTGGAGAATTGCTCTAATAAATTTGGATTGAACTCTTTCCAATAGTGTGAAACACAAAGCTGAGGGTCCAAGCAAGGTCCTTTAGAGAAGCTGTGCTAGCAACTTGGCCAGAAAGAGCTTAATTGTGGCTGGAACATAATGTCCTCCCTTTGTGCAGAAAAATTTGAGGATGGCGTTCACTGATCTTTGGCCAGAGGTGGCCACATATTCTCCATGTGCTTTTCTTGAGTACCACCCATAGGTACTTAAAGGTGGTTACCTGCTCTATATTATGACCATTAAGATATCATGAGTAGAGTTTTGGCCTTTTTGCAAAAGCCATAATCTTTGTTTTCTCGTAATGTATGTCCAGTTTATTGTAATTGCAATACTGGATAAGGGCTTTCAAGACTCTTTTAAGGCCCACTGGTGTCCTGGAGAGGATCACAGCATCATCTGCATAGAGCAGCAGGGCAATGCTTTGGTCACCTATTTTGGGGGGTTGGTAATTTGGTTTATTTATCCATTTTACCATGTCATTTATATAAAAGTTGAAAAGCAAGGGGCCAAAATGCATCACTGTTTAACTCCCTTTTGAGTTTCAACTGACCTCAAGAGGGGCCCTTGCATATTGCACCTCACCTTGAGGGATGTTTTAGTATCTAAGGCATGTAACAGATGGAGAAGCCTGTGATCAACTGAAGCAGCTTCCAGCTACTCCCATAGCTTAATCCTTGTAACCATATCAAAAGCTGCCTTGAGATCTACAAAGGCAGCGTATAATGATACACATCTGTTTGATGCATATTTTTCAATCAAATGATGGAGAACTAAGCACTGATCTATGGTGTCTCTCCCCTCTCTAAACCCGGCTTGCTCTTCAGCAATCAAGTTCTCAAGATCCAGCCACTCCTTTACTTTATCTTGGAGGTGTTTGGCAAAGAGTTTGTTGATTATATTTAGAGACTTATTGTTCTGTAAGAGGAACTAAAGTGCCTCTTGATGCGGGTGAAGAAAGAGAGTGCAAAAGTTGGCTTGAAACTCAACATTAAGAAAACCAAGATCATGGCATCCAGCCCTCTCAATTCCTGGCAAATAGATGGGGAAGAAATGGAAGTAGTGATAGATTTTATTTTCCTGGGTTCCAAGATCACCGCAGATGGGGACTGCAGCCAAGAAATTAAAAGACGCTTGCTCCTGGGGAGGAAAGCTATGGCAAATCTAGACAGCATACTAAAAAGCAGAGACATCACCCTGCCAACAAAAGTGCGTATAGTCGACTTCCGGTTCCTGTAACAGTGCCTGCAGTCAGGCAAAGAGTATGCTCTCTTTGCCAACTGGTTTTCCCCTGCCGGTAGACCCTGGACAGGGTCGAAAGTCGCCCCGGAGAGGCGACCACCATAGAGGAGGGCACTTGTTGATCGCAGAGGGAGCGGCAGCTCCCTCTGCGATCCGAGCAATCACCTTTGGGCCGACGGGGAAAAGATCGGCCAGTAACATGGCCGATCACTCAGCTGCTCCAGCCGAAAGTCACAGCAACATCTAAGCAAAAAGAACCACCGTGGAAGATCCGGGTGAGACCTTTCCTTCCCTCTTGATATTTTACTCATTTCCCTGTGAAAAGCTCTTAGAAATTACTTTCCCCCCCCTTGAGAAAGCAGCATTTGAACACTTGGGGAAAGAGCTGCGGAAAAAAAAAATAACTAATTTTTATTGTTTATTTGAGCGGCTGGAATTCGGGGGACCCTGAAGAAAAAAGAGAAGAAAAAAATTCTTACTGTGACTCTTTCTCTGCTTGCTTGTTTTCAGCTTAAGTGGAAACCTTTAGGGAGGGGGGTGGAGTGTTCTTCTTCTTCCCCCCCTTCTGAACAGTGCTATCTACTTTAAAAAAAAACAAAACGCTACGGCTTCTGGGCGAATTTATGTGGATTGTATGGTTACAATGTAATTCAGAATTTGGCGTGAAGCCCAGAAAGCGCCATTGCAACATTGTAACCATTTTGAAATTCTACTCCCTGTATTTAGCATGACGCCCAGACGCTTGCATTTCTTTTGGAACTAGTTTAAGTTTCTGCCTGCTGTTTTTGATTTTATAATACAAAGTATACTCTCCTGAAAAATGGATTTTTTCGCTCTAGGATCACAATATAATAATTGAGACACCAGTTGCTATTATTTATTTGGATTATAAATTAGATATTCATAACATTGATTGGGACTTTTGCTGTTTTTATTTTTGTACTTGCTTTTTCCTATTTTTGTTTGGATTTTATATTTTATAAAATTGCAACTCAGCTTTTAAGTTGAAATTTTACTAAAAAAACGAAGAATGGAATCCCACTCACAGCTTAACTATGGATTTATATTAGAAAAAATCTTGGAAACGAAGGAGGAATTAAAAGAACATTTTAGAATGCTTTGGAAAAGGGATGTTCCAGAGTTAAAAACTGAAATTCAACTTATTGGATATGATACACAACTAGGTCTACAACTTAACGATATGGAGGAAACACATCTACAATCTATTGAAGAGGCAGATACTACATCTTATACACAAATGACGGAGACTTTGGATGACCAAAGGCAGAGTTCAACTAAAACATCTATAATTTTAAAAGCAACAGGAACAGACTTTCAAATACGAGACGTTAAAAATGCTGACAACATGAACAAACAACGAACAACCACCATATTGATTAAGACTGATTACATAGTGCAGACAACATTGGAGAAAAGAGAAGAAGACTATGACTGGATTCAATTGTGGAAAAATGTGTATGGTCAAATACTATGGAAGGAATTAGAAGCCCTGTTGTGGAAACCTGCTTGGCACAAAAAGAAAGCTAGAATTAGGTTTAAAAGTTAGAGCTAAAATTTTATTGGATGGATAAAAATGGCTTTTAGAGACTTTGACTGAACTAATATGCTTGAGATTCCTAAGGTTTAAGACTTCGATCTGAGTTAATATTGATGTAAATTGTTGATTTGATTATGGTCCGGATGGCAAGATGGAAAATTGGAAAATCTAAAATTAGGAGTTGGATAGAGATTGGTGAAACATTTAACTATGATTTATAAAAATATTTGATAGAGTACAAGAAATAGAATATAGTTGAGAGATATTAATATATATATATATAGATAATAGGCATATTATAAGTCTATTTTAGAAATAATTATTGTTTTATTATTTTAGGCTTGAATGTAAAATGGTTTTAAAACAGAGAAGTATAAATTGAATAATTGGAATAATATGTATATCTTAAAAATAATCTATACTATATGGGTACCCGAATTGTATACTATATGTTTATATAAGGCCAAATTGGAATATGTTAATTGTGAATTAGTTAAGCCTGAAAACGGGTGGAAATATTATTGATATTGTGTGTGGTTTTTTTTCTATTTGTTTTTTCTTTCTTTGCTTAGAGAGGGAACCTTTAAAGAAGTAATTCAAATTGTCCATGTATGATTATATTTTTTACTTTGTTGTATGGAGTGCCCTATCTCCACGATGAGTTCCAAGCACTTGGTTGTAAAACAAAAAAATTCAATAAAACTTGTTATATTAAAAAAAAAAAAGTGCGTATAGTCAAGGCCATGGTTTTCCCAGTTGCAATGTATGGCTGTGAAAGTTGGACCATAAGAAAGGCTGAGCGCCAAAGAATTGAGGCCTTTGAACTATGGTGCTGGAGAAGACTCCTGCGAGTCCCTTGGACTGCAAGGCGTTCAAACCAGTCAGTTCTAGAAGAGATCAACCCCGACTGCTCTTTAGAAGGCCAGATCCTGAAGTTGAAACTCAAATACTTTGGCCACCTAATGAGAAGGAAGGACTCACTAGAGAAGAGCCTAATGCTGGGAAAGATTGAGGGCAACAGAAGAAGGGGACGACAGAGAATGAGGTGGCTGGATGGAGTCACTGAAGCAGTAGGCGTGAGCTTAAATGGACTCCAGAAGATGGTAGATGACAGGAAGGCCTGGAGGAACATTGTCCAATGGGTCGGACATGACTTCGCAACTAACAACAACAACAAAATTGTTCTGTAATTGGCAGGGTCATCTCTCTTTCCTTTTTTATAAATTGGGACCACAATTGCCAAGCCCCAATCCTCTGCGAAATGGCCAGTGGAGTCTATATAGGTGAATAGTGTCACCAGGACTGGTATCCACCGCTCCATATTGTTCTTTAGTAGTTCAGCAGAAATGAAGTCAGCTCCTGGAGCCTTCCTGGTCCTGAGTTGGCAATAAGGGATTTAATTTCAGACTCTGAAACTACAGGCCACTCAGTTAAATTCTTTTTTTTTTTTATCATAACAAGTTTTATTAGTTTTTTTTGTTTGTTTTACAGCCAAGTGCTTATAACACATCGTGGAGATAGGGCACTCCATAGAACACAACAAAAAATACAGTCATACATATACAATTTAAACTACTTCTTTAAAGGTTCCCTCTCTATTTTATCAATAAAAAAAGAAGAAAGAAAAAAGAGGGGAAAAAAAACACACACAAAAACAAAAAACAAAAGTTATCAATCATATTTTCACCCGTTTTCAGGCTTAACCAACTTTCAATTAATCTATTTCAATTTAGTCTTGCATAAACATATAGTATACAATTCGAGCATTCCTAAAATATAAATTGTTTCTCACCTATATCTATTATTCCAATTTCAATTTGTACTTCTCAATCAAATTATATCTCTTATTCTATTCTATTTCACATACATATTTTGTAAATAAACATAAATTTATATATTTTAAGACCATTACATAAGACATAATAATATAATAACATTATAATAATAATAATATTAATAGGACAATAATTATTTCTATCATAAACTAATAATATAACTATTATATCTTAATATTTCTCAACTATATTCTATTTCATATACTCTATCCAATATTTTTATAAATCAATCCAAGTCCCTAAAAATTCCTCAATTGTTTTAATTTAGTCCATTTAATACATCACTAATTACCATTCAATTCTTGTAAGTAAAAATATCAATAATACTTCACCAGTCTCAATCTCAATCTAACTCCTTTAATTTTAAATTTTCCAATTTTTCCTATTGCCATTCCAAACCATAATCAAATCCATAATTTAGATCTAATGTTGACTCAAACCAGAGTAACCTTAAAAATTTCGAAAGTATTAGCTCAATCAACGTCCAAAAGCCCTTTTTACCCATCAGATAAAATTTTAACTCTCATTTTTAAATCTAATTCTAGCTTTCTTTTTGTGCCAGGTAGGTTTCCACAGCAGGGCCTCTAGATCCTCCCATCTTAGTGACTGGCTAAAGGCCTTTTCTGACCATTGAGTCCAATCATATTCTTTTTCTCTTTTATCCAGTGTTGTCTGTACTGTCATGTTGTCAATGTTTTTGGTGCCTCGTATTTGGAAGTCCAATCCTGTTGCTTTTAAAGTTGTAAATGTTTTAGTTGAGTTCTATCTTTGATCATCAAAAATCTCCACCATGTGGGATGTGTCCTCTTCCTCTTCAATAGATTCACTAGATTCAATAGATTGTGAATGTATTCCATCCATCTCGTTAAGTTGTAGATCTGGTTGTGTATCATAGTCAATCAAAAGTTGAGCTTCAATTTTTAATTCTGAGACCTCCTTTTTGCTAAGCGTTCTAATATGTTCTTTAAATTCCATTCTCATTTCCAAAAAATTTTCTAATATAAGTCCATAATTAATCTGTGAGTAGGATTCCATCCTCTTTTTTTTTATATAGAAGTTCAGCTTAAAAAATAGATTGCAGCGTTATAAAATATAGAGTCCAAACAGGGATATATTTCCAAACAAAGATAGAAAAAAGCCAATAGTCAAGTCCAGCACAGAAATAAAAGAAGCAGCAAGAGTCCCAAATAGCAGTCAGTTATTATATTGTAATCCAGTCTGGGCATCATGCCAAAATCAGGAAGTGAGAGTTCAACTGGAGAAAGTTACATTGTATCAGTCATAGTTTCTGGGCTTCATGCCAAGTCCCAGGTTGCATTGTATCCAAAACAATCTACATAAGTCCGCCCAGAGAGCAGAAAGTTTTTTAAGCAATACTATTCAGGAGGGGGGGAGGAGAAAAAAGCATTCCACCCCCTCCCTAAGGGTTTTCACCTAAACTGAAGATAAACAAGCCAAAAGAGAGAGTCACAGTAAAGGTTTTTTTTTTTCAGGATGCCCGAATTCCAACTGCTTATATAAACAAAATAAAATAATAAAAAACAATAATAATTATTTTTCCAAAGCCCGTTTTCCCCAGTGATCAAACGCTGCTTTCTCAAAATAGGGAAATAGTTCTTAAAGCTGTTAGCAGGGAAATAGGTAAATTAACAAGAGGGAAGGAAAGGTCTCACCTGGATCTTCCACGGTGGTTCTTTTTGCTTAGATGTTGCTGTGACTTTCGGCTGGAGCAGCTGAGTGATCGGCCATGTTACTGGCCGATCTTTTCCCCGTCGGCCCAAAGGTGATTTTCTCGGACCGCAGAGGGAGCTGCCGATCCCTCCGCGATGCCCTCCTCTACGGTGCCCTCCTCTACGGTGCCCTCCTCTACGGTGGTCGCCCCTCCGGGGCGACTTTCGACCCTGTCCAGGGTCTACCGGCGGGGGGAAACTGGACGGCAAAGAGAGCAAGTTCTTTGCGCGTCCGCGGGCGCTGCAACCGGAACCGGAAGTCAGGTTAAATTCTTCATTGTATAGCTTATTCTCTCACTGGAGGGATCTTCATACATTCTCCAGAAGTGGAGTTCCCAGGTTGTAGGAGGCATATGGGAGTCTAATGGTGTATAGATTCTTTCTGAGTGTAAAGCTATTAGATGCCAGAATAAAGAAAAGTTCTTTTGCTTTGCTGCCTCAATAAGTTGTTCCCAGGAAAATCTTGTGTCTTGTCTCTTCTTGAGTGCAATCAATTGCTTAAATTGTTTTTTGAGTGTGAGTAGATGTTTAAAAGTTGTTTTATTGCCATTTCCAGTCTCACTTTTGTACACATTATATGCCAAGGTAAGAGTTTTCTTGGCTTCTACACAATCCTTATCAAACCATGGTTTGGAGGCAATGCAGGGCTTCTTAGCTGAGAAGTTTCTGTCATGTGCTAGTAGTGGTTGTAGCTTATGAACTATGTTTTTATGTAGTTCTAGTAAATCTTGAGTAGGGTTGGCTGATATAAAGGCTGAGTGGATGTTTTGAAAGTTGTCATCTGGTAGGGCTCTCCTCACCTTCTGGTCAAGTTATTGGGTCCATTTGACCTGACATCTTGTTAGGCCTGCTGTAGAAATTGCAGGAATAAAATGGTCCCTGGAGGGCATCTGCCAGATAAAAGGCTTCATGTGTACACACAGTGGTAGATGATCACTTTCTAGGTAAGGTAGGACTTTAAAATTTTCTATATAATGTAGTAAGTCCATAGACATTAGGATATAATCAATGGTGCTAGTTTTGCGCCTGCCATAAATGTAAACTCACCAGGATAGTCACTAGCCCATGATAAAGTTAAATTTATTTGCCATCTTTGCAAGACAGAGGCCCACATAATTAGCTCTAATGTGTTTAGAGAGTCATGTGAGGGAGATGCTGGTTTGTATGGGAACCTCCAATGATGGGTGTTGATGGTATTTTATAAATAATGTATAATCATCTGGTCCTAATCTAGCATTGAAGTCTCCCCCTAGTAGGACCCTGACATTTGGGTGTTCCATGAGGAGTTTACTAACATAGTGTTCCAACTCCAGCCATACAGCAGTGGTTTCAGCTTTTCTTAGAGATGGAGAGAGATAAACATTAATTATTAGAAGCAGGACCAAGTCCAACTTGAGAAGAAGAGCCATAGCCATATGTTTTAAAGGGGTAATAAGTGTTGGCTCTGCTCTCAAGTTAGTAGAAATAAATATACCAGCCCTCCTTTCAGTCTCCCTGGGCCTCTATTTAAAATTGTTCCTAGAAATGCAATGAAAAGTGTCACAAACATTCTATATTGTAAATTGACCAGATAGAAAGAACAATGGGGAGGGGGAAGAACTTTTAGCTATCTTATAAAATGAAGTAATCAGAGAAACCTTCTCTCATCCATAATAGTTATGAAAAATCACTTTTTATCAAAGGATATGAAATAGGGGGGAAAGCTAGAGAATTTTTGCTCACTATTATTTTTATAAAACTACAGATCAACTTTGAGATTTGCATTTTCTTCCATTCTTTGTTTATATTAAGACTGTGCAGGTTTGATAAAATACTATTAGGCTCGGAGAAAAAACAAATCCAAAAAATATATAAATATATGTTAGAATATAAATTATATGAGGAACAAGTTAAAGAAATGATGGTTACCTGGGCAATAGATTTGGGGTACGCTATAAACCTGGACCAATGGCAGCAAATTTGGGAACGCAATCGCAAAATCACATTGGCAACAACTTATAAGGAAAATCTCTATAAGATGCTATATAGATGGCACCTTCCACTGGCTAGGCTCGCAAAAATGTATAGTGGCTACTCACCACTCTGTTGGAAGTGTAAAAGAGAAAAGGGTACTTTTTTCATGTTTGGTGGGTTTGCAAAGAGGCACAGGTTTATTGGCAGAGGGTTTGGAATTGGATAACAGAAATGACGGGTCAAAAAATTCAATATAAACCAGAGATGCTATTACTTGGAATATTAGAAAAAAAAAATAAACAAAGATGATATATATCTAATTATACATGTGATAACGGCGGCAAGAATTTTGTTTGCTCAAAACTGGAAAGTAACTGAAGTGCCTAGCGGAGATGCGTTAATAAGGAAAATTTTGTATTGCGCAGAACTGGATAAGATGACTAAAGAATTAAAAAATCAGGAGGAAACAGAATACTATTTAAGTTGGAATAAATTCTACAAATGGAAGGAAAAAAAGAAGGAAGGTCATTAGAAGGGATGTAAATAGAGGGAGAATATTTGAAATGTATAAAACATATGTATAATGTGGAATGACTAGACAAAGATGTATGTCAATGATGATACACTATGTTCAATGGTTTTTTAATCTTTTGTATTCAATAAAAAAAATAATAAAAAAAAAGACTGTGCAGACTTTCTGAGGGATTGGGTTGTTACCGGTAGATCAGGACGGGGTCTTTGCATTTGTTTTGGATGGAGGTTCCAGTGCAAAAGGTTACATAATTAAAATGTAGAAAGGAAGTTTAAAGAAACTGTTCTACATGTATTGTTTTCTTTAAGCCTCTTTATGAATTATAAAGCTGGACCTAAAAATAAAATGTTTAATTTTGTGTTTGTAAAGACTTGATTGCTAAGAACATAGCCACAATGTAAGGCAATATTTTTTTAAAAAAAATGTGTTATAGGTGATCTGATCCTTAGTGCCTTTACACACACAAAATCAATTTCTTCCAAGTTCCTGACAGAATCATACCGTGTTTCCCCGGAAATAAGATCCGATCCTATTTTTATTTTTTTTGCCTCCAAAAGAGGGACCAGGTCTTATTTTCGGGGGGGGGTGTCTTTTCCACAGTCTTAGCTCGCGGTGGTGGCACTGACAGCCCTGCCCAGCTGGCCCACTTCTTCTGCAGCTGCTTGCTGCTGCTCACGTGTACCGCCCCTGGCCTCCATTTCACCTTCAGAGGCCTTCTGGAAAGGCTTCTGCAGCAGAGAACTGATTTACCGATTCAATCCGTAACTTGGTTCTCCACTGCAGAGGCCTTTCCAGAAGACCTCTGATGGCAAAATGGAGGCCGGGGGCGCAGCGTGCATCAATCTGGAGTTTCATTCTTAGCTGCAGACACATTTCCTGAAGGCCTCTGATGGTGACATGGAGGCCTGGGGCAAGCAGCCACAGAAGAAGTGGGCTAGCGAGGCGAGGCAGGTGGGAGGCCTAGCTGCAATGGTAAGTGGTTGTGGAACATGTGGGGCAGCTCCACCCCCACCCCTGCCTTAGCTTGATTTTTAGGCATGTGCCTCGCCCCAAAACTAGGGCTTATTTTGGGGTTAGGGCTTATATTAGGCCCACCCCCAAAAATCAAGCTAGGGCTTATTTCGGAATAGGTCTTACTTTTGGGGAAACATGGCAGCAACAGCTAAAAAGAGGTTAACAGTTTTAAAAGACCCAAGTCATTTTGAAATGATCCAGCTTATACCATCCATGGCAAATTAAATTGTCTCTATTTCTCATCATCATAATTTTCCTGCTGATGGAGAAAGTATGCTTTTCAAGTTTCCATGACTGCATATATTCACAAGTTTGCACATGCACAATTCTACTTGTCTTGTTTCTGAAATCTAAGGTCAATACAATCTAAGATCTATAGTTGTAATCCTTTATTCCAAATATAGGAAGAGCCTGAACAGATTCTCTGTCTTTTGGATTTATGTTATTTAAACCAGCTTCAAAGAGGCTAAATTCCCACCACTCCCCAAAATATGGAAATATGGACTGTTACAGGTAGTGATGTCCACAGCAAGATAGCAGTGAGTCTGGTATCTCACTGACTTATTTTATTATGTTTTTCTTTTGGGCTGGGTAAGCCCATTAAAAATTCTAAACGCAATCAAACCTATCTTTAAAATGACAAAAAAGAAATGAAAGGAGGAAATATATTGTCAATTAAGGCCAGAAAAACTGCCAACAGCATTCAAATCCTAAATACATTTTATTTGCACCTTTCTAATTAAAAAGGTTGAACTTTATTAAAGCAGTAGAGCTGATGCATGACAGAAAAAATATTCAGATTTTCTATATGCATTATACCATATTTGGGGGCATTTATAAAAATAACATGCTGCTACAGTAGCATTTAGAGCAAGTCTGCTGTAGTGGTTAGAGCATCAAGCTAGAAATCAGGAGACTGATAATTCTTGTTCTGCCTTAGGCATAAAGCCAGCCAGGTCCATGAAACCTTGGACCAATCACTTTCTCTCAGCCCTAGAAAGGAGGCAATGGCAAGGGATTTGTTCAATCAATGCTAACTCTAGGAGAAAGTAAAAATCACAACAACAAAAAATCAAAGATTGTTTTCCAAATTAAAAGATAAGCCTGAGATCACATGTTCTCATAAAAACTAATATTACATTATTGTACTAAATTATTTTAATCCCAGTGTTTTATTTTTAAAGTTTGGCCTTAAAATAAATGAAATCAATAGTAATATACTATTTTAACCTTTTCAAAAATCAAATCAAACAATAAATAGCCTAAATTAATTAGGACTTAATTTGGAAAAATAAACTTTTAAGTATATTACAACTCTTTGATTCAAAAATTTAAAGCAGAATTACATCTAGGAGAGTTTTTATCATAATTACATATGTATATAATTATGAACAGCTGATCAGATTCTGTTAGGAAGTAGATTTTGGTATTCTTTTAATACTTGAATTACTGCAGTTTTAAAAATTAATATTTAGAAACTATTGGGCGCAAGACACCAGGACTACACATGAAGTTCAAATTAAAGTGATTTATTACTACTCATGTCTATGCACAGGAATTTACTTAACTAACAGTTAGTATACTTTGGCACTGGGTAACGGTCAATGGAATTCAAGAGGGGTTGGGTTTACCCCTGTGATTACCTAAGTCTCTAGGCTGATTACTCTTTTGACTCTAACTCAGATTCTGCCATTCCTTTTCCTACAGCAGTAGAGAAAAAGAGGAAAAAATACTGTGTTGTCAAAAGGAATAAATTGTAATCCATTTATTTATTTATAAATAATATATTATATATACCATTGCAATCTGCTAAACACTCACAGTTGTTGACAAAATAACAATACAATAGTAAAAATTTCATGGTACAAATTAAAAGATCTGCAATAAACATTCAAAGTTAATTTTAAAACATACAAAATCATGGAACAAATTTATTAATAATTCAAGTGGGGTTCTTGGTGCTCTCTGAGCTTGGTTGTTTTCTTATATTTATATTTCATTACCAAAACTAACAAGCTTCCAGTTACATTCATCCTCATATTTCCTCCTTATCCTCAATACTGAATACCTTTGACTGATATCCCCAGTAATATATTTTAAATCAGACTTATCTAATCTTTCATCTAAATGTGTAAACTTCTACACTTTCCAACTGACTCTCTTCACCTAACAGCCCCTAGAACTTTATTCTACTATTATTCTCCTCACCTACATTTTGAACAACTAAAGTTTCATTTAAAAACAAAACCAAACACAACCAAAATTGCTTAGGTTGCAGTTTTAATTCATTCATTAATTCATTCTAGGGGAGATTTTCATTTCAGTTTTATGATAGAATTTTTGTCTGCTGTATGATTATAGTCAAAGTGTAATATAATAATTACATAGTATAGAGTAAAATTGATTTTCTCCAAGTTTTATTGTTCTGGCTTATGGTGGGAGGGAGGTGCAGTATTCCTGGAAAAGAAGAGCAAAGACTGTTGAGAATGTATGCCAAGGGAATATCATCCTATCATATTCGTCCAAGATGTGAAGGTCTACCAGCTGAAGCAAGTAGATACCTATACTTAGCAACAATGAAAAAGAAAGACTGTGGGGGCAGATGATTTAATGCCAATAGCTTGTTTGTTTTCTTGCAGATGTTTCATTACCCAGTAACATCTTCAGTGCTAGAAGGGAGTTTGTACATAGTGGCTTGCTCTGTCAGTGTTGATGCAAGTACTGTTTTCTTGGTGGCTTCTTGATTAAGCTGTTGTTTACTGTTTGATTGTTTGTCTGAGTTGGTACTCCCTTGATTAGGGTATTGTTTACTGCTTGATTGTTGTTCTGCTATTAATTCAGGTCCAAGTTTATTCTCTAACCACTGATGACAAAAAAGAGGACGCTGATAATTTTTATGATTAAGATCAATTTGAAATTGACAGAACCTGCAAACAAAATATGCTGCATGTAGTTGGAGACTGGAATACCAAAATTCAAAATATCAATATCAAACATACTGAAACCTAAAATGAAGCAGGATAATGACATCAATTTCTGCCTTTCCAACAATTTGTTCTTTGGTAATTGTCCTTAAAAGTGAAAAAAGACTGCCAAAGATCAAGAAACAGAAATCAGCAAAATGTATGACAAAACAAACTGTGGACATTGTCAGGAAAAGAAGCCAAATCAAGAAAGACTAAGTTAACAAATTTAACAAAGGGTTTTAGAAAGTAGATAGAAAAATCAAGCAGCAATTACTATAACATATCTAAAAACATGGAAGATGGAAATAGACCTGGAAAAACAAGGAAACTTCCAATAGATCTCTGAACTTAGAAAGACATTTTGTTTTGTTTTTTTAATATGTTTTATTGATTTTCAACATAATCACCTTAATATTTGGTAACCAGCGTGTTGTCTGGGTTAGTATTTAAAAAACAATCAATAACAGTTAATTTCTATAATTCTATAGTCCATATAATGGCTTTGCTTGATTTTCTGTTCTTCCAACAATATTATCCCTTGCCAACTCCAAACCAACACAATTCCTACCATTTGAACAAATGGCAATTAAATATAGACGTTTTTCTCATGTTTCTGCAAATAATAACCACATCAATATAAAACCTCTTTTCTAATTGATCATCTTGATTGCCTCTTCATAGATCCTGTTTACAGAATTCTTATTTAAATTTGTTTTCCCCACAATATTCAAAGCATTCTTACTGGTTAAGATTTTCTCGAAATTAATTACACTTAAGTATTTAAGTCTTTTTTCTCATACATTTCTCATATCTTAAAAAAAGGGAAAAAACAGAGAAAACATTTTTTTTTATATAAACCATCCCAACATTTTTATATTTCTCATGTCAAAAAACAAAACACAAAGAAAAAAAGAAAGAAAAAATACTATGTTACTTGAGGGGTTCATCCTCTTAAACTAATCTTCATTTATATCCAAAATCTTTCTATTTCTTTAACCATATTCAAACAGATGTTTAATTTTTAAATATTCCCTCTGGTAAATCCCATCATCTAATTTCTTAATTCTCACTTTAGCCTTTTTTTTTTGCCCAGCATCTTTTCTGTTCAATATGCTTTGATGAGTCAAAGAGTCTTTCCATAATCTTAAAAATGTAGGTACAAAATGCAGGTACAAAAGGCAAAACAGGTAAGATGTTTTTATAGGAAGGTTTCACCCTTCATATTCATTGAGAATCTTTTCTTTTCTTTCTTTATTGATTTTATTTATCATTTTTATTTATCATTTTTAGAAAGACATTTTGATATGCTAAAGAATGCTAAAGAATGCAAATTGGTGTTCTAAAGCAAAGATCCCCAACCCTTTGGGCACCAGGGACTGGTGCCATGGGAGAAAGGTTTTTCCACAGACCGGAGGGGGTAGGGTTTTCAATACTGCCAGCATCCCAAGGATGGAGCTTTGCTTTTTTGTGCAGTCCACTTGCTGGCATGTTGTGGACCGGTGCCAGTCCACAGACCGGGGTTGGGGACCCCTGTTCTAAAAGACAGATAACTAATTCCAAATAAAGATGGAAGGAGTATACTGAGATTTTAAACAGTAGAGAAGTCAACATCTAATGTTAGAAGCTATAGTCTAATGCCAGAAGATGATGAAATTAGATCAGCAATCCAATTCTTACCAAGTGACAAGACTACAAAAACTGATGGAGATCTATAGATACTGTATATGGCAAGCAGCATAAAATAATCAAGAAAGAGTCTAAACAAGCTAATCAAGCTGTGCAAGGTAATGTACAGAATGACACAGCAGCTAACAAATTAGAAGAGGTTAATCTGCATATATATTTCAAAGAAACATAACAGAGTGTGCAAACTATCATACAATCCTTTATATCACATACTAGCAAAGTAATGCTTAAGTCATCCAACTTAAGATCATCCCAAAGGTAATCAGGTTAGACCCAGAAATCAACTCCTCAGAAAAACTAAAACTACACTTTATTTAAAGAAGCTATAATAATGGAATTTTGAAATTCTGGTTGTGATACCCTTGTGAATCAGGCAGGCATTTGCCTAGACTGCTTCTGAGCATTATCAGCTTCTCAGGACCCAGCCCTTTTTGTCTATGGTTCTTGAATATTTTTGTAAGATTAGGACTTTTACAGCAACACAGAATAGAGCCCTAGATGGAAAGGAAGGTGCCAGATACTCAAACTAGCTTTAGAAAAGGCTGAGGGGTATGAAACAATGCAGTATTGTTTTTTCAAACCAAAACAGATGAAGAATAACAAAAAGAAGTCAGTACGTGCTCCATTGATTATAGAAAACTCTTTGACTGTGTTATGTTGTGTTGATTATGTCAAGCTGTGTAATGTGTTGAGAAAATTTGAATCTTAAAACATCTCATTGTCCTCATGTGAAATTCAGGTCAGGAAGCCACAGTACAGACAGTGCATGATGAAACAGATTGGCTCCAGATTGGCAGAATGAGACAAGACTGTTTACTCTTCCATTATTTATTCAGTCTATTTGCTGAATAAGCTGGATTGGAAAGAGATGAGTACAATTTTAAAATTGGATAGGGAAATATCAATAACCTACACTATACTGATTACTTATTCTAATAGCTCAAAATGATCTGCAACCCTTAAAAATTGGATCTAAGATTAAATATAAAGCAAGTCGAGCTAATAATACAGTGATATCTTGGTACTCATCTCTAATTTGTTCCAGGAGGAGCAATGAGTACTAAAAACAATGAGTACTGAACAAACCACATGACTTAGCACATGACCTTTTATTTCGGCCAGAAGGAGTAGTGAGTCATAAGGCAGCCAATGCCTTGCATGTTGAGTAGCAGGAGAAAGGACCAGGACAAGATTTTACTTCAAAACACACCAAGTACTAAATATGATGAATTTTGAGGTAGTTGAGTACTGAAATATGACTGTAACAGATATTCAACCTGCCTTGGAATTAGCAGTTAAGATATTGAAGTCATAAGTAAGTTCTACCTTTTAGGATTGGTTAACTGCAGACTAGCAGTTGGTATTGCAGCCATGCTGGCCATGGAAAAGATATTCAGATGTTGTGATGTGTATGTACCTACAAAGATCAGAATTATGTAAGCCTGTGATTATGGAAAGTTTTTATGAAAGTAAAAATTGGACTTTAAAGAAGCAGGATAGGAAAGAGTATTGACACTTTTGAATTTGATGTTTTAGAAGGCTTCTGAGAATACCATGGATAACCAAGAAATAAACACATCAGAGTTTTCACTCAAGGGACAAATGACCAGGCTCAAATTATATTACCTCAGTTATATTACATGAATACCTTGTTTTCCAGAATAATCTATAATGCTGGGAAGATGAAAGAAAACAGAGAAGAAGACCAGCAGCAAGGTGGATGGAGTCAGTTAAAGCAGCGATAGGCACAGTTGGAATACTTGGTTGGGCATAGATCATCATAGAAAAAACCTATGTGGTTGTTCAGAGTCAATACCAACTGGATGACACATAATCAATAATATTGTTATTATTTTACTATTTAGTTAAATTCATTGGCCAGCCAACTCCAGTGATTCTGGGTTATATTACAGTAGTAGTAATCATAATTAACATAAAAATTTAAATTCTGCCTTCCATAATGAAATGAAAATGTTTCTTACAAGACTATGGTATGTATATGAGGAACCAGATTTCAGTGACTATAATAAGCCTGTTACTGTTGACATTATTTCAGTACAATATTTGGCTACTGAAAGCAACATTTTCAGTAGAAACAAGCATGTTTAATACAACAGAAGAGCATGTGTATGTCTTTAAAAGGGAAGATGAGGTATTAATTCAAAGGAAAAATATATTTTCAGCTTTTCAGGTTGACTGTTTTCAATACTGATATTTTTTTCAAATATACTGGAAAACTACTATTTTTCCTCTTTTTTTGTCATAGTTAGTGGCTTGATAAAATCTAATTAAAGAAGATTAATTTTATTTAGCATCAGTAGATTCATGATAAATAAAGCAGATAGGTAAAATGTACTTTTCTCATTTTCTACTTTTCTCATTTTGTTGACTTAGTGTTTTGTTGTTTTGTTTATTGTTTCTAGCCTGCTTTTTGTTCCAGAAATAACATCTAAATTCCATTCTAATCCATGATTTAGAAATTTAAAAAAATCTATGAAAAATGTATAGTTCTACAAAGACAGAAAGTCTTTTATTCTTTTGGCATTGTCAGACACAACTTTCTCCAACTTATATACAATGAAATCAAAACAAATGTTTCTGTATGAAAACTATGTTTGTCGGTTGATTAGATTTATATATCATTTATTTATTTATTTTTACAATTCAAGGTGTGTACATAATGTTCTCTCTTCTTATTTCACCCACAGCAATAACGCTGTAAAATTGGGTTGGGCTAAGAGAGAATGATGGCCAAAGTCACCCAGCAGGGTTTATGTATATTCATGCTCAGAAATTATTGGAACCAGCAGTGGATTCCAAATGACACATATATGCATGAAACAAAATGCCTCCCTCTTTTTACCTAGTGAAAAGCTATGCTTTCAGTTTTTATATATGAAATGGTAAGGTATGGCATCCCAGGAACACTATTCCAGAAAAGATGGTAGTAGTTTTGGTGGTACTAATAGTAATAGTAGTAGTAGTAGTGATTTACTATCAAGATTGAAGATGTTTGTTTATAGAGCCACCTATCTCATGAAAGTGATCTTGGGTATCATGCAGTAAAAACAAAACAATAAAAAACACCTTAACCATTAAGAACAATAAAACATGCATGCAATAAGCTACAGGAGAGTGTTTAAAAAACTCATGCATAATAAACCCATATTAAATTATGTTCACTTGCATATCTGTTCAGATCTATCAGAGATCTCTTGGGATTTACCTAGTTAAACCTACCCATTATAGAATATATAGGAATAAAATAAAAATCAACCCAATATATTTGGAAATAACGATGTGCTGGATACAGAATTTGAGTTATTTTATTTTCTTTGACTCTCATTCAAATATAAAACAAGTCATCCATCCTGTCTAGCGTAAGATAGGTTAGAATCTCTAGACACAAAATATTTGTACAGCTGTGTAGTACCACAAACAGGCTACTGAATATTTTATCAAGAGTTAAACAACTATCTGACATTTAAAATACTCATGTTTCCTCAGTAAATTCCCATATCCCTCTAAAATAAACGCCAAACATCTACAGTTGCTAATAAGACATACCACATTAACCTGTTATGGGTGAAAGAGGAAAACAAAGTTCGCTATCCAATATCATTCACTCTTTTCAGTATGTTATACACGGTCTTTCTTATTTTAGGAGCTGATTTCTACAAGCTGTGAAACATTCATGTTTAAAAGAAAACATGACTATTCATGGGGTAACTGAAAAAAATATGCAGCATAACATTAAATATATCTGTGAGTTTGTGTGTCTGTGTGCGTGTGACACTAACGGTTTAATACTGGTGATTGGGGTATTTCACTGTAGCACTACAGCAAACTGGTTGTCCTATATTACTAGTAAATTCTAAAGCTTTTTGAAAGAGAAGTTTGAGTAGATTTCTTCTGACATGGGAGTTTTGCAATGATTAATTGTTTCTCCCCTCTGAGTGAATTTTGTATGCCTCTTGCCTCCCTTAAATATTTGTCAAGATGCATAAAGGAACTAGATATTTCAAATCTGGACTTAGCATGACTGGGAAGTACACTGATAATTGTATCCTCAGGAAAACATGCCTCTTCGCATTCATTTAGCATTTTTTGGTAATGCTACACATTAGGGCATTTTATTAACAGGAAAATGTGAATTTGCCTTGTTCATGTGTATGATTCATCTTGCCAAATGGAAGCTATTTCACATTTTACTGTTTAAAAAGTTAAATTAAGAGAGAATACATTTACAAATATATATTCTCTGTCAGTGTGTAATCTTAACCTTACCCACTTCTGGAGGGGGGGGAGGTAGAAAAAGGACAGATACTACACTGCTGTGATATTTAAAATGGATTATGCTGAATTCTCATATACATAAATCTTTGTTACAGTATTAAGTTTCTTTACCTGAGCTAGGATGATAACAGAAAACAGTAAGTGAAGTTTTTGAGATAAATATCAAAATAATTTGGGGATTTGCTTTGCAGAAAAACTACAACCACCTGTGGAAACTGTTTAACATAAAAAGTGTATCAATTATTATCCCTAACATTTTCACTCTGATAATACTTTTCTAGTAAAATAATATCACCATAACATACAAGCAGTTGTGAGATTCTTGGATATGGATGTTCCCAGATCAATCCAAATGTTATCATAATTTTAGTTTTGATGCAACCAAACAAGCAATAATGTTGACTGTATTTAATTATTTAATTAAATTACTGTATTTAATTAAATTTGAATGTGATCTCTGAATTTTGGATTGCAGAACTGACTGTCGAATGCCAAATGCAATCCTTAGCAGAATAGTCTGTGAAATCTGTCCGAAAATAGTAAATATTAGAAACAGAAATATACAATGATGTTATGTTCCATTATAAACATAATTTTTGTCTGCATCAAAAAAGAGCTCAGGGTTTAAATAACATATTGTAAAAGGCAGTCATTAGCTTGGGATTGTCCATGCACAATCATGCTTCCTATTATTTTCTATCATTTTGGAAATATTAGATATGGAATATTATTGAACATTAATTGTTTCCAGTTTCAATGATGGGACAGGGCAATCACAGTTGGTCATTGGCAGCCATATGTCGTTGGACTCCAGCTCTCATTAGCTTCTAACAACGGTCAGGCTATGGGAGATGTGATGAGAGTTGTGATGGAAACATCTAGCCATCCATAGTTATTGCCAATGGCCAGTTTAGAAGATGGAGATATGTTGTTTCCCATGGGGTGTTGGAATCTGTACTTCGAAACAAGCTGTCATGGTTCGGACAGACAGAGATGAATAAAGCAGACCTCCGAGGCTGCAGCCATTTTTCCTACTCAACCGAAAATGGGTAGGAAAAATGGCTGCAGCCCTACTCATTTGTAGAGTTGACATAAGCGTTGAGACGCATCTACCATAATATACTTTACTATTGTCTGGCTGTTGATGGAAGGATGATGTTAGGAGTTTCACTTTGCAGCATGTATTCTTCACTGTTTTGAATTATAACAAATGTTAAAAAAATCAGAGGAAACAGAGAAGGAGGTGTGCTCAGACATTTGTATCTCTTTTCTAGAAGGTAACAAAACATGTATCAGAAAACATTTTCACTGTAATATAAGCAAAAAGATTTATTAGCTTTGAGAAATGAGTTGCTTGATAAAGCACACATAATCAGAAGCAAAGTAAAATAAATGATCAAGCCACTGACTTGCATGTTCCTATTTATTTAGAAACTAACCTTTAGAAGTAAATAATAGTTTATTGCTTGGCTGCATGCCAAATACTTTCCTGTCAAAAGGCTTCACAAGTACTATATTATTCTTACATATAGAGAAAAAATGATCACTGAATCTGACAAACCTGTTACCAAGCACACCAAAAATTTATGATGACATTAGGTCTTATCCTTGGGTTGCAAGAAAAAGCGGATAATATGGAGAACGCCTGCTTTCAGGCTTTTGCAATTCAGCTATTAATGGACGAATGCTGGTCAAGTTCACAGGCTCTGTGATTTAGCATTTTCCTGAAAACGAAAGGAAACAAGAAGTTAGGACAGTATATTTATTCCTCCTGAAATCATGATAATACAAATGAGGTAATCATAAAAGAAAAGTTCTGTAATAGGATGGGATTGTGATTACGGAAAGAATAAGAAAAAAATCATAAAAATATATTTGTAGATTGCATGAGTTCAGTCAGTCATAATATCATTAAGTCCTTCACCCTTCACTCTATATTTTGGGAAAGAACCCAATGTAATTTCTTTTCTGTGAAAAATCATTATATTAAATCATGGACAGTGATTACTGACTCATTTTATCAGCACTGATCTAGATAAACTAATGTTTTAATACAGTGTTAGGTCCTGCAACTTAACTGTCCCCTTCCAACTCTGTTATTCTGTTGTTATTATTATTACTTTCTTTAAAGAAGATATATACCCTTTAGAATTTCAATATTCTCCGTTCAAGTTAAATTTACCGTATTGGATAATTTAGAATGTAGAATTATTGGTAGTTTTCAAATAATTATTCAAAAAGACTGAGACTGGAATATGAAAAAGCCATTTCCTTAGAATGATCCTTAATTACATTTAAATTTCAAAATTGTTTTCCTTCTATCTATCAGTGTCCTTCTTGAGCAGTTTAATATGGTATGTGAATCTTAAATCTATGACATGTTCCTTTCTTTTTGAGTTCTTAGTAAATATTTAGCTAATTTTTGGAAAGTTTATCTCAAATGTCATTGTTGGCAACATAATCTTAATTGTCGCAGACCATGAAAAGCTTCAGGATTAAGACTAATATATATCTAACAAGAGAATTAACCAATGTCAATAGATCTTCATTAAGTTTCTATTGCTTATTCCAGCTGTTTCACTTCTAATAAAAAAAATAGTTTTTTTTCTGTAGATAATATTCATCAATATTCAATAAACTGTCTTGTTTGCCCACAGACCTTTGGGAAACATGCACAAAAGCTTTCTGCAGCTATTTATATCTGATCTGATTTTCTGCTTATTATAATGTTCAGATAGCATGACAAGAGTTTAGTTGAGTTCATAGTCCATTCTCACAGCTTCACAAAATTACAAAGGGAATGATCCAAGTTTATGGTATCAGAGACACTTCTTTTGGATGGAAAGATGAAATGGATTGCCTTATGCACAGTTAATCGTTTTTGGGTTGGGGAACTTCCAAAGAAATATGATATCTGAAATATTGAAAATAGCAAATGCAGGAAAAGTCTAATCAATGACTGAAGAGAACAAAGAGAAACAAGCTATATTGTACATTGTACCTGTGTTGAGAATCTGAAAAATCCTGACTGTCCTTTTCATTCTCTAGAATAATATCCACCATTTTAAAATTAACAATGTTACAGCCCTAATATTTTCTGTGCGAAATTGTTTCACTGTCCAAAAATATGAATTATCAAGATCCTGAGGCACTGACCTTTTCAGGAAATCAGACTACCTATCTTATCAGGAAACTGAAGAACTGAGCTCCTAATATGAGTGGAGAAGTAGTTCCTGTTTGTAACTACTTGAAGAAGCTATGCATTTCCTACAGTCATTCAATATCCTCTCCAGCTATAGTCAATCACAGAAAAAGAGGGGCGACATATGTACCCATAACTGCTTCAAAGGCCATTCATACAACCTCATAAACATATTCAGTGAGAAACTGGACTTTTTTTTGTCTAGCTGTATTTATTTTAAAAAAGACATCAATCTTTCCTCCAAAAATGTAACAACCTGAATCCCCATTAGAAACTTTCAATCAAAATAATTACAAGTGGATACAGCATTTCTGTCTCTGAAAATAAAAATTCCAAAGGATGTCCCACAGCTTCTCCTACTTCACAGGTTAGAGGTACAATGTGTATTTGTACATACTGGACATACTAAATTTTCATGGATCAAAGCCCAATAATGAACATATGGGACATCATTCTGCAATATACATAATAGATAGAGATAGAGATGGAAATGGAGAGATGAAAAATAATATATTATTACTTAAATATATGTAAAAAAAACTTGCAACATGATTTGCAAATAATGCCGATAGATTTGTTAATAACATGATTATTTATTCTTGTTTATAAAAAAATAATTATATTGGGTATTTTAATCAAATCTGTATATATAAATTTTCCCCAGAACCATTTATCTGGAACTTTCCAGATGCATTGGATTACATCCCAGACTCCCCAGGCATCTTCACTAAAAACCCATTAGGTGTCACTTTCAGTTTTAAAAGGATTAAAGAGCTAATGACAAGATAAAATTAAAAGTTCTTTTCTATTTTGCTTTGTTTTGTTTTGTGTTCAGATGTAGTCATTGTTTCAAGATAATGGCAATAACAGCTGTTTTCTATTTTTCAATATACTACAAGTAGCTATATAGATTAATACCTCTATGTTTTGTAAATGGAGCCATTTACTGTATATCAGTGATGTACATCCCAGGACAAAATCCTTGCTCTACAATGTAGGTTATATGGACAGAACACATTATTAACATAAGAGACCTTTACAGGAAATGTAACTAAAACTAATACATTCAGGAGGAAGGAAAATCTATATTCAGTAAAGAAACATCTAGGGCAGACACTTAACAAGATAGCTTTTCCCAGTGGTCCAATTAATTTCTTAGCTGGGTATTGTACTCTTTCTTCCATGAATACATCCATTGATAGATACTGAATTTTACAGTGACCTTGTTTATGTCACAATCTCTACAATGGACAATAATTTACTGTCATCCAGTTAGGATTAGCAATTCAGGAAGTAACTGGGTGACAGAAGATGTAGGACAAAGGACAAATAATTTTTGTACAATATGCATGTCTTTAAAATGCTTTTTAAAGCTGATCAATCTTTACTTCGTTTCTAAAAAATTTGTAAGTTATATGTGGTCAATATGAGCTCCACTAGTTCTACATGTAATGATTTGCAGAAATCCCTGACCTGCTATTTGGATTAATTCTTCCCTTCTTCATTCCCAGCATGTGCTGTGACCTAGATCTGACAGTTTTATTTTCTCTGACATTTCTATAACAATAAAGACAACATGAGAGAAAGCTCATGAGAAGACTCTGTGAAAAACTTCCTCCCTACATGCTGTTCTGTCGATTGTTTTTCTTTATCACTTCATCAGATATCTTAAAGACATGTTTTAAAGTTAGTTTTATTTTCACACTCTATTCTATATATTCAATAATTGTAATGGTAACCTATAAATTAATCATAGCACATTTTATGATCACAAAAACTAATAGACACAAAGATGCCGTGAGATGAAATGGACTTCTGGTTAAGACAGCAATGTGAGAAGCCAAACCTCCTAACGGGTCTCCTGGAAAACACTAGTTTTATACTTCTGGCTAATTTTATGTCTAAAGAAGTGATTAAAGACTAGTTTAGTCAGATGAAAGCAAAGGGAGTCAATCTAACCCTGACTTTAGAAGATAGTGTTGTTACTATAACAAATATTAAGGTATTATATGTGATTGTAAATGTAATGTTTTCTGTTATTATAATTAGCTAACCCAGATATACTGTATCTGTTATTTGGGAAATTGATGTATACATTAAGAATCAAGAGTAAGCCTGACTGGTGGTTAACTTGTGCATTATTCAAAGTGGCTCTTGAATGGTCTAACTACTAAATCTCATTGCTGATTGTATGTACTGTATGAGTCTTCTGAACTGAAACTTGTATAGCAGGCAGCATGAGATCAAATGAAAAATAGACAGAAGAGTTTGGAGACCGGTAGGAATTAAAACTAAAACATTCAGATTAATCTGGGTTTTACAATAAAGAATATCTTATTTACAAATTGTGATAGTTCACATATATTCTTATTTAAGATTTATTTGTTTATGTTGCCTTTTTCATTTTCTATAATTTACATAAATGCACCCTAAGGTTGTAAAATAAAACAAAAATAACAATAAAAACAGCCTATTGGGCTATTGTTATACAATGCAAAAGTCAATAATTAATAAAAAATAATTGTACAAACATAAAGGCTACAATAATTATAATACAACATCTCAAACTGCAGTGCTAGAAAAAGAAAGTGATAAAAAAGCAGTCTAGACTTGAAACTCAAAATAAAATGAGGGAGAAAAGTGAAGATAGCTTCAAGGTAATAATGTGTGCATTTCTGTTTTTCAAGAATTCTGGACTAGGATGCCATTAGATTGTGAGATAATTTACAAAATAACTAAAACAGAAGATCTGAACTTTTCTAGGTAGCTGTGTTTACAATTCTGCTTTTATAGTAATTACAACATTGTGATAACAAGTCCCATACGTCAATACAATAAAACCATTTGCTATAATGATCTTACATCTTCCTTCATTCCTTCCTTCAAAAGTTTCTGTCCAAACTTTTAGGATTATTGATAAATAAAAGTATTTGCACTGGTTTTATTTTTCTTTTTGCTGTCATTGCTGCTCTTGCTAAAAACACTCTTAATATCAAAGCATCCAATCCTGCTGTAAGAGAGTATTTCTGTAACTAATCAAAAAGATCTGGTGTGCATAAATTCATTATATATTCTTGCTTAACGCTCAGGAATTTTATGAGTTTTCAACAAGTAATATATCTCTATGACAGGCTGCTGCAAGAAATCAGGGCAATGAAAATGTTGGTTTGCCAAAACTGTCAAAACAGACAGCACCTCATTCATATTTCCTGCTTATTTAATAAACTACAAGTAACTTATATGTGTTGGGATCATGTCAATCTATGAGGAAAATATCAGTGTACATCAAAATTTGAACAACCAACAACCATTATGGAAAGTTGCTACAATATAGTTATAGTGAAAAGAGTTCCTTTATTTCTTGTGCTTTCACAGGAAACTTTAGGCTTTCCTTAATACCGATAAAGTGGTGTTTTATCCAACATCTCTGCTCATAGAAACGTCTAGTGTTCATTCATCTATTCTTCACAGAGATTCTTTACTAGCATGAGTGAAAAATATTATTTCATTCACTTTAGCATCTTACTTATGTAACATTAGCAATATCTTAAGCTTCATCTCATAACATTGCAGGAGAAAACAAATGACATTTGCATGCCATTGAACTGTAAAATGTTTAAATTATTTTTAAATTAGGTATTTATATAAAGTTAATTGGATGGTTTTAAACTGTCTCATATCAGTTTACAAGTGCTCCAAAATTCACTATTTTATTGTTATTATTGCACTGTTAACATTTCATGGCATGTTTATTATTTCTGCTTTTTCAGATTTCTTTTTAACCAGAAATAATTCTAGATAATAATGAAAGAACTGATTGCAGTTTGTGGCTTAGAATTGTATCAAGTTCAGGGTAGTAGGATGCAATTTCATTAAGAATCTATATTTCCTCTAGCAAGTGTCAATCATCATAAATGTAGGTTATCTTGGGAAAGTATTAAAGTGGAAGATTCAAAACATTGCCCACATTTGTTATAAATAAAGAAAAATATAGTGTGAGAAAAGGAAATATGGGAGCTGAAAAAATATTTTATCATGGTTGGGTGTCAAGTTATGGTCCCTAGGCACAATAATTTATTACAATAACTTTCTTTCCTTATAACTACAGAGATATAAGCCAGTTTCCTCTCTAACTAGGTTTTAGTCTTCCTTTTCATCTTTCTAGATAACATAGTTTCTTTGGTTGTAGTTAATTCTGAGGTGAGGTTAGCTGAAAGAAAACAAAAGTTTACAACTTTTTGCTTGTTCCCAAGCCATTACCCAGGATTCCATTCATAAGAAAGATAAACTTAATGATTTTATACCAGGAGATTTTTCTCTCCAAATCTCTAACATTCCATAGTAAAACAAATTCTTTTGTTTTGTTTTTAAAAGCTTCCCTTTCAAAGCTTTATATAAAATTCACAAATTAAAGTAGCATGAGATAGTGCATTTGGGAAAACTGGATATTTAGTTACTGGAAAATTGAAATATATAGAAGTTTCTTTTTGTGAAACTGGGTCACTGAAATGACCCATTTTAAAAAGTGTGTACAAATAATGCATTTAAGCTCATGTTCCAGCTCACTTAGCTCTAACTTAGGAATTATGACAGCTCTAAAACAGGTCCATCAGGTTAATGAACATGTCTTCTTACCTCCATGATTACATGTCTTTCCCATGTTATAGGGATGTACATGTGTTTCTTCTTGAAACTTGTTATTACTATACCCTGTAGCTGAAAACGTCACAACTGTTAAATATCAGTTACATATTTACTTAAAAGATATATATTATGCACCATTCCCCATAAAATATTTCCAAGTATGTCAGTTTTCAAATAATTTGTATAAAACGCATTAAAAGTGTTTTAATGTAAAAAATAAAATATAAATCTGTCACATAGTGGAGGTAAGAAGCTATATTATATAATGTGCAGAGACATAATATTAGAAGTTCTTCAAATATCAGATGACAGAAAGCCCTTAATTATTCTAAAAGCTCTACTGGACAATAACTTGAGGACACAATAGAACAGCAAATTCAGTTTTTTGAAACCTTCACTTTAATGAAAAACATGATTATGTTCAGTTGATTTTATACTGGAGATTATGTGCTTGTTCTCTTCTGTCTCTGTCATTGTCCAAAATTGCCCAGAAACACAGAGAAATCCGTAAGTCATAGTATCACGCAGAAGCCATCACGCCAATAGATCATTCTGCCACACAGTTCATCCATGGCAACCCAGGATCACTGGAAACTCCCCTGAGCATTTAAGAATGCATTGTAATCCATAAGTTCTTGGAGCAGGCCATCTTAACAGAACCCCCATCCCTGCATTGGGATATGCCATTATCAGACTAAACTTCATCAGATAATTCTTTTTGTATTATTTGATCAATCCGTTTTTAACTTACCCATTCATTAAATTATCTGGGCAGTGTATAAAAAATGAACAAGCTAAACTTTAAAAGATAAATGTACTGAACAGCTTCTGAAAAGAATGTCCTTAATTGCTTTCTTAAAAGCAAATGGACTCAGGATGACATGGATCTTAGGAAGGATGCTAAACCATGGAGTAGGTGCTGCAGCAGAAAAGGCATACTTTCTGGGTTTCGTAAGGTGGAATTGTACTAGAACATGCCAGCTGTTCTCAGATGTTATGGGATGGGCAGAAAAATTGAGGAAATGTGACTGTGGAAATATTCAAGCCCTATGCCATGAATAGTTTTATAGCTGACCACCAACACCTTGAATTGTACTTGGAAGCCTACAGACCAGTGAAGCTTGCAGAATAGTAGTGTTTGACCAAGAAATCATAGTAGCTTTACCTCTGCAATACTAGGACACTCATTCTTGATCCAAGGCACTACATACTGTGTAGTTAGTATTTATAACTAATTCTGTAGTTGGTATTTATGACTAACTCTGTCTTTAAGCAACAGAGGGTAAGTTAACTCCTGTAACTCAATTTATTTGATGGAACTACAGTACTTTCGGAAAATGTCTTGCAAGGGCATTTTTTCAGTACAAGGCTGGAATTAAAATAAATCCAATGTCATTGGTAAAATTTTATTTTTTTGTGTGTACTGTGTTCATTAGAAGACAATCAATTGGGGAAAGTTAATAGATGTCAAACAACCAATTAATTTGCTTCAGTGACTTAATAGATGTTTATTGAGAAGAAAAATTAAATTAGCTATTCACCTTTCTACTTGTCAGTGTCCCTGCTACTGTCCTTCTAGAAATGGACAAAAAATATGTTTCACAAAATTATTAGGTGATGGAGCAATCTATTTCATTTTGTACATCATTGAAGCTTTATAGATATGTATGTTTGTGTCTGTATATGTATATGTACATATACATATAAAATGCAAAATTTGATATAAAAAATACATCAAGAATCATCTCATAATTTCTGTATTTACTGATGCCGAATAATTTAATATTAACAAGAAGCTAGGTTTGGAGATAACACAAGTGACTGGCAGATTTGATAATTTATCTGAGAAAATTATGAAAGTTTGCTACTGGGTTAGATGTAGGACTGAACTAACCTAAAAACATGAGTAATTGCACTGCTAATAATTACTCTGCTAATCAGAAACTTGATTCTGACTTGAATACATTATACAAATATTCATTTTAGCTTGCCATTAAACTATTATTCAAACACACACACAAACACACACACACACACACATCATCACATGCCATAATGATACTAATTATATATATATATATATCAAAAACAACAGAAAACTTGAGCACCAGGATAAAATATAAACAAAACTGTTTAATATATAAAACTACTTAGCTTTCGTCGGCCGAACTGCCGACATCGTCAGAGTACAAAGCAAAGGATCCGGGAGTTCACTTATGTAGCCGGCTGCCTCTGCGCCCTGCTCCTCGATCGGGTCATTGGTCCGCTCGTTTCCACTGGTCGTATTGCTCTTAAACGTCCTGCACCAGTCAAAGTGCTGACGGCTTCCGGAGCCGTTCTCCCGCTTGCAATCACTGTTACTCCCCTGGCACGCATGCAAACGCCCAGGGGCTGGATATCTAGTTGCTCCCGCTCAACCAGCCTGTTCCTTGCAGGACCAGAATGATGGGGCGGTAGGGGAAACAATTGCGATCCCCGGAGAAGACAACGAATCGGTGGCGCATCCCACAGACAACACCAAGATGGACGCTCAGGTTTGGCCAGTAGCTTTGGAGAATAGCTTGACTCCATCTTCTTTGTGGCAACCCCTGAGATATTGGAACACTATTATAATGTCACCCCTAGTCCTTCTTTTCATTAAACTAGACATAACCAATTCCAGCAACTGTTCTTTATATGTTTTAGCCTCCAGTCCCCTAATAATCTTTGTTGCTCTTCTCCACACATGTTGGATTAAAACCTCAGTTCATTCATAATGTACATGTATAATGTAATGTACATTAGTTACATAAAGCTATATAATGTGACAATCGGAAGGTGGGGTGGGAAGGGTTCCTAATTATGGGCATGTAACCTAGATGTATACTTATAGAATCCATGCAAGCTTTTCAATACATATAAGGAAGACAGTTAACAAAGCACTTCTTGTTTTTTCTCCTAACTGTGGGTATTAAAGGGACTGTTGAAATGATATAAAGTGATTCTTAACCAAGATGGCTTTTTAATATCTGGCCAGAAGATAATTGTAATCAGCAGTTCATTCTGCTACTGGACTATTTTTATACATTCCTTGGAGTTAGAATTCCGAAAGTGATTCCTTTTTTGAGAGCAGTGTATTGTTGAGTCTTTTTCCAAAGCTGTCACTTTTCTTCTATTCTGGTGGACAAAGAAAAAATTATTCTACATTCATGTACAATTCTGACACAAGTTATCCCTGTTGATATTAACAAAAGTATAAATGATTTTTATTTGCTCTTTTATGCTCTTAAATGGATTCTCTTCAATGACTCCTTTTGTAATTTCATTTATCTATCTTTCAAGGTCATACAAACAAGATCAGCCTAGCAAATATTTTTTTCTTTGTTCTGTCTGAAATTATCTGATTAGGAATGCATGCTGTTAAATAAATAAATGAAAATGTGTTAATTGTAACCCCATCATATCTTACTATATATACATAGCAAAACCACATAACTGAATAAGGTCACATTATTTTAAATCAGATGGTAACTTTATTGATGCTTTATCAACTTTGCTTCACAGAAAGGTCAAAAATAACATTAACATTTACCTACTTGCTGGCCTAATTATAAGGCATCATATTTTACACACTGCCTTATTGTTAATATATTCCAAGAGAATATATTCAGCAGAAAAAGAATAACTACCAGGCAATATAATAAGGTATTACTTCCTCTCATTTTTATCTCATTACCTGTGACAACTTTACATATGATTGCATTTTTCCCTTTTTCTTTCTTATAGCAAAACACCAGTTATGGTACAATTTTCTAATTATTAAGGATTTTATGAAGCTTATTCTGTTTAAATTAAACCATTTATTACCTCATGCAATTATAAGGTGTAGCAAAGAAGGCACAAAAGCAAAGTATGAAAAGCAAATGAAGAAGAAGAAAGTTCTGTTGCAATTAGTTTAGCATGGCTTGGAATAAAAAATCTATAGCAGGCATGACAAAATTAGATGCAGACAATTACAACCAACACTTTCATCTGGGTATGATGTCCTCATGTTCTTAATCAATAATGGAAAATTATACAATGATACAAATAAATATATATACAAAGAGTCAAGCTTATTTTCTGAATATTTAAAAAGTTGAAAAAGTGAAGTGTGTTTGCATTTGTTTTAGTTGTTTAACCATTAACTTTTAATTTCATCACTGAATTGCTTTAGTCAGACACAATCATGACTAAAGGAAACACACTTAGTCAGTGGTATATATGTTAACTATTATAAGGCCTAAGTTTGATGAGGGTGTCCTAGACTAGTAAGTGTTTGCTAGGTTACAGATGGGATACCCTATCCAAGGCAACCAAGCAATCATTAATATCTCTTGTTTTAGAAGGGCTAAATAGATAAAATCTATCACGATCAGTAGCTTTCACACAAGCCTCAGCTCAAGATTGTACATCCATTCCTGAAGGAACAGCAGCAGCAGCAATTCTTTAATGCTAAGTATTACCTTCTTTATCTAACAAATATGAAAATCCAAGTCATCTTCGCTAAGTGTTCTGCTCCAAAAATATTTATCTATTCAAGACCAGGTGACCCATAAACTTCATTGTTTAATGTCTAAGAAAAATGCAAAATGTCAAAATACCTTTCATATTCAAAACAACACAGATTTTCTTAACTATGCCAATGTTGTGGCATACCTGAGAGCTAACTTCAAGGATTTAATCAAGCAAATGACTACAAACTGTGAAGTCTTTTGGCTATGTGAGAGCAAAAGATGTTTGGTGCAGAAATAAGCTTCCAATTTCAACTGTTAACTCAGGATGTGGACTGGAATGAAAGTGACTTAACTGGCTAGTTCAAAAAGTGGCACACTCAATTATCAAACCTCCCTAGACATGTGCAAACATTATTCTAGATTTGCTTAGACATAAATAGAAAACTAAAGCTATTGGAGCATTAAAAAAAGATGCATATTCTCTTCCTTTCTCAGTCATCTCCTTTACTCTGCCCCTTCAAATATCAGTAGCTTCTGAAGTTGAATCCAGGTATCTGAACTCTTCTATCCATCTGAGAAAAGTAATGCTGAAAGTCATCATGCCAATGTCTATACTATGGAGAACCTGGTCACTTTGAGTGAGATTCCTCCCTCACGAGGGTTCCACAGTAAGAGTTTTGGTAGTGATTATACTTATGGGGAAATGAGATATTTTGCAAGCAGATGCATAATGCTCAACATCTAACAAAATGAGACAGTTTCAGCCAGCCCCCATTGTGGTTTACAATCCATGGCAAAATCTTCAGTAGAATCAATGTGGTGTTTGATCAGGACAAACTGGTATATTTGATACTAATTCTAAGACTGAACAATGTTAGAAGACAGTATATAATGTACCTATACAACATGTTCTTCAGAAGTTCTATTTGCAGCACCTGAAATGTCTAAACTGCCTAGCTAGCCATATAATTTCAAAGGGAGAAGAAACATCATTAAAGAGTAGGAGGGAAATAATTTTAATTATGACAGAGGCACATCAACTGCCCTATCTCAAGATGGAAGATTTCTAAAATGTGATGAGACAATCCTCTCTATATGAGTAGAAGATAAACAGTTGAGAAGCATCTAACACCTCAAGAATCACAGGAAGAGGATAAAGGGAAAACAGAGAAAGTGGTTTAACCAATGAAGCTAGTAAGATAGGGATCAGTGATTCCCAGACTGGAGTTTGTTATTCTGTAAATCTGTCTCAACTGCCTAAAACCATCAAGTAACCCAACAAGTAACTATTAATCTGAGATGAAGACACCTAAAGTAGAAATACTTAAAGTATATTTGCAGTGAAGACAGAACTTTCTGAGTAGGATTAGTGGACAAATAATTACAAAAGAAAACCATGGAAGGTTATTTCAATAGTTGATTATGGCAGCAAGATTACAGAGATGCAAATATTTAAGGAGGAAATTGATAGATTTTGCCAAAATGAATAAATTGTCTTCTTTGATTAAAGAAAAGATATTACATATAGTCCTTGACTTATGACCATTCATTTAATGACCAGTCAAAAGTACAGCAGCCTTGGTATAGATGATTTATAGCCCAGAAAGTACTTCTGGCCATTATAAACCATTGCCTGTGGTCATGTGATTGTGTTCTTGGTGCTTGGCAATCTGTTCAAGCTTATGACCAGTTGCCAAATGCCCTGTGATCCTTGTGATTCACCATTTTCAATATTCTCTGCCAGCTTCCCCAGAAAATCAATGGGGGAGCCAGCAGGGAAGGTTGCCAGCTGCTAACACTTACAGATTTCCTCCTGGCAGGCAGTTCTTTCAGAGCAAAAGGACTACCTGCTGGAAGGGAATCTAAGCCAGAAGAATATTTCAATTCTACTTGGAGTCGATATCCCTTAAAGGAGTTCCTCTCCATACATACTTGCATGTTATTTCTGCAGCCCACTGCAGAAGTTCCCTTCTGCCCACAGAAGGAAACTGAACTCCTCCAGCAAGCTGAAGAAACAGAGCTGGGATGTTTGGGATATGTGCTCCAATTCTCCATCCTGCTGGAGGAGTTTGGTTCCCATCATGTGCAGAGGAAAATTCCTTTGAAGGGCTGCAGAAACAAGAGCTCAGATCTTTGGATCTGATCTATGTTTCTGCAGTCCTTCAGAGGAGTCCCCCTCCCCATCTGCACATGGAGGGGAGCTGAACTTCTGGGAGCTGATGAAATGAAGCTTGGATCCTGAACTCTTGTAGCAGACAGTAGAAATGATGCTTGATCTTGAGGATCCAAGCTTCATTTCTATTGTCTGCCACAAGAGTTCTCTTCCACAACATAGGGAAGCTGCCTGCCCTTCTTCAGCAGGCAGCTTTTTCACTCTGTCTGGTTAAATGATCCAACCTGTCGCTTAAAGATTGTAATTTGGAGAGCTGGGATTGTGATCATTGAGCAAAATGGTAGTATGTCTCATTTAATATCTGCTTCACACAATGACCACAATTTTGGTCCCAATTGTGGTTTTAAGTTGAGGGATATCTATATCTACATTTATTCGTGACTAGAAGCCTCTTATGGTATTTTTGCATAAAACTGAAAAAATGAATTTGTGACTTATGGTTTTCAGTATTAGACAGACTAGATTATAGAAAGAATAATATGGTATAACTGTAGAGAGAGAGAGACTGAAATATATTGATACCTATAACTGCTATGAAGAATATAGGAAGGAACTTCTACATAATTTTTTCTTTCTACTTTTCTTCAATTTAATTTTCTGCACTTTTGTTTTTGTATTTGATTTCTTTTTTTCTCTTTTTTCCTTGTTTATATTATATTATATTATTATTATGTTTATCTTCTTGTTTACAAGTTACAAAATTATTTTTACTAAAATATTTCCAGTACAATGGTATCAGCTTATACATGAGACTTGTCTACAATAAATCTTCCAGTTTAATGAAGTAATATTTGTGAGTATTTTTCTAAGTGAACCCTCAATTTGAACTAGAAAGTTTAAGTCTTTGGAGAGGAATGATTTATTGTTGAGCCTGCATGTGAAGCCTGACATCCAAGGCTAACCTATCACCCTGATTATAGTGGGTCTTCTTTAAGGAAGAATAACTCTGCTTACAGTTTATTAGACAGCAAGTTTCCACTCACAAAATTCAGCTTCTCTTCTCTTGGTAAAATGTGATGTCTCCTTATTTAAGTAGAGTTTGCTATCACTCATATAATGGTTGTTGCAATTGCTTTTGTGCATTTTAAATATAATCCATAGATACTTCTAAACATCTGGAAAATATTGGAAAGAGATAAGATGATTTATATTAAATTAAATGGATTTCATGCTGACAGCAAATGCGTGTATTGTCACAACTAAGGCTTCCCACTGAGAAATCATTCAAAAGGCTGAAAAAATAAAAATTGATAGCTTTTGGTCTCAAGAAAATAGATAAAACTACCTTGGATCACAAGAAGAGCAAATAATTCAATAGTAGGTGAAGTAAAATCACACTATTGACTGGAAACACTAATGTAGCTTAAATATAGGACACATAATGCAAAGGCAAAAGTTAATGGAAAAAGCGCTTTTACCTCTTTCTCCTTCCCCCTCCCAGAATGAGGAGTTGGGAGAAGAAAGGATTGCAAGAGAATAAACTATATGCTTTTCTACATATGAAAAGCAATGTGATTGTGCTGGCAGTAGGAAAGTATTAGGAAAAAGGAGAGATTGCCTACAGAAATTACTGTCTTTTTTTCCCTTCCTCTCTCCCCCACTTAGAAGAGAGATTGGAGAAATAGATCTGAAGAGAATAAGCTGTTTGCATAGTGTGCCCACAGCTTCCAGCCTGAGGCTTGTGGTGTAATCACATTGCTTTTCTGGAATTTGTATAATGGGGAAACAGCACATGAACATTCCAAAAGCAGGAGTTAGTGGGCAAACAAAAGGCACAGGTGTGAAACTGAGTAGTCTTATATGTCTCTAGCCACAAAACATAGTTGTGGTTGCATGATTTCCCATTTAGCAATCATTTCACTTAGTGACAAAGTTGTTGGTCCCAATTAAGGTCATTAAGTGAGGACAACCTGTGGTATAATTAAGGAACATAAAATGAAGGAGATTTGAAATGCAAGTTAGAGAAAAGAAGGTACAGCAGCTGTTTTGAGGAAATAAGATTGCTTGTTTTCACTAGATTAATATGCATGTGACATTTCTACATATAATGGTAATTAAAGATTTATATTTTATTTAGACAAAAAAGTAAAAGTATATCATTGAGCATTCACATCAAATACTAATTGTAATATCTTTGAATCAGGGATTAGACATTTAATGAAATGCCATGAATATAGTTATTATATAAACAAATTGATGGGTATTTTTAAAACCTAGTTTTGATTTTAATCCTAAAGTCTAATTTTCAAAATATGACTACCACAGAAAAATCTAACCTACTCATTCTGGAAAAAATAAAGACAAAATCCTTTCAAAAGTGAGCCTTAGGTTTTGAAGCAAATGTGATCTTGAGAAAGCTTGGGATCAAGATCAGCCCCCTTGCAAGACCTTGACTCCCAATCAGATGGAGGATCTAAAACTATGCTGCCCTGCTTTCCCCATACACAAGAACATATGGCAAGAGTTCTACAGGTGTTTTAATCAAACTGCCCAAACATGTCCTCGGAAAGCACCGTTATGGCTCAGATCCAGATTCCAAGCTCAGTACAGCAAGAGTCACTGGGTAACTGAGTCCAAAGGGCACACACAAAGTCCAGGAAAGCAGTCCAGAAGTCAAACAGGCCAAAATACATGGCACAAGCACACAAGACACAGAACTGATACATTGCTCCAGCAACACTCATGTCCTCAGGGTGAGGTTAAGTAGGCAATGCAAGTGCAGCCCTTCATGAGAGGCAAGGTTGCCTCCTCATGAGTAGTCTTGCTGACTGGCGTTGTGCCTCTCTCCTCTCTGCTCTATGTGTCTTTGGATCAGGAGGAGGTGTGGACTCCACCTCCTCTTCATTGCTAACAGGTGGCAGCTGCTCCTGGTCCTCACCTGGAGCTTCCTGGTCAACTTGCTGCAGCTGCGGCTCACTTTCCTCAGCCTCAGCCTCAGCCTGGTCACTTGTCCAGTCAACCCAGCTGAGGCTGTTCCATCAGGCTAGCATTCTCTGAGCCTCGATCCTGACCAATAATTGGCTCCACGCTTTCCTCTGCAGACTCAAACTCACCCTCCTTCTCTGAACTCACATCTGGAGATGGGTCCAGTGGTGGATCCATGACAAAAACCCACCAAGCAGGAGGAATAGACATATCTGAAGTGCAGGACAAAAAGCACTGTGTTACATATAGTTGTAAGATTTTTGTTGAATTTATAGAGCTTTAATGGTACTGTCAAGGTTCTGACTGATGGAACCAAATAAATCAGAACTCCGAGGCACAAGATTTCCTCAAAGAACATGTTTATTGGATACATGATGTCAGCATGGTCAAAAGTGAAACCAAATCTAACCCCCCCCCCCAAAAGATTCAGAGTAACTCAATATAATAGCTTCCACCCTTTTATTTAGCCATAAATCACATTCTCCAATAAAACTACTTGGCGGGCTTTCTGGCAGGACGTCCCTCCTTCTCCACTACGGTGTGGGAATGACCTTGGTTCCCACAGGATCTATTCATGTTTAGACTAGCAAAAATATCTCATTCCCTCTCTCCCTCTTCTGGCAACCTAGGAATGACAAAGATGGCTGCAGCCAGGTTCGTTGTAGAGTTGACAGGTACATTGATACATAAAGACTAATGTGAATACACACACACACATACCATGTTCTAACAACTATATTTGTGGATTAGTATACCAAAATATGGCAATTAGCATTCTTGGTAAAATTGATGTTGTCAGTCATCACAACTAACACCATAATAACAAAATTACTGGTACTTATACATTTTAAAGTGAATGGATATATGGATTCCATTTTATAGTTATTACTTTATTATATATTCCTTGCTCATCTATATAACTATTGAACTGATCTGTCACATTCTAAATTGATGAATGTAGGTAGTGAGGGATCCTAGGAATCATAGCTACAGAATTAAATTTATTTGGTTGAATATTTAATTTAGTGATATTTGTAGCATCTTGCAAAATGTATTTTTAGAGCCATATTTTTCTTATCCACAATATTGTTAACATAAATTTCCCTAATCATGTTTAAACACAGTTATTTGAAAGTTTTGTTCTGTAATGTTACTAATATAATAAATTAGATATGTGGCTCATTTCTAGAGCATAACTGATGCTACCATATGTTTTAATTTGTTAAGGGGAGCAGAACATATATAACTGGAGAGATTAATTAAATTCATTCGCTTTCAAGTACTTCTCAAACATCAGAAGAATTAAAACAACAATAATTCTAAATCCATCAGAAATTATTCAGCCGGTTAGAGTATGTAGTTAAAACAGGATTACAACTGTAAGTTGATACAGTCTGGTTCAGACTCATTAAAAACATAATGTAATATTTTGAATACTTGGAGTCATATTTAGCATAGCTTCCTGGCACCCTGTGGCTTCCTGAATATGCACTGAAAACTGTTGCAATTTTAGTCATACTACTGCTGGAAAGCCCTAGGTTTAAAACACACTTCACGGGTTAAAATCAACCCCTTATCTCCTTTGTGGTATGCCTGAGACCAAGTAAAATGTCTTGTGGGTCTTAGTGTTTTCTTTAATATATATCCCTATACAAATGTAAATCAACCTATGTTAAAACACTATTCTTCACTGGCTCAAATGTTACTACTTTATAGTTTCAAACTTTAAAATTATTTTCATTATTGTCAGAGATATTCCAGATATCATATATAATTACATATTTAGAGCAATTTCTTGTTTTTTTTTAATTGTATGGAGATGGAAAAAAAACTTTGAAAGTACAAAAAAAGTTATGAAAAGAGTAGTAGAAAATACCAGAAAAAAATTATATTTAATGTTCAAAACAAAAAATAAACCACAATCTTATACAGGTGTTTGGCAGCCAGACAGCTGTACTAGAAAAAAATCAGGATATTTTTAAAATGCTATATTCTTAAAAGTTTTAAAAGGTCAGTAAATACCAGAAATCTCTTAAAAATCAGGGGCAAACTCAGCCTTCTCTAACCTGTTGCTCTTTAGCCTGATTCACAGGAACAGAGCAACTCCAAAGGCAATCCTGTTGAGAAAGATCTTCTGATATGATTGGAATTTCTCATACAAGATAATAAGCAATTGTGTTTTGGGTGTGTGAAATCATCAAATATGGTTTATAAACCCTCATTAATTGGAGAACATGTTGTGCAAATTCAGCTGTGTTAACCAGAGAAGTACTTACAGCATTTTGTCAATAGGCGACTGTATTTTAGACTGTATTTTTTATTCTGAGGGGAAAAAAAGACAGATCTAATGAACATGGTGGGAATCAGGCATGATAAATACATCAAGATTGACATAATATTTAGGAAAGACAATAATTCATGTTTGGAAGAAATAAACTTTTAACTTTGGTTGATCTTAACCATACCAATGGGGATTACTGATAAACACATCACAAGAATTGCTAAAGTCCCAGCTTTCTTCCTGCATGCTGTGATAAATTAGCATATGGTAGGGAAGTGAATAAATCAGAAAGGTTAAAGAAATGTAACATGAGGTGTTGCAAGTTCCCATGCTGCTTATACAGTCATTTCATTTAGGGAAAAAGTGAGACTTTGATGAAGAAAAGTGTCACAGAAGTGACAAACATAAATGCATTTTCTGTAGAAGATGATAAATATTTGCAAAAAAAATCAGTTGTGCTTTGAAAAGTCATTGTGTTAAATCTAGAAAATGTATTCAATCAATGAAGTGTGAAATAGAATGATTTTAATCCTGTTTGAAGTGCAAATCTCAATGCGATTTTAGCAGTAAAACTTCTAGATAAGTCTTTGTAATATATAATGTCATGTCATCCAGGAAATACTGATAACCATTTGCTATTTGGCATATTTCACATGATTAAAACTGCAATTATTACTAAATCTTGAATTTCACATTTACAAAAAGCCATATTAAGATGTCCATTTTTACTCCAACTCTGCAAAATCAAACATTAGAAAAATTTAAAGGGTGATAACGATCAAATAAGAATCATTTGATTGAACTAATGAATTACTTCCAGTTATTTGGGCATATACATGCAATGTGCATATAGAAAGATAGAGACACTGTGTGTGTTTGTGTAAATACACATGTGCAATGAATTTTAATACAATATGATTTCAACATAAGAACAGTTTACAGTTGGTATCCTTTATAAATAAACTAGGGTCAAAAAAAGATTTGTAGATGACAAATATTCTCTTTTACATATATTCTATTATACACATGCCCACAGATATCCTGAAATATAAGGCTCTTTTTCATGCAGTTAATAAATAAATAAGAATGTAAATAGGAATAAATGTAACTTTATCTTAAATTTAGTAAGTGTTAAAATTTGAATACTGTATCTTCTTTTTTTTATTTTACCAAGGTTAGAAGACATGGAAATCAAAGCCAACACTGAGTGGCAAACAATTTCCATTCTTGTAATTAAAGCAATAAAATAATTGAAAATATAAACACTAATAGTAAACTATACAACAGTCCATATAGAAAAAAATATGCATAAACCAGATATGCAACTATCACTGGCCTCAAATAAGAACACAATTCCTCAACTGAGAGAAACTATTTTAATTATTAAATCATTATTGCTAGTGGAGAAAGAAAATTATGCCCATATGTTTTTTAATATGCATAATACCAAAACCAATTCTGTTCCCATATTGAGCATGGACTTTTGAATTAAAAAAAACCACTATTTATGAACAGATTATTGCACTTTGGATTTTCATCTGATCTGGGTGGTTGATATAGTACAGAAAACTATAACCATGTATAAGTGAACTTGACCATTTAAATTAAAAGAATGAAAAGAATTCTCAAAGAAATGTTTAAGTGATTGAATTTACAACATAATGAGTATCATGATGTACAGGCAGAGCTTTTATTATGCTGTCTTATCTCATGGTAATTATATTTTTGTATAGGACAAAATCTTCAGGTTGATTAAGGTAAAGGTTTTTGTAAATTGTACAGCTGGCATAGAGATACCTGCCATCTATTTCAAATTCCCAATTTTACATACTTTAATTAAACTGTAATAAAGGACATGTGGTACAATGAACAAAATTTAAATTTACAGAAAAATGATTGTCACAATTTTTAAATAATTTATATTAAAACTTTTAAACAAGTAGATAAAAATTAATACAAATTAATAGACAGCAAGCAAGGAAAAATAAATAAAAGAAGAAGCAAAAACTGTAAGAAAATTTAAAAAGAAAAATAGCAAAGAAACTTGGCTTCTGAAATGGCTTCTGATATTCTTTACAACATTATAAGTAACATATTTTCTCTCTCTAAAGTTACATCATATTACCTATAATCTATCCTGTCTAATAGTCAAAACCATAAATTCATTTTGATCATTTTTATGCAAAAAGTCCATAAGAGGATTCCAGTCCACAATATGTGTTACTAAAGTCTTTTCTCTAATCAGATAAGTTAATTTACTTATTTCAGCAAAATCTATCAACTTAAATAGCCATTCCTGCATGCTGGATACTACCAAATCTGTGTGCAACTCTGTGCATACGATAGTTTCACTGCTGTGATAATATATTATTCCAATTTTGATTGTAATATATGTTTTGAATTGTGAGCTGCCCAGAGTCATTTGCTGAGATGGCTGGCTATAGAAATCAATCAATCCATCAAACAAACAAACAAACAAATAAATTAATTTTGAAATAATCTTTCATGGCCTTTTTCTAATTGCTTTCCCATTAATACTAAAAGGCTTCAATTTAATATTAATCTTTAAAATCTTCTGTATTAAAGTATGCATTTGGATCCAAAAAAATTAGCTTTTTTTCATATCCACCAAGCACAATAAAATGTCCCTTCATGTTGTTCATATTTCCAACATATTTTTAAAATTATTTTATACATGCTATGTAATGTCTCTGGTGTCATATACCAATGATACATCAGTTTATAAAAATTCTGTTTGAAAACTTAACACAGTGTAAATTTCCCTTTTAATCACATATTATCCCATTGATCCATCGACATTTTTAACCAAAATTCTTAGCTCACCTTATCACACATTCTTTAAGCTGTTTTTCCTCTATTTCTAATTTCAACAAAAGTTTATACATTTTAGCATTTACATGTTCATCATTAGTACAGAACTGTATTTGCTGCATAGTCTTTTCATCCATTTTTAATATTTCAAATAACTGTAAATGGGGGAACCATTGATACTGATATACTTCAGCTATTAATTCTGAGCAATCTGTTGCTTGGTGTTAAGAATTCTGAGATATATGATAGAAGTAGGTCTTAGATTCACATATGTCACATTCTTTCTTTAAGATTGCCAGATAGCAATTTTTTTTACTAAAAACAAAATAAAAATAATTACATTTTCAGATTGTACTAACAGCGAAATTAAAACAATCTGAGAGAGATGCATCATTGAAAATTCTAAATAGTAACAAATTTAAAAATGTAGATTACATATGGTCTAATGATATATATTCCATTTTTTTTATCAGTGCCTATGACACGCAGACAAGATTCTAAACCTATGCAAAGATCAAGTGAATGGAGTCACTCCATAATGTTCTGTCATAAGGATACCTAGGTGAAGATATTGTTCCATCAACAGTTCTATATATTTTTTTATGTTCTTGATTGTGGCCACCACAAACAAATGTCACAGATTTAAGATTTAAAAATGCACTTTCAGCTTTATGAGTATCTGGCTTCATCTGTTTAATTTGGATATATAGGAGATAAGATTCATGCTATATTTTGTCAAAGTTGGTGAGAAAAAAAATGGCCTTAGCCCTCCATCCCCCATTTCCTACAGCTGATAGGAAAACTGATACCAAACTGATATCCATGGGCATAACTGTGGGAAATTAATCAGGACATTGAATCAACAGTTCTTTCCTGTTTTGTTTTGTTTTCCCAGTGAGAGCTAATCTAAATTAATATGTATCTTGCTTGCTTCTGAGCTATAAACAGTTTTATCCTCCATGAATTTTTCTAATTCTTTTTTAAAGTTGTTCATGTTGTTAACTATTATAGCTTATTATCGCAATTTCCATGCTGTAAAAGCTTCCCTTTATATATATTCTAAATATCTGTATACACTTATTCTGTAATAAAAACACAAATTGTAAAAGGCATGTTTTACTCTTAATTAGTTTTTATTTAAACTATTTTATTCATTATATTTTGTTTAAAATAATTATTTTACTAATAGCTCATCATTCATCCATACTTGAATGTTCTGTTTTCTTTCTTTAAATCTAGAAAATATAAAAACAAGCTATTTTAAAAAGTACTACTTGTCCCATAATATTGTGCATATGAAGAAAATTACTTCTTACATTTTTCTATTATGAGAGGTTTCCAACTAGTACCATTTTATATCTTGTTTGTTAATCAGTGTTAGTAAGACTCTACATCCTATCAGGAAATCAGTCAGCTAGACTCTCTTTTAAAAACTTAGTTATGGTCTTTATCATTTCACTTGAAAAAAAAATATATAGCTAATATTTGTAATTTCCTAGAACTCCATAAATAATCCGCTCCTCTCGTCTCCTTCCCTCCCCTCCCCTCCTCCCTCCATTCCCCTTCCCTCCCCTCTGCTATATTAGACTCTTTCTTATTCTTGAAGATAATTGTATTTTGAGGATACTCTCACACAAGCATTTGACAAGGTATTTAGATAAAAAATGCTCCCCTCATGAGCCATAGTTAAACTTTGAATCAGTTAGTGGAAAACTTTGGTGACTGATTTAAGGCCTTCCTGCTATCTCTGAGCTAATTTGTTTTAGCTAAGTGATTTTCTTTCATTTTCACCCATATGCATGAACATGTAGGCATACACATGCTCATTTATACTTATTCATATGCTGAATCATACATATTCTTTAAAAATTCTTTAATAGGTACCACCTTGCTGTAGTGATTTATTCACTTTTGGATTTATCAAAAAAACTTTTTTTCCCTGAAGAAGTGCTGGCATGCTCTATATCTTCTGCAGTGAAAATATTAAACAGTTTTCTTGTGGTTTTAGAATAGAATAGAGCTGGAAGGGACCTTGGAGGTCTTCTAGTCCAGTCCCCTGCTCAGTCAGGAGAACCTATACCATCTCAGACAAGTGACTGTCTAGCCTCTTCTTAAAAATCTCCAGTGATGGAGCACCCATGATTTCAGGAGGCAAGCTGTTCCACTGGTTAATTGTCCTCATTGCCAGGAAGTTTCTCCTTAATTCCAGGTTGCTTCTCTCTTTGATCAGTTTCCAACCATTGTTTCTTGTCCTGCCCTCTGGTGCTTTGGTGAATAATGTGACCCCTTCTTCTTTGTGGCAGCCCCTCAAATACTGAATTTACAAATTACATCACTCTGATAGAATATGAAAAAATCAAACTGATTCTAATTTTCACTTTGTTTTTAAAATGTAAATGTTTTTTGAAATCACAGTAAGCCAAGTAAGAGTAAGAATAGAGGAATAAGTTTAGTTGAAATCAGCTTGAATGGCAGCAGTTCCTGACTAAATGCTTGTTTAAAATGTCATGGATATGCTTTTTCTTGTATCTTTCAGGATATTTCTATGTGATACTTGTCCCCTTTTATGAATCTTCTGAATTGTTTTAAAATCAGCTACAAAACTGTCTTCTCAGATTACTTCAATACATATTGACATTTTCTGATTAGCCATTAGCCAATTAGCAACCTCTCCAGCTGACCAACAAGAGAGAACCAATAAAACCAAGGCACTGCAGAAGTAGTTGGCACTTCTCAATACACATTACAAATACAGATGTGCAACTGCATGGTTGGTAGAAAATGCATGGATATGGTGCCTTAATTATGTCAGTATTCACTGTCCCAATGAGAAGCACAGTGAATGTGAAAAGAGAAGACAAAGGTGGAAAACAGTTGGCAGCCTACCAAGAAAAAATCCATACTATTACAACATCCAGTTTTGCTTTGGTTTAAATGAATTAGCACAAAACAAGTGAAATGCTAAGTCAAGGTCACCAAATTTATTTATTTATTTATTTATTTACTTAATTTATAAAGACACCCATGTCACTTTTACATGACTCTAGGTGGCTAAAAATAAAACAAATAAAAACATAAAGTGCATAATATAAAACAAAAATAAGAACAGTTAGCAGCAGGGCTTCATCTAAAACAAATGCAGAAATTATTATAGATTTGTTACTGGTGTGGTACATTTATTTATTTATTTAGCGTATGGCATGTCATATGTGGACTTGCAATATATATTAAGATTTTCCCTAGATTAAAAAAAACAAAATGAGATATGAATGTCAAAACAGATCTATATTCAGATGCCAATGTCTAGCCCATCTAACCATTGAAACGCAGTATCAGTTATATGAAAAAAATCAAATACTGATCCAGTACATGCCCTTGGCTTATAGATGGTCACAGGGGTGGTACAAAATGGAAGGCAGATAGAGGAGCCCTACATGAAGTTCAGTTTTTCTACACATTCCAGAATTCACTTTTTAAATAGTATTATTTTCAGTTGAAGAAAATTGCTGGACATGACAAAACTCAGGGGAACAATAAGAACTCTATATACTACCAGAACTCTTGATTGTCTTGACCTTTAACTGGGCAAACAATCATACAGCAACATTTTTTGAATCTAGGTACCTCAAATGGGATAACGTACAGAATGTATGCAAAATCCAGGACCCATGACTCCTGAAGGAATAAAGTTTGGGAAAGCTGTGGTTGCTTCAGTGCTGTACTGGCAACTGCTGAACTGCTGCTGAGGTCATGTGATCTTCATTTTCAACATTCTGTGACAGTTCTCCAGTTTCACAATCTTTCAGTTCCTCCCCAACCTAACAGCAACCACTTACCAAGCTGGCAGGAATAGCCAACACTCCAGAAAATAGGCTTAAGATACAGAAGTATCTTAACAGACTTAAACATTTGAACTATCTAACAAAATGAAATTCAATGGTGAAAAAAGTAAGGTTCTACATTTAGACAAGAAAAACCAAATGTACAGGTATAGTATTGGTGGTACCTGGATCAATAGTAGTAACTGTGAGAGGGATTGTCCTAGTGGACAATCACTTAAATATGAGCCAGCAGTGTGGTGCAACTGCCAAAAAAAGCCAACACAGTCCTAGGCTGCATTATCAGAGGGATAGAATCAAGATCATGTGAAGTGTTAATGCCACTTTATAATGCCTTGGTAAGATCCACACTTGGAATACTGCATCCGACATTGGTCGCCACAATGTAAAAAAGATGTTGAGACTCTAGAAAGAGTGCAGAGAAGAGCAACAAAGATTGTTAGGGGACTGGAGGCTAAAACATATAAAGAACGGTTGCTGGAATTGGGTATGTCTAGTTTAATGAAAAGAAGGACTAGGGGAGACATGATAGCAGTGTTCCAATATCTAAGGGGTTGCCACAAAGAAGAGAGAGTCAAGCTATTCTTCAAAGCAGCTGAAGGCAAGATAAGAAGCAACGGATGGAAACCAATCAAGGAGAGAACCGACATAGAACTAAGTAAAAAAAAAACCTGTTAGTTAGAACAATTAATCAGTAGAACAACTTGCCTCCAGAAATTGTGAATGCTCTAACATTGGAAGTTTTTAAGAGACTGGACAACCATTTGTCTGAAATGGTATACGGTTTCCTGCCTGAGTAGGGTGTCGGCGCTGTGACACAGGGATTGGACTAAGGTTCAAGGTCCCTTCCAACTATGTTATTCTGTTCTGTTATTTTGTTATGTGATGGGATGAGAAGGGAAAGGAAGGGAGGAAGGAAGGAAGGAAGGAAGGAATATTTCTGAAACTTTTGCGCAACAGGGCATGGGTTGTCTAGTACATCATAAAATAACTGTAGCCTACTGTATGTTAGATTTTTGTCACATACAGTATATCTTCTTTCTTTCTTTCTTTCTTTCTTTCTTTCTTTCTTTCTTTCTTTCTTTCTTTCTTTCTTTCTTTCTTTCTTTCTTTCTTTCTTTCTTTCTTTCTTTCTTTTTTCTTTCTGAAGGGTCAGAGTGCGGAAGAATAAATTGCCTGGATTTACTAACAATCAAATAAATTACAGTTGGGAATTTTACAGCAACCAAAGGGAATTTAGCATATAATTTTCACAAATCGTGATGTGATTTGAGTACTGAACTCTATTAACCTCTTTTGAAAAACATGACCTGTTTTTTTAACCACAAACTTTGATTATATCTAAAGCAATTTTTACTATGCCTTAAAACTTGTTTTTATTGAAAAAGCAAGTCTTATAATATGTTTTCAATAAGGATCTGGTATTTACTTCTAGCTTTTCCTATTGAGATTACTTTTCCAATTCATTGTGCTTATCCCACTACTATATAGCATATGGGAATAAATTTTATAAAATTACATTGAATAATGGAATAAATTTATCATAATAAGTTCCAATTTCCCATGTGAAATATAGAATATAAGAGCTTAAGATTTTAATCATAATATAATGCTTATTTTGAAATGTATTTCTCAGTTGCATTTTTGTCACAATAAATTTGAGAAAGTAAAGGCTTGATCACATTCAGTTGAAACAAGAACATAAGGATTTAAGCAAATCAATTTTGCAAAAAAATAACATTTAAGCATTAAATGATGCAACTGCTTTCCAGGTACACAGAGGACATAAACCATGGTGTAATTTTATTTTTTTATATTTGGGGGGATGTTGGACTAAAAGTATTATGATTCTTGTCATGGTGATTATTCAAAATAATATGATAAAAAAATTCATAGCATAGCAGGACTGGTGAACCAGAATGTTGGTGAGAGAATTATTTTTGGAAAAAATGGGGTAATAAATTCAGATCTTTTTAGCACTGTTTATATGTGATTCTCTGATCCTGGGAACAAAGTTTGATGTTTCAAAACATTGCAGAACAGATGGATATTTCTGTGATTTCAAACAGGCAATTATTAAAACAAGATTCTACTAAACGGAAGATTAAAGGCAATAGGGAGGCTCTTAACATATTTACTGATAAATAAAGGGTACAATATCATACATGGACTTGCAATATATGTTAATATTTCACCGGCATTAATAAAACACAATTAAATATAAATGTTAAAATATCTATATTGAAATACCAATGTCTAGGCTATCTAACCATCACAGCATCATTTATATGAAAATAAATCAGATACTGGACTGGTATGTGCCCACAGTATACCTATTTTGATTCCAGGAATCTGTATTGCCTCTCTTTGCTTATTACAATAACCCTACATAATTAGTTTCTTTAAGAATCTTGCAGAAAGAGTGAGAATAATCTGACCAGCAATTTTTCTATGGTATTCAAATCTGCATTCTTACTAAGTTCAATACTCTTGAAGTTGTTTAACCTAAGTTTATGAGAGCTATTCTTGCACGTGCAAAATGTATTAAGAATACATTTTACGTTAGGACATGGGCTACAGCTTAGTTTTCCCTCATAAACTTTTGGTTAAAATTGTGGTTTTTTTTCCTCTTCAGTCTGATTCTCTTAGTCTTTAGAAACTGCCTTAAATCAATCTGACTTAAGAAAGCTATTGACAAAATCATTGATTGGGTTTTTCTATGGAGAATTTCTGCTCATTATGCTCTGAAAGTTCCAGAAGTAGATTCAAGTAATGGATTTGGGACATACACCTTTAGTCTCATCTAAGCCTAGTATCTCTTCCTATAAGTTAGGGCAGGGTCCCCTGCCCCCACGTCTGTGGACCTCTACTGGTCTGTGGCCTGTTGGCAACTGGGCCACGCAAGCGGCAGGCAAGCTTGGGAAGCTCCACTTGTGCAAGTAGCGTGCACATGCACAAAACCATCTCCTCCCCTCCCCCCCCCCGCTGACACTTCTGGTCTGGTGAGCCAGAAATGTTAAAGACCACTGATTCTTCCAAAAGGGTTTGTGTGGGCCTCCTATTTGTCATCTATTATAATATGAAATTTTGCAGGGCTTTTACTTTAGCCTGGCTGAATGCCCTGCCTTTTGCCATCTTCCTTGGATGCGCAAAGGATACTCCAGGTAGAGAACACAACTACTATTTATTGCTCCTCTTATCTGACAGGACCACAAATATAGGTTGCCAGTTTTGTGCCTCTATATACATTATTTGCTTTACTTGTAGTTGAGGATTCTGATTGTCATTTGCTTACTTGTATTTCATGTTTTTTTCCTGAAATTGTTATACTTTTATACTTTTATCCCTATACTTTTATGTTCTATATTTCATTCTATTTCTTGAAGTAAAGATGAGTATATTTATCCTTAATGTTTATATTTATCCTTATTTCTTATAAATTTATATATACAGATAGTCCTTGACTTACCACTATTCATTTAGTCATCATTCAGAAATACAACAGTACTGAAAAAAGTGATTTACGACCATTTTCACACCTATGACTATGGCAGTATCCCCATGGTCACGTGATCAAAATTCAGACACTTGGCAACTGGCATGTATTTAGGATAGTTGCAGTGTCCTGGGATCATGTGATCGCCTTTTGTGAACTTCTGACAAGTCAATGGGGAAGTCAGATTTACTTAACAACTGTGTTACTAACTTAACTGTAGAGATTGGCAATTATGGCAAGAAAAGTTGTAAAATGAGGGGGAAATCACTTAACAACTGTCTTCTTAGCAACATAAATTTGGGGGTCAATTGTGGCTCTATGTCAAGGACTACCTGTTCATGTATTTATATTTACTTACTGTTTAGGTTTTCTGTCACTTTTTTGTGGCCTCATGGCCATAATAAAGTTATTTGATTTTGACCTTGCCAAGATTGTTTGGTAATGGAAAATAACTAATATAATCTGTAATTTATAATAGTCTAATTTGTCAGTGGATTAGGAATTTTGGTGATAATCACTGAAACTTTCCAAAAAAGCAGTATAGCAAAAGCCCCAATGCTCTCAGGTATAAGGTATTTTGAAATCTGATGAGCTCCCAAATTTATCACATATTGCAATATAGTTTTCTTTAAGTATGTTTTTTAAAAATAAAATACAGTGAGTTTTTAAAAATTAGAAGGAATATTTTTCTAATATAATGAACATGTAGCTGTAGATATCAATTGGCATAAAATAAATTGGTATTCATTAGAAATATACAACATAATAAATTATACTCTGTAGTAATTGAAGATTAACTTTTTTTCATTGCCAACTTCTATAGTGCAAAATGAAATTAAACAAAGGTGAAATATTTTTAATCTTGTCTTTACATGGAATTCAACATTTATTGAGAACTACTTCAACAACTGGATATACAATTCCAATGATTCTTGTGTTACAAAATAATGCACATTTTTTGGATTTATTTTAATTGACATGATTTTTTAGCTTAAAAGTAACTGCATCAGTGGTGGGATTCAGCCGGTTCGCACCATTTTGGCAGAACCGGAAGCTAATTTTTTGTTGCCCAGGCCCAGAACGGACTTCCAGAAGCGGCATCCACACAGAGAACCGGTTGTTCACATATTTGAATCCCACCACTGAATTGCATCCATATAACAACAACAAAAACAACAGCAATAACAACTAAACTACAAAACAAAATAAATCATTAATATTTTTAAAAGGTAGAAAAAGCAATACCAGTTCCTAATTAGTAATAAAATATGTAGTGAAATAAAAGGCAAAAGAAAATAATTATAATAAAACACAGTTTGACTGGTACTGAAAAAGCAACCAGCTAAGCAGTTTAAATTCATACAAGTTTGTGTTAGTAACAAATCTTAAGAAGCCTAAAAGTTTCTGCAGTCATCTATGGCTCATCTCCATCTTTCGATTTACAAACTACATTCATTCATCTCAGGTTTCTCAGAAAATTCAGATTTCATTAATGCTTTCTACAAACTTGGGATTTATTTTAATGTACTTGTATATGAAATTTATGTGGCTGCCCATCTTAAGAAATGTCTCTGGGTGACAAATCATATATTTTAAAAAAAATTGACAGAACACAAAAAGCTAAAGTATCTCACACTTTATTTACTTATTTGTTTATTTATATAGAGAGAGATTTATAAGATTATTCAATTCAAACAATGTGACTCTGGGTGGCATATAACATAAACACACAATAATGATAATAGCAATTATTATAATAGTAATAGGCTCATAATAGCACGTCATGTTTAACTCTACTTGAAAAGAAGAAAGTATAGATAAGTGATGTGGCAATACCAGGGGACAGTAGAATAGAAAACAAAGAATTGGAGATCACAAAGTATCAAGATCTGAAAATTGAAATTGGAAGATTATGGCATAAAGTGGTCATGGTGGTCCCAATGATTATTAACACACTGCCTGCCATAGCAAGAAATCTTGGATGACACTTTGAAAATCTGTGCATTGATACAGCTTCTATCAGTCAATTACAAAATGTCACTCAGCTTAGATCTGTACATATACTACTATGAAACATTATAACATACTAATATTGATGAATATTAACACCAGCTAAAGAATTGGCAGCTATGATTTCAGAAATGCCCTGAAATTATGAAAGAGGACATAATGTTCTGTACTGAAGAAAACAAAGTAATGATAAGGAAATGTCATGACTGTTCTTGAAAAGATTAAACTTCTCAAATATGTATGGTCTCCCATCAGTATTTCTCTTATTAATTGGATAGTTCCAAATGAAAACATAGCTTTCTACACTGAGCAGAAACTGTTTAATATTTTGCAGAATACAACTTCTTAAAACTCATTTTTGTCTCCCCCCCCCCTCCTTTTTCAGCAGATGGATGTACTGACTGGTCAGTGGATTACAAAAAGTATCAAGTCTTAGTGGGAGAACCTGTTCGTATAAAATGTGCATTGTTTTACGGATATATAAGAGCAAATTATACCATCGCACAAAGTGCTGGACTCAGTTTAATGTGGTACAAGAGTTCTGGACCTGGAGATTTTGAGGAACCTATCGCTTTTGATGGAAATAGAATGAGCAAAGAGGAAGATGCTATTTGGTTTCGTCCAACACTGGCACAAGACAGTGGGCTTTATGCATGTGTCATAAGGTATGTTTTAACCTTTTTCATCAGCAAAAAGTACATAAACAGTATTCATTTATTATTTATTCTTCTGTCTAAATCATTTTGTTGCCTAAATTATTTTGATTGCAAACAGTTTTTAAATAGAAACTATCTTTATGACATTTATGTTTAATGGTAAAAATAGTTTACAAATGTATTTGGTCTGTATTCAACTACATTTATATTCTAGGAAGCATTCCCTAATGAGTTGTTTTGATTGTCCTGTCTTTGAAATTCTTCTTGTTAACAGAAGTGTGCACTGGTATGTTGCCTACTGTATCTCTTAGCTGGTAGGGTATGGTTCACAGTAAAATGGTTTTCAAAGTAGTTTATATATTAAAAATCCTAGTTTGCATAGCATAGATGAACTTGTCTATAATAAAACTGGATTTCTGTTGTGATTGTGCATACGACTTGTGGTCTGAAAAGGTCAAAATTGATCAGTTGTGTTCTTAGTGTTAACAGACAATTCTTCATAAGTCATTGGTGTGATTAAGGCTAACCTAGTCTATTCATTTTCTATCTTATAAAAAGCATTATGTGAAAGCTTTCATTTATGAAATCCATGATGGATGATGGAAGTCAATATTTACAGTCTCATCTTGTCACAACCATGGCAGTTGGAAGACTTCAGCTTGCAATCTAAAAGTAAATGGTAAAGAACATGAATAAATGAAATGAAAGAGGGGAAAAATATGTGTTGTGTGTCTGTGAATCTAAAAGAAAGACAAAGATTTGAATAAGGAGTCTTGGATCTTGTGGAATGAGTTGATGAAAACATGAAGTTAAGTGTAGTCTCTACAAAAGGAGAGACTAAAATGTATATTTAAATATGAATTGGTGCCATCTATGCTGTTGTGGGTGTGTATAAAAGTATGAATAGATAGGTTGGTGACAGTTATATGTGAAGAGTTAATATGAACAGTGATAATGGAAGAACTGAGAATGATTTTATGCAAAATGTATTGTTGGGCAAATATGTTCTTTAATAAGTTGCACAAATAGATCTTTTGAAGTGAAACGAGGATGTTCAGAAACTTGAGAGTTAACCTTTAATACACATGCATATATTCCCAAACTAATATATCATTTTTTATAGTTTCTGCTTTTGAAATACATATTCCTCTATTTCAGTTTATTCTCTAACACTAAAATTATTCATACTGAGATATACTTTTCTCCCTGTGGAGAAAACGGACACCATCTGGGCTCCCTCTTAGATTTTGGAAATTATCAGAGAACACAGAATTAATTTAGAAAGAGGTTAAATGATGCACATAAAAATGCAGGAAAAGTCTTGCAGAGAAAATGCACAGTTTATTGCTAAATGGCTTGAAACATTTTGCTTATTGCTCTTTGCAGAAAGACCATAAAAATCTGTGATAGCTCTTCATTGACACATATTGTAGATAAGATGCAGTTACCTCCATATTGCAGGATCCACAACAAATTAAAGACCTAGATGTATAGCTGGAAAGAAGGGATACCCATTATTTAAATTGTCTGGTTTCATAACCACAATAAAATACAAACAGAAATAAAATCATATTATGCTGTATCTCTCGAATATTTAGCTTTTGGTACTAATAATTTTTTAAAATGTTCTTTTCTCCCTTTAAGCATCAGGCCTCATTTTTGCCTCATTATGCACTTTATTATCCATAGAATAAATATTTATTTTGTATTTACTTTTAGATGGAAACACAACACATGAACATAATCTAAATGTAAATAATTGCTTAGGTTTGGACCTATATCCTAAGATACTAGGAGACAGAGATAGCTAACATTTATAGGGAATTTATCTGCAGTATATCTGTGATTTTAGTTTGTTGAAAATGCTGTATAGTTTCAATCATTTATTCAGCACTTCGTTTAGAGATATACTGAGCATTTTTAATCATCATTACACACTATGAAAGACCTCCTCTAGGCTCCTTTTCACATGTAAATTGTACTTCCAAACTGTGAAATATGTGTGAGGTAACAGATTATCAATTGTTTCAATGCAGGACATAATTAAGAAAATTAACATATTGAGCAAGCTATATTTATTAACAAGTAGCAGAAAAAATATTACACACAGGACTCTTTGCAAGCTTAACCATCCTCATTTCCCAAATCTAAGCTGGCAGACAAGATTTTTTTCCAATTAATACATTATGAAATCACAAATGGTTAAAATCTAATGGTCTTGTCCAATGGTATGATTCAAATAATTTAATAATCAGTTCTCTGGTCTAATGACGGTTTTAAGTATAAAAAACCCATATACTGAAAGGTAGTTTATTATTTCATGCATTTAATACTTAAATAAGAACAATAAAAGAGATACACAAAACTAGATTATGTTACCATACTTCCCCAAAAATAAGATTGGATCTTATATATTTTTTTTGACCAAAAGACCCATTAGGTCTTATTTTGGGGGGATGTCTTACATTACAGCAGGTGGCAAGTGTGGGGGGGCAGGGCATGGTGTGCACATGCGGCGGCAGCCCAAGGCCAAAGTGCCGGTAGAGCACCATAGGGTCATGGAGGGTGCTGAAGAAAGCTGGTGTCCTCCCTGCAGTGCCCATGCCAATTGCCACTTCCCTGCCAGAGCTGGAATGCTGCTGTGTTTACCATAAGTGCCAATACCGGTAGATGCCAGCCCTCTCTCTGGCGGGTCTGGGCAGCTGCTAGAGAGTGAAAGGCCCATTTCAGTGCCTGGCAACATTAGGGGGTTTGCCCTTTCACTCCCCTTCCGAGTCAGACTGGTGGCTCTTTCGGCCACCTGACCTTCTTTGCAGCTCTGCCCACACAGCCACCAAAGTGGCAGGTGGAGTGCCAGAGCTGGCATCTGGGCGATGGTGGGTGCTTTCCAGCTCTGTCACATTTCTCTGCTGCTGCGGAGCTGGAGAGCTTGCCCCACCCATCATCGCCCAGATGCCCTCCCTTCCCAAAGCATGTCTATGCTAACCTTCTTTCCAGCTCTGACGCGTTCCTCTGTTGTGTTCCTCCGCCACTGTGTGCAGTCCCACAAACAAAAGAAGTTTGTGTAACTAAAAAAAAAGTTCAATCAATCAATTCCACCTTCTTATATATAAAAAAAAGAACTCACGAAATTGGAATTGATTGATTGAATTGTTTTTTTTAGTTGCACAAACGTCTTTTGTTTGTGGGACTGCACACGGCGGCAGAGGAACACGACAGAGGAATGTGTCAGAGCTGGAAAGAAGATTAGCAAAGAAATGCTTTGGGAAGGGAGGCCATCTGGGCAGTGGTGGGTGGGGTAAGCTCTCCAGCTCTGCAGCGGCAGAGAAATGTGATGGAGCTGGAAAGCTTTCCAGCTCCAGCGCTCCACCTGCCGCTTTGGTGGCTGTGTGGGCAGAGCTGCAAAGAGGGCTCAGAAGAGGAATGAAAGGGAAGAGGGTGGGTGGGCAGGTGAGCGGGGATCTGTCCCACCCCACCCCACTTGTTCTGTGGCCCCCAATGCATTTGTCCATGACATTCCTCTGCCACTGTGTGCAGTCCCACAAACAAAGTTTGCCAAAGTGGATCCTGGGCTGCAATATGTGCTGCAATGGAAGTGGAGCAGCTGGCATGAGGGAAGGAGTAGCTGAGAGAAGAAAGAGGATTGAGAAGCAGGGCCATCCTGGCCCACCAGGCACCGAAGCGCCGCTGAAAACAGCAGAGTCTGTGTGTGCGCCTGCTATACACTTGCCCGATGTCAGCCATGCTTTCCACACCTCGGATCAGCTGCAGTGCACTGTGGAAAGCATGGCTAATGCGAGGCAAGCATGTGTCAGGTAGGCACATGGACTCCACTGTTTTCAGTGGTGCTTCTCACTCGGCCACTTTTCCTCTTTCTTCTCCCCTGCTCCTCCTTCCCTCGCACCTGCTGCTCCATTCCCGGTCTCTCCATTGCAGCACACATTCCAGCCCAGGATCCACTTTGGCAGAGGCAGGGTTTGGGGGATGGTGAATCCCCATTTGTGGTGTGTCCACCAACCAATCGCCATGCTGCATCTCAGGAGGGCACCAAAAAAAGCAGAGTCCATGTGCGTGTCTACCTCATGCTTGCTCCATGTCCACCATACTCTTCACGGTGCACTGCAGCTGATCCGACGTGGTGGGCCAGGCACCCCCCCAAAAGAGCGGAGTCTGTGTGTGCACCTGCCTTGCCCGCTTCAACCATGCTTTCCACAGTGCACTGCAGCTGATCCGAAACAGTCAGCCAGGCACTGAAGCACCATCGAAAACAGCAGAGTCTGTGTGCATGCCTGCCTTGCCCTCATCAGCCATGCTCTCCATGGTGCTCTGTAGCTGATCCGAGGTGGCTGGCCAGACACCGAAGCACCGCCGAAAACAGCAGAGTCTATGTGCACACCTGCTACATGCACACCTGTTAGCCGTGCTCTCCACTCCTCAGATCAGCTGCAGCATGTCAGGGAGAGCATGGCTGACGTTGGCTGTTTTCGGTGGCACTTCGGTGCCTGGACATCCACCTTGGGTCAGCTGCAGCGCGCCATGGACAGCATAGTGGATGCGGGACAAGCGCGAGGCAGGTGCACACATGGACTCTGCTTTTTTCAAGTGCCATTTTAACAACCAGTTCGCTGAACTCAAGAAAAAAGTAGGTATCAGTTCTGCCAAACCAGTGCAAACCGGCTGAATCTCACCACTGGTCTTGTCATGTCTGTTCTTGGTATTAGTTTAGATGGCTTTGTTATAGCTGCCAATCTTAGCACATCTAGAAGGAAGGGAGATGTTTAATGAAATAGCCCAATTGCTAATTTATGAATAACATTATTATTAATAATGGCCACATTGCCACTTATCTATGTAGTTAATAGCATAACATTAACAAATAAATAAACAAAAGTCTTTGTGAAGATGATAAGTTTATATTTTGCTCTAGAGAGGAAGGTAGAAGGTAGAAGGAAAAAGAAATATTAGGGGGAATATGATTTGCTGCAAGTCAGGTTGAAAACTAAACATTGTATGAAATAGTCATATTATATTTTTCCTTTTTTATTTCTTCAGTTTATGTTTTCTATTTAAATTTTAATTCATCAAGCCAATATCATTTGAAAAATGAAAAATAATATAGGAGGGATATAAATAAAAAATAAATAATATATATATATAGTGTAAACAGATGTAATTACTGAACTTATTATTTGGTGCACTGGACTCTACTAATGTTGCCTTAAAATAGATTGAGACATTTCAACTAGGGTGTTATGCAGCTAGGTAAGATAGAAATACATGTGAGAAACTGTCAATTTTTTAAGGCTCTTTTTGTTTTTAATTTGATGGATTCTTGTGTAATCATGAAGAAAAACTATCAGGAGATAAAGGCAAAAGAATATGTGGCCCCCGAATGAAAAATGTTAAGAATCCAGATTCCAGGGTCTAAATCAGTTTCCAGTTATCATTGTTTCAAGATTGTTATTGATGAAGCCATATCTATGTTAATGTTAACTAGCATTTTTATTACAAAATTAAAACATTGCTCTCATGCATATGAATAGTATTGTGCATTGGAACTCTATTTTTAATCTTCAAAGAAGATTGTTTGTAACGTCATCAATAATAATTACACATCTCAAATTGCTTAAGTATTAAGGTTTTTTTATTCTCTTATAATCCGTCTGGCTTTGTATTCTTTTAATTTAATTATCATCATTCTAAAACTATTATAACAAGTTTTAAATCTTTTATATGAAATCTTTTCAATGGCTAAAACCGTTATAACTCCTACAATTTTCAAATTTTAATATTCACAATTCTCTCAATATATTTTCATAGGAATGATATATCATCATGATCATCCTAACTGCTCATCTCTGAATTTGTTCCATTTCCTTTGAATCTTTCTTGAAGTGATTATTTAGAACCAGGTATAAAATTACCTTAGTCCAAGGTTTGAAGAATACAGAGAAAAATAAATTTATTGTTGGATTCATCATCATCCTTCATAGTGAAAAGGAGAAGCTACTTTGTGTTCTTCTTTCCATCTTATTTTGCTATTGTTAGGTACCTATAAAGATAAAAGCTGGAATAATTAAAGGTCCTGTAGGACTGCTCATATTAATTTTCCACAGTATTGTTTTTAGTGGCTTGGAAAGTTCTGTGTGATAGAGCTTTTCCAATTGACTGATGGTGGTTTTGTCAGTGCAGATGGTGTTCAAGTGGTCCTCCAGATGTTTTGGTATTGTTCAAATGATGGTATTATGGTTCATCACACAGTCAGCCAGATGTTCAGCCTGGATTTGGCATTTTTGTCTGCCTCTTGAATCCTGAATGTTTGATAATGTTAAGAGGTATTGTTGCAATATATAAGCTGTTCCGAGTAAGGATGCTTTTGCAATTGACTGATGGTGAATTTGTCAATGTTTAAGTGATACTCCAGTTGTTTTGGGATTGCACCAGTTGTTTTGGGATTGGACCAAAGGATTGCCTGTGACTTTTGGTACTACCTTTGCTTTCTTTGCCACAGTTGTTCTATTTGCAGGGTTTTGTATTTTGTTATCTTCTCCAGATCTTTCTGTTCTATTCTGCTGTCTCAGGTACTGCCATATCCATTAGCCAGACTTTTTTGTCTTTCTATCAACAGTTGTTAAGTTTGGGATGTTGTGTAGCAGGTACCTATCTGTTTGAATTCTAAAATTTCAGAGCAATATAGTTTCTTCATTTTCTACGACTTTCTTTATTTTATGGTTCCACCAGTTCTTGCTTGTAGGGAAATGATATTTCTTGCAGATCTTCCAATGGACCATTGTTGCTACTTTGTCATGGTGTTGCTTATAGTCAGTCTGTGCGATCTTCTTGCTGCAGCTAATGAGGTGGTCCACTGTTTCTTCAGCTTCTTTGCATAGGTGGTGCTGTCTGTTGTTGTCTTCTCAATTGTTGTTGTTGCTGCTGTTATTATTATCCCTCTGCCCCATTACCAGTGAACTCTTTTTGCTGTTTGATGAAGTTTAATAAATATGAAGTAGTATATAATGTTTTTGCAGCTTTTTTGGCTCTTTCTAAAATGAATTCATTCTACAGTACTTGAATAATATTTCACATATATGTACCAAGTTACTTTTTGCCATCAGTTAATGGGTTGACAATACGGCTAGACAAACTCATAATGTAGAAATAAATAAATAATAATAATAATAATAATAATAATAATAATAATAATAATAATAATAATAATAATAATAATAATAATAATAATAATAATAATAATAATAATAATAATAATAATAATAATAATAATAATAATAATAATAATAATAATATACACAAATTGGAAAATGAATGTCTTTTCTTGTACAAAAAAGAAATGGGAAATGTCCTTAAATCCTCTCAGAGGGAGCTACAGAAGTAGAGCCTTGTGAAACATAAGTGTCATTAGCTATTTTCTTCTTAAAGTCAAAATTTATTTCAGTTTGATGAGCAAAATATTCAATTCAGAAATATTCAACTAATTTGAATAGGTTTTCCAGCAATTTTTCACCAACTGACTCAATTTAGATGTTTAATATATACAATAGCCAATGACTTAATAACCGGCCTTCAGCACCCCAATCAACAACTAAAAAGCCACATAGAACTAGGCACCATATAAATACTACACATAGAATAGCCCAAAGCACACATTCTGGTGAGAGAGAAGTTCCCTGAGGATGGGCTCCAGCCCAAGTCCAAAAGCTCAGAAGACAGAAACTCTGGTCCCGGTGACTGACCCAGATTGGATCATCCAAAGTTTATGTTCATAACTATTCATCCTGCATAAAATTCTTCTTTCTTGTAACTTTGTGAACATGAAAAAAATTTATGTTCCTTATCTTCAGAATATTGAGGATGAAGTATTTTCCTCCTTATAGAAATATTTGTGTTCTTTTAAGATTTTTTTAGAAGAAAACCATTCAGAGTTTCACTCAAATCTTTGAATCTTGGATGCAATATCTTTTAAGTAAAAATACCACTGAATGAAGAGGCATCTGTATTTTAGCTTCTAACCTTTTAACCTCTTTGCTGTCTATTGTTAATACCCTTGTGAAAGAAAAGCAAGTTTAATATTATGAAAAAAAGAAGGAAGGAATGAAGGAGAGAAAGAGAGAGGGAGGAAAGAAAGAAAGAAAAAGAAAGAAAGAAAGAAAGAAAGAAAGAAAGAAAGAAAGAAAGAAAAGAAAGAAAAGAAAGAAAGAAAGAAAGAAAGAAAGAAAGAAAGAAAGAAAGAAAGAAAGAAAGAAAGAAAGAAAGAAAGAAAGAAAGAAAGAAAGAAAGAAAGAAAGAAAGAAAGAAAGAAAGAAAGAATTGCATAAGTTAGGGGCATGAAAGGTTATTGTAGTTTTTTCTGTTATTTGTCTAATTTCAGGATTCAGTTTCACTGAGTCATATGAAGCATTTTAAATAGGCAATTAGCAATTCCTTTTTAGAGCTGCTCCATCTGTTCAAAAAAGGTAAAAATTTGCTTATCGTATAAACTAAGGAAAAAAGCAGTTTCTGAAAAAGTATAATTTGTTCTTGTAGAAACTTTTGCAACTATTTAGCAGATTCATCTTGTTTCTTTACAAACATAAGATGATTAGGATAGTTTACAAAATAACTATTTAAAGTATATAAAATAAATTTAAACCAGTATTTTTATTCATTTGCTAGTTTCATACCCCACCATTCTTGCTCTAGTACCTAGTTCAAGCTGGTATACATAACACTTTTCCAAATTTTCCTGCAACAACCAGCCTACAACATAAAATAAGACTGAAAGGGAGTGAATCTCACAGTCATTCAATGAGTTTCATTGCTGATGTTGGACTGGCTCTTGGGTTTCTCCAACCTTAGTCCGATATATCAGATTGACTAATAAAATATTATTTATTTTATGAATTTAAAATATATTTTTCTATACACTATATATGTGAAAACAACTGCAAGTGGTTTTTGATGACACTGATTTCCTACATCTGTTTTCAGTAAGAATGATAGTACAAAAATGGCAGTGATGATTGTGTTAGACAATATGCCACATATGTGATTTCCTTCATTATAGATAGGGTGTTTTTAATTGTCAACTATTTTTATTTGATTATTATTTATTGTAACTATTGTTCATAACTATAACTGCTGTCATAAATAAACAAATAACATAGCACTTGCTAAATATAAACAATTTTATAATTAATCCAAAAAGTTGCCAATATATCATTCTCATCAGTAATTCTCTCTTGCCTCTGAGGTTTATATTTACAGTATAAAAATAAATATTTTCTTGTTTGTCTTGAGAGAAAAAAACAGAAAACAAGTGATAATCAACATAAAGATTCTTTTAACCAAATGTATAAAGATGTATTTTCCAAGCCCCATTATTCTCAGGTTTTCTTGAATGTGTTATATGTGTTAACAATTTTTAATACATGTAAATAAAAGTACACTCTGCTGTTTGACTTTAGCATCAGAGAAAATTTAAAACTAGTTATGTCGAATGCACAAAGTTAGAAAAAAGAAATAGATAATAAACCTATAGAAATGGGAAATGTCAACAATATATACCTTAAAAATCAATATTCAATAAAGTTCAGCATGGATAGGATTGTGCTTTTAAAGAAAAGTGTATTAGTTGCACAGGAATAATTCCTTTGAATGAGAAACTTCATTGTTTCTTTCATATACTGTAATATAAATACTACCAATAAGTCCAAGATTAACAGAATGACAGAGTTGGAAGGGATCTTGGAGGTCTTCTAGTCCAATCCCCTGCTCAGTCAGGAAACCCTATACCATTTCAGATAAATGGTTGTCCAATCTCTTCTTAAAAATCTCCTGTGTTGGAGCATTCACAACTTTTGGAGACAAGTAGTTCCACTGATTAATTCAACTAACTGTCAGGAAATTTCTCCTTAGTTCCAGGTTGCTTCTCTCCTTGATTAGTTTCCATCCATTGCTTCTTGTTTTGCCTTCTGGTACTTTGGAGAATAAGTTGACTTCCTCTTTTTGTGGCAACTCCTGAGATATTGGAACACTGCTATCATGTATATTAATTACTATATTAATTTTAATGGGCCCCAGTATGAACCTATAAAAAGTTCCTTGCCAGACCTTCCATATATACAATGTCAATCGTTTCTGAAAAAGCTTCCCAAGATGGGTTTTCCTGCATTCTATTTTATTTTATTCTATTTTATTCTACAATACCACTTCTATTTTATTCTAGCAAAGAAATGATGCAACTTTGTTCCCTTTATTGTTCACTTCTTCTAATATGTTCCCATTTCATTTCATTTCCCTATGGAAATACAAATTCTTTTCTGGCTTTAAGAAGCTTTGCAGAAGAAAAACAAAATTACTCCTTTTTTTTTCAAGAGATATGGGCTTGCCAGGAGATTTAGAGGAGAGAAAAATGTAATTTGTGGTTTAAACAAAGCTTTGGATAACAATCTTTTGGAGAAGAAAATATACTTTGCCTTTTACAAATTTTGGGTAAGAATGAAAGATAGAAAGATGGAGACTTTGCGAAAAGCTTTTAATGAAGGAAGAAATTGTCAGCATTTCTGCAGATTTTCTCTAAAGTGTTTAGCTAGTCAGAGGTTTTCTCACCACCTCAATACCTCACTCCCTTCAAGTATGAAGCTTGGATAAAAATGGGGGAAAGAGGCTTCTGCACACCTGACAAATTGTTATCAGTTGTTAAGTCCTCACTAGGAATCAAAGAAATTTCATTATTAGTGACCAAATTAATATTTCCTGATCTTATACAGCAATTCTTATTTAGTGACTGCCCTTTTTAACAATTGCTCATAGTTCCAACAGTATTGAAAAAAATAACTTTGTGAGCAATTCTGTAACATTAATGTTGTAAAAAGTAATGCAAGAAATCATTAATATCTGCAAAACCAAGAGGGAAAAACATTAGAACACATCTACTAAGATTGCCAAGTTATATACACCCAGAAGCATCGCACAAGGCATAAAGGTCATCCCAGCTTCCAGCTAAAACAAGAAGACATCTGTATTGCGCTGCAGCAATGCAGGAAGATGCTGGAGGCATATGATCACTTTAGTGACAATGGCAAAGGCAACAATTCATGGTGTGGGAAAAGGCAATGATAAACCACTTCTGTATTTTTATCATGAAAACCACATAGATAAAAAACAAAATGATTGATGATATAGTGCTGGATGATTTGGCTCCTCAGGTCAAATGGCACTAAACATGCTAAAGAGAAATTGGCTGAGCATCTATCACAATACTAATGTTTTTATGATGTAGTTAGATTAATGCCTTTAGGGAATATAGCTGATGATGTCATATATGAAAAGAAAATCCAAAGTTGCAAACATAAAATTATAATAGGAAAATGGTATGTAAGAACATGAACATGAGAAAGCTCAATACAGTGAAAAAGGAATTAAAATGCTTATAAATTGACATCTTGGGCATCAGGTAAATGTTTAGTATTGTTTCTACTTAGAATAAAATAAAAATAAAAATGACATTGCTTTTACAGTTAGGAAAAGTATAGCAAGAATAGTTCTTGGTACAATGCAATCAATGGACAAATAATATTGATTAGACTTTAAGCACCACTTTTTAATGTGATATTCAAATTTATACTTGAACCAATGATACACAAGAAGAGAAGGCTGATGAATTTTATGACTAAGTTCAATTTGAAATTGACAGAACATGCAAGAAAGATGTATTTGTGATTGAAGGCTGGAATGACAAAGTTGAAAACATTAAAAAGGAAAATAGATTGTATGGGTTAAGAAAACAAAATGAAATAAGAAACACATCATTTTCCCACTCAAATGATTTCTTCATAGCTAACACTGTATTCAAACTACAAAATGGCACCTCTGTACATGGGCATCACCAGATGGACATAGAAATCAAATCGACTATATTATTGCTAAAAAGAGGTGGAAAAGCTCAATTATAGCATGATCAGGTGCTGATTATGGAACAGATCATGAACTGTTCATGTGCAAGTACCAAGCTTTATTAAATAATAATAAGAAAACCAATCCCTACCAGATATTGATTATATACCCACCATTTTCAAGAAGAATATCAGGAATTACTTTGCACTCCTAAACAGGTTCCAACCTTGGATTGATATACTAAAGGATACCAATGGACATACAATAACCAGTCCTAAGGAGATCAAATGAAGATGGAACGAATATACTAAAACACTATACAGTAAAAATATCAACATCCAAGATATCTTAGAAGATATTCCTTACTTACAAGAACCTCTAGACAGTGAGATTAGATTAACACTTCAGTTGTTACCAAGTCAGAAAACTACAGGAACTGATGAAACCTACTGAAATACGGCAAACAGCAAAGAAGATCAGTCAAAGTTCTAACCAAACTATGCCAGAAAATATGTGGAAAAATTCAATGTCCAACCAACTGGAAGATGTCAATCTACATTCCAATACCCCAAAAGTAGACATGCCTGTAATGGCTTCCCCAGACCCTGGCTCTGAGAAAGAAGAGGTGACTCCAGGGACTTTGAAGTGGGGACAGAGGAGCATCAGGAAGACTTCGAGGTCTCTGAGCCAGGAGCAATGGGCCAGAGGAAGAAGAGAAGCCAGGAATTTCAGAGGGGCTGTCAGGGGAATGCCTGAATGAGTGCCTGGCTGGAGAGGAAAGGGAGAGACACAGGTGCAGCTGGAGGGCTCAGAGACCCAGTTAGAAGGCCAAGGTGGAGAAGGATTTCAGTAGCAGCCAGTCAGTGGGGATAAGGAACAATTGCCTCCTCCACTGGATCCCAGAGCATGCAGCGCTGAACAGAGGGAGGCACAATGGAGGTCAGCAAAGCTACTCACAAGGAAGCAGCCTCACCCCTCCTAATGCATTATACCAACTGACAAGCTACTTAGCCCAGCACATGAAGCAAAGTGCCGCTGATGACAACTCATCCGTTTCCTGCCATGTGTGTGTTCTCTACTTTGTTACTCATGCTTCTGGACTTGTACCTTGACCCTGTGACTGGACTTTGGACTTTGTATTTTGTATTTTGGAATTGAACTTTGGTTTCATGTGCTGTGCTTGGACTATGGATTTGCATCTGGACTTTGAATATGGCATATGGATTCTTCCTTCAGACTTGAGGTTGCTTATGGCTTTAGAATCATTGGTTTTTGCATTTGGTCCATGTGGGGTGAGTCCTGGGGAATAATATTAGGGGCTTGCAAAGCCACAATAGGCCCTCCTGGTGTATGTATGTGTGTGTGGGACAAAAAAGGACATATACCAGTGTGTGCAAACTTCTCTATAATATCCTTAATTTCACATGTAAGCAAAATAGGATCACCTAAAACAGATCAGAGCTCTTCATGGAAAAAGAAATGCCAGATGTTCCAGCTAGCTTTAGAAAAGCCTGAAGAACACAAGACATACCAAATAATTAAGAAAGCCAAGGAATGCAAAAGTCAATATGTTCTTCATTGATTGTAGAAAATCTCTTGTTGCCAATCAGATCAAGTTGTGGAAATTTCTCAGAAAAAAATTGGAATCTCAGAACATCTCATTGTCTTCATGAGAAACCTACATACAAGCAGGAAGCCACAGTAGAAACTTATATACAGTTTAGGAAGCCACAGTACAGAAAGTACATAGTGAAACAGATTGACCCCAGGTTGGCAAAGGAGTATAATAAGGCTGCATACTCTTCCCTTATTTATTCAATCTATATGCTGAATATATATTAAAGGAAGTTGGATTGAAAGAAGCTGAGCATATTTTAAAATCAGAGCAAGAAATATCAATAACCGGCACTATGCTAATGATGCTGACAATGAAAAAAACATCTGCAAGCTTTAGTACTAAAAGGATCATAGTGAAAGAATTGGGACTAAAATTAAATATAATTAAGTTCAAAATGCTGTAGAACACCCAGTCTCAAACCTGACAAAGAAGATATCAAAGTGGTGGATAGTTTCTGTCTTGTAGGACCAATTGTCAACAGTAAAGAAATAAGCAGTTAAGAAATACAGTGCAGCACCTGATGTTCAAATGCTATTATGTGTCTCTACCTATAAAGCAGTGGTGGGATTCATATATGTGAACAACCGGTTCTCTGTGTGGATGCCACTTCCAGAAGTCCATTCTGGGCCTTGGCAACAAAAACTTAGCTACTGGTTCTGCCTAAATGGTGCAAACCGGCTGAATTCCACCACTGCTATAAAGATCAGAAATGTGCAAGCCATAGTATTCGTTGTAAGCTCTGGAGAAGCAAAAATTGGATTTAAAGAAGCAGGATAGGAGGAATATTGACACCTTTGAACTTTGGTGTTGGAGAAGACTCTTGAAAATACTTTGGATAACCAAGAAAAAAAACCAATGCATCATTTAAAAACAGGATGGAAAGAGTATGGATGCTTTTGAACTTTGCATTGGAGAAGATTTGAAATGATCAGATACTGTAACTAATCAATACAGTTTCTTGGTGGTGGTGGTGGTGATAGTAAGAAGATGCCAGAGAATACTGTGGCCAGCCAAGAAAACAAACCAGTTTATCAGTGGGGGGAAAATGAAAAAAACTTAACCCAAAGGCACAAACAACAAGACAGTAATTACTATATTTTGGATATACTATCCAAAGACTTATTTCCCTGGGGAAGGCTCTAATGCTGGGAAAGGTGGAAGGAAAAATAAAGAAGAAAGGGGTGAACAGCAGTGAGGTGGATGGATTCAATGACTTAAGTACATGGAAATGAATGCACCATTGGAAGATTTGAAAGACCAAATTAGGGACAGATCACAAAGAAAATCTCTCTGTGTGGCAGCAAGGGCTTACAATGACTTGAGGCAATCAATCAAATCAATTAATCAAAATAACTGAGGCAAATATTTTGCGACAAAAGATTAAGTTGTAGAAACATTAGAAAATGTATCACCAGGGCCAGATGGTATCCCTCTAAAATTCTTAAGGAACCTAAGCAGATGTGAATTTGTTAGTCTTCTATAAAAAATATGTAACATTCTAATAATGAATATAATGCAAGAAAGAGGATAATAAGCTATTACTAAAACAAAACAATTATTGAAGATTTATGATCTCAGGTAATCATAGGTCAACTTAAAATTAGTTTTGATTAAATTAGTGATAACTCTTAACATAAATAAAAATATAGAATGATAATAAATAAACATTTTGTTAATAAAGGTATAACACATAGAGTGAAATAATGGCACATATTTGCATCTGATAGATAGAAAATGAACCTGTTCTTAAATGATTTCAAATTAGGACTTGAATTCTATGTTGATCAAAGTTGTTAATAATACTAAATTATTTAGCATAACTGAAATGAAAAGGTCATCACATAGTTCTAGAAGTATACCTGAAACTTGAATGGATATTAAAATAGCAAATGCAAATCAGCATAAGTAAGTATAAAATAATTCACACCAACATAAACATTATCCTAGTTGTTGAATCAAGGCTGATCATGATTTATAAAAAAGACTGTATTGCCAATAAAGATATTAACCTAGTATGCAGCAAGATAAACCATAACTTAGATAGATTTAAAAGAAGGCTAGGAAGATACATAGAGGATATAGTTGAATAGGAAAGTAATGATAATTATTTAAATACATTCATGATCAAAGCCTATCAGCCTCTAGAGAACAAGAGTAGAAATATTATTGCCCTTATATCCTGCTCTTGGGCTTTCAATTGGCATCTAATTGGCATTTGTGGGAACAAAATGTAGGCTACATATGCTTTTGATCTTATTCAAAATATTTTTCATATGATTGACAAAATGGAAGGAAACATGGATGGATTTGTTTCACCTTAAATATATTGCTGATATCAGCATTTTATTACCAATAATTTCTCTGAAATCTGAAGAGAGAATGGGAGATGGAAGAAACTAAATAAGTGGCTGTAATCCTCTGAATTAACAACTCTGGAAAAAAAGTGTTATATTTCAGTAGATAAGGGAGACATCAGTTTTTCAAGAATTTAAGTGAAAGGGGAATTGTGTAAAAATGATAATATCAAGTATACAGTATAAAGTGTAAAGATGATTTTTGAATAAATGGAGAAGAAGAAAATGATTTTAATGTCTGTTTATTTTAATCATATAAAGAAAGGAGGTAAAAACATTCCTCTTGTGTAGAATCTGATCTTTGAACGCCTGAGAAGAAGTCTTTGAAAATAACACTGACAATATTCTGTAGTTGTTGAACCAATCAGTACTATTATTATACAATATTAAATAACTGGAATTGTATAGCCAAGAGTTTTAAAGTATCATATAATAAATATCACAAGGATATAGAGGATTGTATAATCCATTTTGCTACATTTTCCTGTGTTATTCAATACTCATACATTATAAAGATGTTGCAATGGCTTAAGCATTTTATTTTCATCACTTTTGAACCTATTGTTCCAGGTGATATATACAGATATTCCTCAACTTATGACCAGAATTTCTGTTGTTAAGGCAGTTGTTAACTGAGTTGTACCTTATTTTACAATCTTTTTGCCATGGTTGTTAAGTGAATCATTAAAATTGTTAAGCGAATCACATGGTTATTAAGCAAATCCATCATCCACCATCCATTCTGACTGCTTGTCAGAAGCCACTCGGGCAAGTGGCAAATGATCCTATGATCCCATGATACTGCAACCATCATAAATACATGGCGATTGTCAAGCACATGAATTTTGATAATGCGACTATGGGGATCGGTCGCTAAACTACAAGTAAATCTAAGTATTATAACAACATTTTTAAAGGATATTTTTCCACAGACTTAAAACCTTTGAGAAACTACTATTATTAATTTTTGCTACATATATTTAGTAAATATTAGGTGATTTCACTTTTTCTTTTTTGATTTTTATTATACACATATTTCTACATAGAATTCTAGTCTTTGATTATGAAAAGATAGTGATACACACACACACACACATACACATTTGCCCTACATTAGCAATTTTTGTCATGTAGGTAATTTATTAAGCTTTTCACATGTATTTATAATGACATAAATAGGTTTGAACCTCTCTTAATAAGGAGAGGATGGAAAATATACTCCAGAGGGCTGCTCCTTATGAAGAGATTACAGGACAATGGTTTTATACAGGTTTGAGCATTGGGAGACAAAGGAATTGGCCATCTTGCTCACAGACATAGCAGAGCCTTTTAAAGGACATTAAATTCACAAATTCACTTTCTAATCATTTTTGGAAATTGCCTATTAGTCATATTAACACTATCAGAGAGCTCCAGAACAACAAGTTTGAAAAGTCTTTATTAGAAGAATTTATTTTCAACTCTGAATAACAGAAAAAATAATAATCATATGCTTAAGAACTTAAATAATTTGAAATAAAAAAGCTAAATAAGGTTTTGATCTATGAAAGTTATAAACAGGTTGACTTTTAATATAACATTTTGAAAATAACTATTAAAAACAATAGTTTCTTGTGGAAAACAAGACTTATTTTTGCTATCCTGGCTATTGTAAGTCATAAAAAAACTAAGTGATCACGTTACAAACTGGACACGAGGGATTTAATATTTTAAGCAGAAGAAAAAAACATACAAGCCTATTCTTAATAATGGGACTTAAAAATGACACAAAACATTATAACACTACAAATATCTCATAATTATAAATTGAAGAATGGAGTTAGAAATTAATAACTACAATATCAACACTGTCCAAAATGATGTCTGCTTTTATGGGCAGGCTATATATGAAAGATGTCAATGAAAGAATGAGATATGTGGAGCAAATTTTATCTGACAAAACAGAGAAAATTTCAAAATCTCCCCCCCCCCCGCATTTTTGCTGATTGTTTTATAGAATTTAACTGACAAATAATGAGTCATTGGTGGCAAGACTATAACAAAAGCCAAAAAAAAAAAAACTAAGACAAAATATTTTTCAATAGATGATACCCTAACATTTGGGAGGTGGAAGTTTCAAATATGCAGTTCAAATATGCAGTTAAATAATCTGTAGCTTGTTCCTGTCTTTGGAGGCTACCTTCCCTACACTATGAGAGTACATATCAAAGAATAATCCAGGAACCTGAAATCTTTTCTTGAAATGATTAATTCCAAGTGAAGAGCAAAAGGCAGATGATATAATCCAGTTGCTTGGTCTTTCCAGGAGGTCGAATTCTGCATCCTCTTGATTAAAGCCTGTCATCTTTCCTCTGTCACTATGCTTGACCTCTTGAATGACATCTGGCTATTGTCTCAGGCTTTAGGGTCCGGTGGATGGGATCCATTGTTAAAATATTATAATTAGATTATTTCAGCCCAATGATATTAATATGATATAGTTACAAATTCTTAGCATTCTATTATTTAGACAACATATAACTGTGAATGTGTGTGATCGTGCATGCATTATGCATATATATTCAAGCAAGAGGTCAGGATGGTTAGTGTCTTGAGAGTGCTCTCTCCATTTTTTAATTTTGTCTATTTTTAAAAGGATTTTTAGTCTTTCACTTGTAAACTGCTCACTTAGATAGTGAGATGGTTGTTGCATAAATTTGATTAATAAATTGGATGGATGGATGGATGGAGGGAGGGATGGATGGATGGATAGATAGATAGATAGATAGATAGATAGATAGATAGATAGATAGATAGATAGATAGATAGATAGATAGATAGATAGATAGATAGATAGATAGATAGATAGATAGTCAGAGCTAATTTTACAAAACTTAAAATGCAAAAAGTAAAAAAAGAAAAAAGAATTAAAAAGAGAATAAAAGAACTATTACATTTTTTACTTTCCCCTCTTATATATTTCCTAATTTGCATTATTTGAACACATTTAGGCCCCCATTAGAAGCCCAACTATAGGTCATACATGCACCATGATTCATAATATGTTGTATGAACAAAAACCATTTTCACTTATGTTGTCTGTAAGTCTATCAAGTTTTTTAGCTGTGCTTTCGATGGTATTATTCATATTTCAGACAAAAATATGACTTCAGACAAAAAATATAACTTTGCACATTGCAAAGTTGGATATTGGTTGACAGTATGCAGACAGATATTTGGTTTCATTTCTTACAATGAATCTTTTCATTTCAAATTTGTGTGATGTGAAAGAAAACAGAAAATATTTTCAGTTTTCAGAATCCTTCTTGTGTTGAAGTTGAATGCCTACTCACAAAATAACTCCAGTAGAAGTTTAATTAAATTAATCTAGTTTTACTATTTATATTCAGCAATCATTGTAGTGTGTATGTGGGGATATATTATAAGATTCCAAACCCTCTTCTCCCACCCCCAGTTTCTCAGAAAATAAATTTTCCTTTACTGCCAAAGATTTTCCTTTACTGCTACTTTTTCTGTATAAACCATGTGCTCATGTTAACAACTGTTCTAATACCATTTTATATGATTTCTAAGGGAAATATACTTCCTACCTGACTCTCCCTGTGATTGTAATTAAAGCCTTTAGATTTTTGCTTCTCTGTGAGAATGCTTTGTTGTGGGTGACAAGTTTGCTATGCAATTTTCATAGAATTAGTCCTTTTTATCCTTCACTGTAAGATGAGTCTCTCTTTTCTGATTAATGAATCAGATTATGCTGAGAATAAATAGGCCAAAACTAATGCTACAAATAAAGGGAAATCAGTGAAAAATATCCAGAAATATTGTTCAACTGGGTAAAAATGCAACTGAGATTTATAGTCATGTCCTTTGTAACTCTTGCTACTATATAGATCTTGGAGTTCTAATTTTCAGAAACAAACATGCCACCTTGCTGGATTACATCATCTCTCTTTTGCTCTTCAGATGTATTGCTATTCACTTGGAATTAATCATTTCATGTTTTGGACTATACTACCTATCTGATCCCTTGATTGTCACTTTGGCAAGCAAAGTAATGCCTATCTTTGTTTCCACTGTTCACTTTTGACATCTTCAACTAGTACTCTACATATATCCCCAAAATGGGTTTCATGAATTAAAGCGTGGTTGAAAATCCATTTTACTTTCATACTTGATGATTTTGGGAGTTTTGGAAAAGAACTTGGTAGTTTACACAATTATTTTATGACTCATTATGATTAATCATCAAGATCATTAGTAAGGTTCCCATAAATTTTATCCAGGTAATCTTTACTTAATGATGCTAATTGGGACTAGAACCTCCATCATTAAAAGATGCAGTCATACATCAAAAAACCATGCGACCACATCACTTAACGATGGTGGTTTTGGTGGTCCTGATTGCTATTGTTAAGTGAAGACCATATGGGTCATTATATGAGTGCTTCATGTGATTGCAACCTGTGACATCCTGTGGGTTCCCTATTGATTTTGCTTGTCAGAAACAGGCAGGGAAAGTTGCAAATTGTGATCATATGACCACAGGGATACTTGATGGTCATACATATGAGGACAGGGCGTAACTACCACTTATTCAATGCCATCATAAGTTTAAATGTTGAACAAGGGCTCATTAAATGAGGATCACCTGTAATGGGAAAATAAAATCAAACACAGTTGTGCAAGATTGCTGTATGCTATTTCTATATCAAGATCCATCAACAATGTTCTGCTTCAGTGACATCTAATCCTGGAATATTATTTCAAAATAACATGAGGCTATGTTTTCTACAATAGCATGTCTTCTCAAAATGATATTTATTACAATCCAATGATAGAATTTGAAGATAAGTGTGGCACCATATATAAACTAATATGCAGAAAAAAATAGAAATAATCTGTATAATTTAGATGCAGGCTAACCTCTGTATTTCTTGATATTCCAGACCCATGTCTATATAACATTTTAAAATAATCCTTCTTAGGGAGAAAAAGCAATGAGCAATGCTATGCCATGGCTCTTATTTTTGCATTGGTCCATTAGTTTATTTAGTTACTTTCATTTTTTTTATTTCAGATGTGAATGGGAGAATCATTCCTATTTCTCTACATTCATTCTGAAATGTATTTATTGCCAACTCAAAATCCTCTTTTGTGCCTGCTGAAATACAGACATTGCATCAGACTTTATGCTGGTGACAAATACCCCTATAATTAACTCAAAAATATTACCTGGTTTAGAATGAAATCTATTTCACTAAACTTATTTATAATAATTACTTATATTATTTATTATAAAAATGACACTGCCATAAGTTTTATAGTAAATTAAAAACTAATTTATTATGTTATCTATCAATAAAAGGAGCAAATTTTTGTTTCCAGAAGTATTTAGATAGGTAGACAGATAGACAGATAGACAGATAGATATGATATATATTCTTTATACAGAGTAATTTCTGTGCTGAATGTGATACTGATAAAATAGTCTTTTGTTCAAGAAATAGAACTCACATGATTTTAAGAAAACAATAAACAGAGTACTTCTAATAAAAGAGCAGAGGATATGCATGGTTGGTAAGCTCATTTACATAGCACAATGCATTTTAATAAGGGCAAATGTGAGACCATGTATCTAAACATAAAGATTAATTGGTAGATAGGAAGCTTTATCTATCCCAGAAAGCCATTATTCTAAAAAGGTCTCATAAGTCATGAAGAGATAACCGATTAAATATGACCTTCCGGTATGGTGTTTTAGCTACGGCAAAAGAGTTCCTTAATAGAAATGTAAGTAGGATGGTTCAGATGTAATAATAATAGCAAACAGATACTAAAAGAATAAATTGTTGAATGATAATTTCTTTTAACTTCTAATGCTAAATCACAAGGGTCTTCTGGAAATAGCTCAATCTATAGAATACATTTAGCTAAGGAGGACCTTTTTTTAAAAAAAAAATATCCTATAGCAGAAGAAGATTTCTAGTGCTGTGATTAGGCTTATTTGTTGGAAAAATTCATTAGAAAATAATGAATTGAAGTCTGAGTTTTTTTGCTTTTTATGAACGGAATGTGAATCATTTAATTTTACATGGGATGTAAAGCTTCTGTTCAAATTGTTGTATTCTTTTTTAAAAAAGACATGTAAAATAAATTATAGAAAATGAATTCATTTGAATATTATTATTGTCTCAATATTAGGGGCAAAACAGCATAATTAAGGAATAAAGCTAGACTTGAAAGCAGATAGGTTTGTTCCTTTAAATTAATGTTAGCCATGTGGAAATGATTTTTTTATGGGAACCAGTCATAAAGTATAAGTAGGAATGCTTAATTGGCCTATTTCATGAATATCATTCTCTCTCCTTACATGTTTTTACTTGATGTAGTGCTGGTGGTTTTACCAAAATATTGGTGAGGAAGAATTCAACAGTGGTATGTTAGTGTTACTGTATAGAATGTTATATACCTTTGTTCTGATTAGTATGAAATACAGAATTAAATAAGCATTTATTTTTAGACATTAAAAATCTATAGCTGCGATAATTTGTTTGCCTTGTCTTGTATCAAGCATCGGGGAAATCAGGAGATTCAGTCTGTTCAAATGGGGCTAAAAATTTACTGCAAGTTTAAGCTGGCTACAAAAATCTGAGCTACTAATGGTCAAGGGAAATGAGCAGGAATTAAAAAGGCATTCAAGGTGGGCTGGATTTAGATCTCTTGCGTGGACTCATGACTTATGATGTGTTTGACCCCTCCCTCGGGTTCAGCCTGGTTATCTCCTACATTTTGATGGGAAACCTGATTATTCTCATCATCAATTAAAAAAACTTTGGCAAACAGATACTCCTTAACACTAATATGGTCTTATCACCACCTGATATAAACAAATACTTTTTAGCTGTGATCTCATTCTTAGCAGGAGTGGCAAGAACAAGATAAGATAGACTTCTCCTTGGCAAACTCCACTGAGATACAATTATTGAAAGCAGATGTCACTACTGGTGGTTTAGAGCTTGCATAAGCTAGTCATATGCTCCAACACTGGTGCTCCAACACTGGAGGTTTTTAAGAAGAGATTGGAAAATGATTTGCTGAAATGGTATAGGGTGTCCTGCTTGAGCAGGAAGGGTGGACTAGGAAGACCTCCAATATAATATAAATGTTTTTATAATTAATAATAAGTGGTTTTATGTATTTATTCAGTGCTTTATCTCTGTTGTATGCAGCCAGATTTGTTTTAGATGAGATGGGTAGCTACATAAATTAGATAAATAAAATAAATGTAACATGGGACAGCAATGGAAGAATAATCAAGAATACTGAAAAATATAGCATAATACAAAGGAATTATAAAATACTACAAGAATACAACAAAACATGCACTCCTTCTGTCAGTCAGGGAACCTCAAAGTGATGATAATAGGGAGACCCTTTCAAAGCCAGCAAATTCCTGTTAGGTCTGTACTAAAGTTCCATCCGATGGTGATGTAACATAATAACATATATTGAAGGGACTCCAAAGTCCTTTTTATAGTTCCTTTGTATTATACTACATTTTTCAGTATTGATTATTCTTCCATTGCTGTCTCATGTTATGTTTTTTATTTATCGTTGTACCACCCATCTCATCTAAGGCAATTCTGGCTGCATACAATAGAGGTAAAGCAGTTAATAAATACATAAAACCACTTATTATTAATTATAAAAACATTTTAAAACAATAAAAAAACAGAACATATGAGAAATAACAGATGAAGAGATGTTAAAAAATGAAAAAATTCAGAGAAGAGCAACTAAGATGATTAAAGGCCTGGAGACTAAAACATACAAAGAATGGCTGCAGGACTTGGGTTTGGCTAGTCTAGAGAAAAGAAGAAATAGGGGAGACATGATAGCAGTATTCCAGTATCTGAGGGGCTGCCACAAAGAAGAGGGGGTCACATTATTCACCAAAGCACCAGAGGGCAGGACAAGAAACAATGATTGGAAACTGATCAAAGAGAGAAGCAACCTAGAATTAAGGAGAAACTTCCTGACAATGAGGACAATTAACCAGTGGAACAGTTTGCCTTCAGAAATCATGGGTGCTCCATCAATGGAGATTTTTAAGAAGAGACTTACCAATTGATTTTGCTGAGCTTTTAGTGGCAAAAGGGTGTATTGAGGCTCTTATTAATTTCAATACTAATAGGATGACATCAGTTTCTTGGCTACAGGTAATCTGGATAAAGAGCAACCATTCATTGAACACCAACTATTGCTTCAAAATTAAACTGTTCAATATTACTTTGTGAACTGCATTGCCTTTGGCTGATTTAGGACAAGTTTTTTTAACAGTTTTGCTATCATAATCTCACTTGGAAAACAATTTTATTAATGCTGAAAATATAACAATATCACCATAGATTTTCACTAAAACTTTGGCCCAGGAATAATGAATATAGTTAAGTCAAATATGTAAGTAATTACAGCACATACTCCCTTCAGTTGTGCTTGCAGCTTTGTTTATAATTCATTAATTTTTTATATTTTAATATAGGACATGTATTGTAGCAAGTTGATATGAGACTTCAAAATAATTAATTTTGAACCTTAATAATAGCAGCATATTTAAAGCAATCATATGCAAATACAAATAAGAAATATATACAGTTTATTTCTGGTACAGGAGTTCTCACTGCTAAGAAACTGATAACTTTGCAGTTTTAAAACTGAACTGCAGTTATAATTGTAAGTATATTTCTTCTGGTACCCATTTATGTATATGTGTATGTGTATGTGTATGTGTATGCAGTGCTTTTTTTGTAAAAAAAAAAAAAAAGGTGCCGGAACTCACACACGTCATACAACCTGCCTTGTCTACCCTACAAGGTTTACCTTTGTAGTTGGAAAAAAAAAACCTTCAATTTTTAGTATATCTAAAAGACTAGGATTTTGTTCGAAAGGTAAGTTAATACTATTAATGTTACCATGCACTGTGTGGCTTTAAATTACAAGAAGGCATTTTATTAATCTTTTGGGACATTTACCACTGGCATACCTATTTAGTTTAATGAGTGGAAATGTCAGCTTTCTATGTGGAATGAAATTGGCCCAATTAAACAAAATTTGGTTGCTTGTAAAAGATTGAATTATTTTTAAGAAGTTGTCAAACAAAGTGGAAAAATTTACATTTGGAGTTTAATATGGATATTGACTTGAAACAAATTAAAGTTGAAACTTTGTCAGTGAACAGATTACTTTTAATTTGCCTTTAAGTTAAACCCAATTTAATAAATAGATCTGATTAAATCTCGTACTGTAGGTCTACCTTTACATCTGACCAATACATAATTAATATATATTATTATTAATAATAATACCTCCAAATCACAAGACATTGGCTTTATTCTTATTCTTCCCCTCTGAAGTTTGAATATAAAGTATAAAAGACTAAAAATAGATTTTCATAGACATCTCAGCCTTTGAACTACCCAAGGAACCGAAACAGCAAAGTTTCGCTGTCGGGCAAGCTTCCACACCAGCCACCTTTCTTTCCTGTCGCTTTGCCTCTTTTTAACCTCACACCCCACCTTCTGTAAGGGAAGGCAAAAGACTTACTTACTCTCTCATGAAAGACGGCCTCCATGTTTATGTGTCTCCCACCGCCACCATCGGCTTCCACACCACATGGTCCAACCCAGCCAATCAAGCCAGGCTCTGGCTGTGGTGCTCCGGCACCTCATGGCTCCTCCTAAAGGAGGCAGACAGTGCCGGAGGGGACCCTGCTCACACCGTACTTCCAGCGGGGCATTTTCAAAAACAAATGAGGATAGGAAGGGAAACAATAGGAAAAGAATGCAACTCTGGAAAATCCGTCGAAAAAAAGTGCCTTAACTCTGTTCCAGTGTGTTCTATGACAAAAAAAGCCCTGTGTATATGTATATGTATATGTATATGCAGTGGTGGGATTCAGCCAGTTCACACCAGTTCAGCAGAACCGGTAGCTAATTTTTGTTGCCCAGGCCCAGAATGGAAGTGGCATGCACACAGAGAACCGGTTGTTCGCATATGTGAATCCCACCACTATGTATATGTATATGTATATGTGTATGTGTATGTGTATGTGTATGTGTATGTGTATGTGTATGTGTATGTGTACGTGTACATACACATACACATACATACATACATACATATGTATGTATATATACACACATACATATATATGTATGTATGTATATATGTATGTATACATATGTATATGTATATACATATATATATACATATATACACACATACTGTATATGTGTGTGTATGTGTGTGTGTGTGTGTGTGTATTCAATTTTAACAATGTAATAGTTAATAGATATAGTTAATAGTGTTTATGGAGCTGATTAATGGATGAACAGAAGCAAAGGCACCATTGTGTGTTAAAAGATGAAAGGCAAGAGTCTAAGACTAATCCTCTGAATATGGAATTTCTAAAACAAATCACAGTAGCAATGGTGCATTATGGCACAGCAATGAACAGAATATGAAAGAAAGAGAAAAGAGCTTTTTGTTTGCTTGAAAAAAAAATCTGCAAGCTCTCATATGTAATGTTGGAATATATGGTTGATAATTTAAAAAGTGAAAACAAATAAATCTTGGATAACTGACAAGTAGACATAATAATAATAATCCCCCAGTGAGTCATTACCTTGATGTGGTTGTGGGGCTTGTATGCTCTGAAGAAGAGAGCTGTGCAAACAATCTACCATGCAGATTCTACCAATGTCTCATCAGAGGAAACAGATGAAGAGTGTCTCTTCCATAAATAATACAATGAGATATAATTTACCAAAACTAATACCGGATCAGTCACTGTTCAAGTCAACAAAGACAGTGCCAGGAGTTGGAGTTCCTGGACATCTGGTGACAAATGGGCTACAGGACTGTTAGCTGAGCAACCAGCAGCTGTAAAACTCCTGGAAGAAAAGTTGTTTACCCATTGCAAATATATAAAGATTGAAAACAAAGAAATAATGATAGTTTATTACAAATGAAGTCCCAGAAGAAGATGTTAGAATGAAAATAATGCACCAGTTTTGGGAAAAAACAACATTCAGAATTAGAAATATCAGAACAGAGGCTAGCAGATCAATGATGATTTATAATACGCAATATTCAAGAAGAATTAGAAGAACTGCAAAGAACTACTCATGGCAAAGAAATCAAAGCCTTGCCAGAAATAACTCAGACTGTAGGGGCAAACCAGAGAAGTCAGCAATAGTGGAAGCCAGCATAAATATTGAATCATTTTCATTCCCAAAAGAGACGCCCTCTCCTCTGTTTTTTCCTCAGAAAGACAAAAGCTTCTCACTGAAAAAGAATTAAAATAAAGAATAACTGAGCATGTGGCAATACTTAACACCACCAAACCATAACATATGCCTGTCCTGGGTCCTTGGGGGAGACTTGATTGGTGGATAAAGATGTCAAATCCAGTATAAAGATATGGCTGACTATGCAACTAATGATAATAAGAGAGATACTCAGTAAGTAATATTATAGTGGCATTTTACACAAGCAGGTTTTATAGTCATATTAAATATTGCACAAATTTCTGTATAACATTTATTTTAAATATGTATTTGAAGCACATGATGGCCTACATGGCCCTCCCTTCTTCATCTTCCTCCACTTTAATTTGCAATAAAACATGGTTGGTCCCTTCAAAACAAATAGGGCCAGTTTTTAAGAACAAATATGTAAGTAAAAAATCCTAATATCATTTGTTGCTCTTTGTTCTTGTACAATATCTGACACCAACTATTGTGATTTTTAACCGGTGGCATGTAGAAGAGCTACATTAGATGCAAATTTAATATATTTTGTATGGTATGAAATAAAAAAATATTGACACAGTATTTAGAATTTAAAGCCATCCATTGGAATTAAACGCAGGAAAGCAATACAGAAAGAGCACTTTATATAATCCACAGATAAACTAAAATTGTATTAATTCTTTGTTCCTATTTGCCTATTTTGAGTACTAGGAAAAGGACAAGATATAAACGAGGCAAAAGGTTGGGCTGTCTTGGGATCCGGGTACCTGTTTCTCTCTTGGCATATTGCTAGTTAAATGAGTCTTTGTGTTCAGCAAAAGGAATATATATATTTATTTATACATCTCAACAAGTAATGCTACATGGCAAACAGAATTAAAATAAAATAAAAATAATGACAAACATTACAAAAATTAAAATACAAGGCAGCTGAGAAACAACAATTTCAAGTCACTAATACAATGAAGAAGTGGGTCCCTGCACATACCCAGGACCGGGCCCTGGCCCAGTCCAGGTCTTTAAAGTCTTACGAAAGACCAGGAGAGTTGGGGCCATAGATGCATCTGTTTTTCATTGGATTACCCAGAATGTTGGACTGGCTTTGATTTGATTGTGCAAAGTTTCTCTATTCATGCCTCTTTATTTAAGTTTTATTCTGAGTGGGGCCTTCAAACTGAGGCAACTTTATTTTGCTACATCTTTGCTACAGAATCAAGTGAATTCTCTAGTGGTTTTATTTATTCACTAGAATCAAGTGAATTCTCTAGTGGTTTTATTTACAATAGCATAACCAACTTGAAATCTATAATGCAAATGAGTACAATCCAGAGGAAAAAATAGTGAGCCTCATGTACCTATAAATCTCCTGTAATAGTTGTTTTATCATTTTTCCCTCTCAACATAAGGACCAAACATGCTTCCACTGTTCTTCCTACTCATTTCCATAATCTTCCAGCAATTGTATAAAATCTATTTCATAAGGTTTATTCTATCTGACATCACATACTTAAGTGATAAACTTTTGTAAGGGGCCAAAGACTAATAACTTTAGAGACATGGATATGCAATTGTTCTTTCATACCAATAGATAAGTTACTATGGTGGGGAGTATAGCCATGCTGGCAAATCTTTATCAGCTGGGATGCAGAATGATAATGGATTATTTTCTTTGTGTTCAGGAACAGGATATACTTTCATGGTTTGTTTTTGCACAAATAATTCTATTTTTTGGTTAAAAGTGAACTTATATACATCTGGGCCATTTTCTAAAAATATATTTCAGATATACAGTATGTCATTGCAGACTAGCCTGACATATTTGCTGACAGATGACTTTTGCAGGAAGCAATTTCAGTAAACCGAACGTATCAAATATGTTAGCTACTGCTGGTATCTGTGCTATTTCTACTTTAAAAGCCAATAGAATGTTATTATGTTCCCATTCTGTAACAGCATTCCTTCTTACCCATTTTGAAGGAAACAATATTATTTACTTTACTTACTTATTTACTTAAAAGGAGCTATTTAGTTTTTAAATTATTTTCTTTAAATTTATAAAAAAAGACTATCTCTGCAGGGGATTACCATCATACAAAATCATTATTGGGATAATATATTTCTCTTTCAAGATAGCTAGGCATGGGTCTCTACTATTTTTTATTGCTATGGAGGAAAAAAATCTTACAATATATATGCAAATCCTCTGACCTTTATTCCTTATTTCAAAAACTACTAGCAACAAGCTATTTAAGTACATATTCATTTTGTGATTATGACATGCATGGATCCTCCATCTTTTTTATTATGCACTTTAAAATACTGAACTAACAGTGAGCACTATGGTTCCAACAAAATATTGATTAAAAATGAGAGCTGTATAAGACATTCCATGACACCCAACAGTTTATTTAGAGATTCAAGTGGGATAAGCCTAGTTATTCCTTATGCTATAGAAAAGTTTGGTAGATAAAACAATTCAGCTATTATATTCACAATGGGCCATGTCATCTAAAGGATCAATTGCCTGGGAAAGAGTATATTTGGAAACTTGTGGGTCTCTAGTACTGTGAATAATTCTGACAAAAATTGTCATTGGTATGTCTAAGTAATAAGTAATAGAATGACATGGCTACATGGATTTAGGATATACAAACTGCAGGAAGTTCTACTTAGAATTGCATGCTTATATAGGTTAATCCTTGTTTAGATGCCTTGGACAGGGACTGTTTGCAGTTACCATGGTGATGGAGAGATAAATTTGTGACCAAAGCCTGCATTTATGACTTTCACTGATTTGTAAAAGCAAAGGAATGCTTTTGATCACATTGTTTAGTGATGGTAATTCCAGCAGTCTTGGTTGCCATTGTTAAACAAAAATCATTAAGCAAGGACCTGACATGACCACAACTTCTGACTTAACTCCTGGCTTCCCCCTTGGTTTTGCTTGTGAAAAGCTGGTAGGAGAACATTGGAAATTTTGATCATATGACTGCAGCTCATTGTGGTATCATAATTGTGAGCCAGGTGCCACATTGTGAACCAGATACTCTGGTCCTGATCACATGATTTCCGAGACACTGTCACAGCTGGAACTATGATCATAAGTATCATTTGTTCTGTATCATTATAACTGAATGGTTGCTGAACAAATGGTCATAACCTGAGAACTATCTGTAGATGGATTGGGAATTCACTTTAGAAAAAGACCTATAAACAAAAATTAAAAAGGAGAATTGGAATAAGATTTGGATTTCCAAGCCTACATTAATATCTTGTGTTGAAAGTTAAAACTGCATCAAAATAGAGCAGAGCAGAGCAGAGCAGAGCAGAACAGAACAGAACATTTTATTGGCCAATTGTGATGGGACACACAAGGAATTTGTCTCTGGTGCATAAGCTCTCAGTATACATATAAACAACAAAGTAATACAATCATAAAATACCAATAGAAGAAGGTAATATAAAATATGATGAGGATAACAGTAATACAGCCATACTATATGGATAAATAAACATAAGACAGTAGTGTGGTAATTAGGTGTTCAGCAGAGTGATGGCACAAGAGAAAAAACTGTCTTTGTGTCTAGTAGTTTTGGCATGCAATGCCCTGTAGTATTGTCCTGAGGGAAGGAGCTGAAACAGTTTATGTCCAAGATGTGAAGGGTCCATAGATATTTTCTCAGCCATCTTTTCTGATTCATGCACTATTCAGGTCCTCAATGGAAGGCAGGCTGGTTGTAATTGTTTTTTCTGCAGTCCTAACTATCCATTGAAGTGTGTACCTGTCTTGTTTGGTTGCTGTACCAAACCAGACAGCTATAGAAGTACAAATCACAGACTCAATAATTCCTCTGTAGAACTGTATCAGCAGCTTCTGGGGCAATCTGAACTTTCTGAATTGATGCAGGAAGAACATTCTTTGTTATGCCTTTTTAATGATGGTTCTAATGTTAGGTGTCCACTTCAATCCTGGGAGATTATAGAACCCAGAAACTTGAAGGTCTCTACTGTTGATACTGTGTCATCTCATACTGTAAAAGGTGGTAGTATAGGAGGGCTCCTCCTAAAATCCACTTTCATCTCAACAGTTTTAAATGTGTTCAGCTCCAGATTGTTCCAGCTGCACCACAAGGCCAACTGTTCAACCTCCCATCTGTATGCAAACTCATCACCATCTCGAATGAGACCAATGACTGTTGTATCATCTGCAAACTTCAGTACTTTAACTGAGGGATCCTTCAAGATGCAGTCATTGGTATATAGAGAAAAGAGTAATGGAGAGAGCATACAGCCCTGGAGAGAGCATACAGTAATGGAGAGAGCATACAACTCTGTGCTAATTGAATGGGTAGTTGATGTGATTTTACCTAGTTTCACCTGCTGCTTTCTATCTGTCAGAAAGCTTATAATCCATGTACAAATGTGGATAGGTACAGCTAGCTGAGTCAGTTTAGAGTGAAGAGTTTCTGGGATGATGGTAATGAAAAAGGAGCCTTGCATAGGTCCTTGGGGATTCAAGATGTTGTAAGATATAGTGCAGTGCCATATTAACCGCATCATCTGCCGATCTAGTTGCATGGTAGGCAAACTGCAAGTGGGTCCATATAGATTTTCAAGTGGGCCACCATTAACCTTTCAAAACTACAGATGTCAGAGCAACCGGTCTGTAGTCATTCGGCTCATCTCTGTCTGTTTCAAGGCCGTTGAGCCAGTGCTCTCTGAAGACATTTCTGTGGCATGTGGGCAACATGATATCATGGAGTGCTGTTACCTTCCCATTTTACAATATCTACTCATATTTGTCTGCTTTTGAATTGCTGAGATGGGTGAGGACGGGACCTCACCCATTCATGTGGCACCTGGGTCTCAATTCTTCTAGATCTAACTAAGGGCTAATTATAGTATGCTTACTATAAAAAGATTTACTTATGTTCAGTTTTTTTGTACAGGACCCTAAAATTTCATTTTGAATAACAATCTTCTATTTGAATTGATTTTTTTTTTCACTAAATGGGAATATATTGGTTATGCTTAATTCTGACTCTCTACAAATCTTTTAATTGGAATTCAAGATTATACTTAAATTTTACACTTAGGCAAGAAAAACCAAATACATAGATAAAAAATAGGTGGTACCTGACTCAATAAGAATAAGTGTAAGAGGGCTATAGGAGTCCTAGTAGACAACCGTTTAAATATGAGCCAACAGTGTATTGCAGTTTGCCAAAAAAACCAACACTTTCCTAAGCTGCATTAGCAGACGGATAGAATCAAGATTATGTGAAGTGTTAGTACTGCTTTATGATGCTTTATGATGTAAGACCACACTTGGAATATTACAACCGGTTTTCTGGTCGCCATGATATAAAAATATGATGAGACTCTAAAAAGAGTGTAGAGAAGAGCAACAAAGATGACTCTAGAAAGAGCGCAGAGAAGCAAGAGGAACAAAGATGGAGGCTAAAACATATGAAGAATGGTTGGTAGGAATTGGGTATGTCTAGCCTAATGGAAAGAAAAACTAGGGATGGCGTGACAACAGTCTTCCAATATCTAAGGGGCTGCCACAAAACAGACGGGGTTAATATGTTCTCCGAAGCACCTGAAGGCAGGACAAGAAGCAATGTATGGAAAATAATCAAGGAGGGATCCAACCCACAAATAAGGAGAAATTGCCTGACAGTTAGAACAATTGCTCAGTGGAACAGCTTGCTTTCAGAAGTTGTGGGTGCTCCATCACTGGAGGTTTTTAAGAAGAAATTAGATAGCCATTTGTCTGAAATGGTAAAGGGTCTTCTGGTTGAGCAGGGATTTGGACTAGAGGACCCTTCAAGTTCCCTTCCAACTCTTATTCTGTTATTAAAGCACTAGAATACTTTAGGCTGAGCAGGTATTTACATGTTTCACAAAGATCATGTTTTTCTTCCGAATCCTCTTCAGTGCATGAATAGGAGATTTATGTGCAGGTCAGAATGTCTGTGGAACATCTGTCAATCCAACAGTCTACATCCCAATTAAGACTCAGAAGTAAAACACATATTTCTTGACATTTCATAGTTTAGCTCAATATCTTGACATGCCTTAGCATTAGATTCATAAGCATGAGTCAGGTAGATAGAATCATTATTTCAGACAATAATGTAGCTGTAAAATGATACAATTACTGACTGCAAAGATATAAATTTATGTATTTACTTTGATTGGCCCTGGCCAACTCCAGGCTAACTCGGAGCAGGTCACAGTACAGTAAATAATAAAATTGTAATACAAAACAAATAAATAAGATGATCACAATATACAGTAAGTGTGTGTGTGTGTTAAATCATATATGAATTTCAATTGCTGATTAAATCATTTATATATATATATGTGTGTGTGTGTGTGTTTTCGTAGATTTTCACGGGTACAGGTATGCAGGTCTTGGCATATTTGGGTCTTTTCCCATGTAAGATTGAGAGTGTCTTGGTGACGTTTCGACAAGGTCCCACTTGCCATCTTCAGGCTGGTGGCTTTGGTTTCATGCTTGTGCGAGCAAAGCGTGATCGGAGCTGCCATCCTTCTATTAATATTGGAGGGGGGGCGTGGTGTGTTGGCTTTGTAGCTATAAGCGGGTTGGTTGGCTGTGTTGTTACATCTTGATTGGAAGATGGAATTGATGTAAGCAAATTAGCTGATGTAGCTGTAAGCGGGTTGGTTGGCTGTGTTGTTGCATCTTGATTGGAAGATGGAATTGATGTAAGCAAATTAGCTGATGTAGCTGTAAGCGGGTTGGTTGGCTGTGTTGTTACATCTTGATTGGAAGATGGAATTGATGTAAGCAAATTAGTCAGTTGTTTGGTAACATCCTGTGTGGCTGAGGTGCTGGCTGTGTGCCCATTGTTCTTTTGTACCTGGGTAATGGGCTGTGTGGTAACATTCTGAGCTCTATTGTAGTAATATCCTGAGTCCTGTGCTGCCACATCATGGGAGGTAGGCTGCGTTGTAACATAGTGAGCCTTTGCGATGTAACCTCCTGAGTTCTGTGATGTAATGTCCTGAGTAGATGGCTGTGATGTAGCATCACGGGCTTTGGTTTGGCTCCGAGTTTGCGGTCTGGCCATGTGTTTAAGGCATGTGTCAGTTTGCTTTGTGTGGGGGTCGGCGGGGGGTGCAGCAGTTGGTGATGTCGCCGTGGTGTGGATTCTGGATGATGGTTGCATTTCGTCTATGGGATGGGTTTGGGTTTGAGTCTGGTGAGGGTGATTGGTGGTGGTATCCTGTGTTGTTCTGGGTCCAGTGTCGGTTTCCAATGGATTCCAAAGAAACACTATTACCAACCTAATCCAAAAGGAGACACCCCCCAAAAACCAAGACACAGAACAGGACAACGGCATCGCCCTCCTCCCTTACATCAAAGGCACCACAGATAAAATCAGCAAAATTCTCCACAAACACAATATCAAGACAGCCTTCGGCACTGACCCAAAAATAGCCAACATCTTAAGAAACCCCAAAGACAAGATCCAGCTAGAAAACCAAGGAGTCTATGAAATACCATGCAAAATCTGCCCAGCCACATACATTGGACAAACTAATAGGAGAATAAATGCACGCATCGCAGAACACAAGAACGCAGTCAGAAAAGAAGAAAAAACTTCCTCCCTTTTCCAGCACCTTAAAGCAACAGGACATGAAATTGATTTTGAAGGTACCAAATTAATCTCCAAAACTGAACACTTCAACAAGAGAATAATTATGGAAGCCATCGAAATAGAGAAACACCCCCACAACATGAATAAACGTGACGATACCTCCCGCCTACCAGACATCTGGAAACTAGCCCTAGTCAACAAACGAGGTGCATCTTGATTGGAAGATGGAATTGACACAGCCAACACAGCCAACACAGCCAACCAACCCGCTTACAGCTACATCAGCTAATTTGCTTACATCAATTCCATCTTCCAATCAAGATGTAACAACACAGCCAACCAACCCGCTTACAGCTACAAAGCCAACACACCATGCCCCCCTCCAGTATTTATAGAAGGACGGCAGCTCCGATCATGCTTTGCTCGCACAAGCACGAAGCCGAAGACACCAGCCTGAAGATGGCGAGTGGGACCTCGTCGAAACATCACCAAGACACTCTCAATCTTACACGGGAAAAGACCCAAATACGCCAAGACCTGCATACCTGTACCCGTGAAAATCTACGAAAACAAATATCTTACCTCTACGGGGAGGAAACCTTCCAGCTGACCAGGACCTACGAGAAACTCGAAGTCCAAAGAGCCACCATCTTATGTGACCTCACATTCCTACGCAACTGGCAAGACAAAAACGTGATCCCCACATGCTTCCAACTAAAATTCCATTCCAAAACCTCAGCCACCGAAAGGATCCTAAAAAGAACTGAATTAGCCCTAATCAGAAACGAACTCCACAGGAAAAGATTCCTACTAGACCAAACCAACAGGGACCTACTCACTCTTCACCTCAAACTCGGTAATAAAATCCACCCAGCACTCTGGGACAAATCCAAACAACTAGCCCTCTGGAGAGCCGAAACAGAAACCTCCCACAAGACAGACACACACACCAACAAACTCCACAGACTAGAAAAATACCAGAAGCCCAACCCCCCCGCCACAGCAACTCATGAAACAAACAGTACATAACATATCAGACAGGACCCTCACCATAGCAGAAACCAATGTCCTTTCCAAAGGATTCAACTTTGCAGTCGCCCCCAAACGCATCCCCACTGAAAACATCATATGCGGAGTTGAAGCTACCCTAACCAAAATCAACCCAGATGAAGCCAATAAAATCAGACTTGAAGTCACCAACGTCCTCTGCTCCAGCAATCCACCCAGAAGCAACTTACATAAAGAAGAACAAAAAGCACTCACCAACTTGAGGAAAGACAACAACATAATCATTCTCCCAGCAGACAAAGGTAACGCCACTGTGGTGATGAACACATCCGACTACCAAGCCAAACTATCCAACCTACTCCAAGACCCCGCTTACAAACCTCTAAACACAGACCCCACCACCTACCTGGAAAAAACCACCAAATCCAAAATAAAAACCTCTCCCATCAGCGAAGAGATCCAGCAAAGAATCACCCCCAGAGAGAAATCTTCCAGATGCCCCAAGCTCTACGGCCTCCCCAAGATACACAAAGAAGGAACACCACTAAGACCCATAGTCAGCTCCATAGGCTCACCTCTACAGAATCTTGCCAAATTTCTTGCCAAACAACTTCAGCCCTACACAGAATCCATCACCTCACACGTACAGAACTCACTCCACTTCATAGAAACAATAAAGAAACAAAACCTACAACCCAGCGATCTACTCGTGAGCTTCGATGTCATATCCCTCTTCACCCAAGTGCCTATTAAAGAAGCCTTGACAGCTATCCAAAACAAATACAACCCCCCCAAACACATCCTAGATCTGACCAACCACTGCCTAACCAACACATACTTCATCTACAATGGACAAAGATACAAACAGATAGAAGGAGCACCTATGGGATCACCCCTCTCACCCGTCATTGCCAACCTATACATGGAACATTTTGAAACCAAAGCCTTAGATAAATCTGAACACAAACCCAAACTCTGGCTTAGATATGTAGATGACACTTTCGTAATTTGGCCACACAGGAAGAAAAAACTGGACAACTTCCTCACACATCTCAACAGCCTACACCCCAAAATACAATTTACTATGGAAACAGAAGCAAACAACCAACATCCCTTTCTGGATGTCCTAATCTACAAAAAAACCCAATGGCTCCCTAGGACACACCATCTACCGGGAAAAAACACACACCAACCACTACTTAAACGCACAATCCCATCACCATCCTGCACAGATCAACTCTGTAGCCAAGACCCTCATCTCCAGAACCAAATGCCTAGCCGACAAAGACCACCTGAAAACTGAATTACACATTCTCACAAACGTATTAATTTCCAACGGATTCCAAAGAAACACTATTACCAACCTAATCCAAAAGAAGACACCCCCCAAAAAACCAAGACACAGAACAGGACAATGGCATCGCCCTCCTCCCTTACATCAAAGGCACCACAGATAAAATCAGCAAAATTCTCCACAAACACAATATCAAGACAGCCTTCGGCACTGACCAAAAAATAGCCAACATCTTAAGAAACCCCAAAGACAAGATCCAGCTAGAAAACCAAGGAGTCTATGAAATACCATGCAAAATCTGCCCAGCCACATACATTGGACAAACTAATAGGAGAATAAATGCACGCATCGCAGAACACAAGAACGCAGTCAGAAAAGAAGAAAAAACTTCCTCCCTTTTCCAGCACCTTAAAGCAACAGGACATGAAATTGATTTTGAAGGTACCAAATTAATCTCCAAAACTGAACACTTCAACAAGAGAATAATTATGGAAGCCATCGAAATAGAGAAACACCCCCACAACATGAATAAACGTGACGATACCTCCCGCCTACCAGACATCTGGAAACTAGCCCTAGTCAACAAACGAGTCCCAACCACGAAAACCGACACCGGACCCAGAACAACACAGGACACCACCACCAATCACCCTCACCAGACTCAAACCCAAACCCATCCCATAGACGAAATGCAACCATCATCCAGAATCCACACCACGGCGACATCACCAACTGCTGCACCCCCCGCCGACCCCCACACAAAGCAAACTGACACATGCCTTAAACACATGGCCAGACCGCAAACTCGGAGCCAAACCAAAGCCCGTGATGCTACATCACAGCCATCTACTCAGGACATTACATCACAGAACTCAGGAGGTTACATCGCAAAGGCTCACTATGTTACAACGCAGCCTACCTCCCATGATGTGGCAGCACAGGACTCAGGATATTACTACAATAGAGCTCAGAATGTTACCACACAGCCCATTACCCAGGTACAAAAGAACAATGGGCACACAGCCAGCACCTCAGCCACACAGGATGTTACCAAACAACTGACTAATTTGCTTACATCAATTCCATCTTCCAATCAAGATGTAACAACACAGCCAACCAACCCACTTATAGCTACAAAGCCAACACACCATGCCCCCCCTCCAGTATTTATAGAAGGACGGCAGCTCCGATCACACTTTGTTCGCACAAGCATGAAGCCGAAGACACCAGCCTGAAGATGGTGAGTGGGACCTCATCGAAACGTCGCCAAGACACTCTCAATCTTACACGGGAAAAGACCCGAATACGCCAAGTCCTGCGTTACACGGGAGAGACGGCCAAACGGATAAAAACCAGGGTACATGAACACAAATTGGCCGTCAAAAGGCAGGAGCAGTATTCCCAAATATGGACGCATATGATGAATAATGGACACTCATTTGACTTCATGGGGGCAAAAGCCATCGCCCAGGATGCCTCCAAAGGAGGGCGCCTACTGAAGGAGGCCTGGTTCTCAGATGCGGGCTCGATTAATCGACACGTAGAATTGCCCCCGGCATATCAGACATTAAAAGCATATCTGGACGTGCGGCCCGGAATGGCCAATGGGGGGGCAGTGAGGATGCCAGACCTAGCCGCGCGACCCAAAACGCGTGTGGGGGTGGGGGTGGAAGGCGCATCAGGAGCGATGACACCAGGAAGGATAAGATCGGTAAGGAAGGGAGAGGGTGGAACTGAGGGCGAGGCAGCAGGTGGCTCAGCTGAGCTTAGGCAGATGAGGCAGAAGGATAGGATGCGGCTGTGCATGCGCACACCCAGGCATGCAGAAAGATTGGAAGGAATAGGACCCAGGGGGATAGATAATGGAAGGCAGGTACAGCGGATGGTTCAAAGGGATAAGAAGGAGGGGGGGAAGGTGAGGCAGTTGGCTAACGCACCAACGGCAGCAACATTAGGAAGGATAGGATCTGCAAGGATGAGAGGAGGTGAATTCAGGAGTGAGCCGGCAGATAGCCCAGCTGATCATAGGCAGACGAGGCAGAGGGACGGGATACGGCTGTGCGCACGCACATCCAAGCGCGGAAGGAAATCGGAGGAAATAGCACTAATAGGGATAGATAGTGGAAGACAGGAACAACGGGCAGACAAACGGGATGGAAAGGAGGGGAGCGGCAATGGGAAGGCATCTAAGACACCGGATCTGGGTGTAAGGCCCAGAACGAGTACGGGGGAGCAGCTGGAAAGCAAGCCAACGGCGGCAACGCCAGGAAGGAGGGGATTGACAAGGATGGGAGGGAGGAAGGTTGGAGAACTGGAGTGCAAAAAAGAGGAGGCGGGACAATTAAGGCAATTACGGTCAGCCAGGACGGATGGCCCTATCACACGGTCAATGAGTAAGCAGTTAGGCTAGCAAGGTTTATAAAAGTAATTTCCACCCCAAAACTTTACTCTGAGGACGCTGGCAGGGGACCAGCGAAAGCTAAGTTGTTTTAATATTGTAAATAGTTGTTTTTATTGTTTTAAACTTTTTAACAATAAACAGCTGGTTTATATTTCTCCCGGAGATCGAGGACTGTGTTATTGAACAGATATGCCCGGGATTCGTATTTTTGCAGTTATCAAAGACATTTACGGAAGAGCAGTATTGCTCCAAGCCAGGAGGTGGGAGAACCTTGCCAAACGGGAGGCCGTTAATTACCGAAAATTTGCCTTCCTACATGATTGCATCCGCAATGACTTGCCACCCAAATCCTTGCGTAGGAGGCCGGTGGTGAACTCCATAGAAGCACAGATGGCAGTCCAGCAATTCCAGCGCCGGACTATACGTGCCTTAATTAATGACCATCACAGGCGCATTAATACTGGGTTGCCCAGGATTCGGAGGTGCCAGGAGCTCTGCCGATCCACACTGGCACAACAGCATTATGAGACCCTCAACCGGCACATATATGAAACCACACAGAGGGCACGCCAGCAAAAGACTGAAACGCTCCAGAGAAAGATGGAGACCCTAAAAAGAGCACATAATTACAACCACAATTCCGGACTGGTCCATAATGTGTCATCAAGAGGCCTCACTGATGAGGAAACCAGGCTACTACAATGGGATACGGGCCTTAATCTGATGGATGCCCAACCCATTGATTTCATCGCAGCCGTGGAACCTACAATACAAAACATGGTTACTAACGACGCAGAAAAAAAACTCTATAAGGCAGCGGGTCACGGGGCTACTCATGAACCACAAACAACACCACGTCTTACCAGCAGGGGAGAGGAAGGCCCTAGAGGAGCTACGGAAGGACAAATCCATTGTGATCCTACCGGCAGATAAGGGCAGGGCCACGGTTGTCATGGACAGGGCCACATATAACAGCAAGGCCCAGTCCCTACTAAACGACACCAGTGCGTATAGAGTGACCAAGATAGACCCTACAACATCCATGAAGAATCAGCTCAATAAAATCATGGATAGGCTTAAAAGACGGGGGGAATGAATGAAGAAGAGCTGAGGGCCATACGGCCTAGGGACTCGGCAATGGCGAGATTCTACGGCTTGCCAAAAATACATAAAGAGGGGATCCCTTTAAGACCCATTGTGGCGTTTAGGGGTACACCAATGTTTGGCCTGGCTAGATGGCTAAGTCAGCGGCTACAGCATCTAGTAGAGGATGGTACAACCACGGTAAAATCGTCGCAGGAGTTCCTACAGAGACTCAAAGCAGTGAGAATACAAGATGATGAGACCATGATTTCATTTGATGTGACGTCGTTGTTCACATCTATCCCACAAGAGCTGGCTGTTTCAACTATAAAAGATCTATTACAGCTAAAGGGATTGCAAAGTCATGGTTCCCTTAAGATGGAAGACGTCATCAAACTGCTGCAGTTGTGTCTGAGAACACATTTCACGTTCCAGGACACGATGTATGAACAAATCAAGGGCACGCCGATGGGGCCTCCCATCTCGGGTGTTATCGCTGAGGCGGTCCTACAGTGCCTGGAGGCTAAGGCAATGGCCGTTTACCACCCAGAATTTTGGGCCAGATATGTGGACGATACGTTCGCTATCGTTAAACGGACTGAAAAAGCTGCCTTTATGGAAAGATTGAATGCGGTGTTCCTGGACATACAATTTACAGCGGAGGAGAAAGCCAACGGTAGTTTGGCCTTTCTGGACGTATTAGTCACGCGCCAAGCCAACGGCACCCTCCACACAACGGTATACAGGAAAGCGACCCATACCGACAGGATGCTGCATTACACGAGCAACCACCCGGCAGCCCACAAGATCGCATGCATTCGGACGTTATTTGCACGTATAGATACGCATTGCAGTACCAAAAAGGCCAAGCAAGTGGAACGTGCCCATCTCCACCAGGTATGCAGGTGGAACGGCTACCCGGCCAGTTTTGTCCAAAGATATAGTAAGCGCCAGGAACCCCGGAGAGCACCAGAGGACCTAGGGACAATATCCTGGACAACGATACCTTACGTCCAGGGGGTGTCAGAGGCAACGGCTCGCATATTAGCGCCGCATAACATCAGGGTGGCCCACCGACCCGACCAAACACTCCGTATGAAAACGATGCGCCCTAAGGAACCACTGCCAGAGGAGGAAAAATCATCAGTGGTCTATAGGGTGCACTGCAAGGATTGCCAGTGTAATTACACGGGAGAGACGGCCAAACGGATAAAAACCAGGGTACATGAACACAAATTGGCCGTCAAAAGGCAGGAGCAATATTCCCAAATATGGACGCATATGATGAATAATGGACACTCATTTGACTTCATGGGGGCAAAAGCCATCGCCCAGGATGCCTCCAAAGGAGGGCGCCTACTGAAGGAGGCCTGGTTCTCAGATGCGGGCTCGATTAATCGACACGTAGAATTGCCCCCGGCATATCAGACATTAAAAGCATATCTGGACGTGCGGCCCGGAATGGCTAATGGGGGGGCAGTGAGGATGCCAGACCTAGCCGCGCGACCCAAAACGCGTGTGGGGGTGGGGGTGGAAGGCGCATCAGGAGCGATGACACCAGGAAGGATAAGATCGGTAAGGAAGGGAGAGGGTGGAACTGAGGGCGAGGCAGCAGGTGGCTCAGCTGAGCTTAGGCAGATGAGGCAGAAGGATAGGATGCGGCTGTGCATGCGCACACCCAGGCATGCAGAAAGATTGGAAGGAATAGGACCCAGGGGGATAGATAATGGAAGGCAGGTACAGCGGATGGTTCAAAGGGATAAGAAGGAGGGGGGGAAGGTGAGGCAGTTGGCTAACGCACCAACGGCAGCAACATTAGGAAGGATAGGATCTGCAAGGATGAGAGGAGGTGAATTCAGGAGTGAGCCGGCAGATAGCCCAGCTGATCATAGGCAGACGAGGCAGAGGGACGGAATACGGCTGTGCGCACGCACATCCAAGCGCGGAAGGAAATCGGAGGAAATAGCACTAATAGGGATAGATAGTGGAAGACAGGAACAACGGGCAGACAAACGGGATGGAAAGGAGGGGAGCGGCAATGGGAAGGCATCTAAGACACCGGATCTGGGTGTAAGGCCCAGAACGAGTACGGGGGAGCAGCTGGAAAGCAAGCCAACGGCGGCAACGCCAGGAAGGAGGGGATTGACAAGGATGGGAGGGAGGAAGGTTGGAGAACTGGAGTGCAAAAAAGAGGAGGCGGGACAATTAAGGCAATTACGGTCAGCCAGGACGGATGGCCCTATCACACGGTCAATGAGTAAGCAGTTAGGCTAGCAAGGTTTATAAAAGTAATTTCCACCCCAAAACTTTACTCTGAGGACGCTGGCAGGGGACCAGCGAAAGCTAAGTTGTTTTAATATTGTAAATAGTTGTTTTTATTGTTTTAAACTTTTTAACAATAAACAGCTGGTTTATATTTCTCCCGGAGATCGAGGACTGTGTTATTGAACAGATATGCCCGGGATTCGTATTTTTGCAGTTATCAAAGACACACATATATATATATATATATAATAAAAACCAAATAGTTTGAACACCAGGATGATATTAAAACAAACTGTTTAATACAAAAGCTAAAGCTAAGCTTTCGTTGGCCAACACTGCCGACATCATCAGAGCATAATACAAGATTACTGGGAGTCCTTTTTATACTGCCGGACGGCTCTGCGCCCGGCTTCTCGATCTAGTCATCGGTCCGTCCGTTTTCTCTATTTGGTTTGTTCTTAAAGGGCACGCGTCTCTTGCTGCGTTGGTATCTTCCGAGGTTGCTATTTTCCCTTTCTTTGTCTTAATCACTTTCTTTCTGCTGTCGTATGCCGGTTGCTTTCGCTCACTTTCACTTATCTCCTTTTTTGATTCTGTTCCGGGATCCGTCTGATCTTCCTTGGCGGGGCTGTGCGCGTGTGTGTTCGGGGGGGATATATTGAGTGAGTCCGGGTGTCTATCAGGGCAGTCTCTGGTGGATATGCTCCTGCATGTGTTCCCACACTCAGGAGCGCTACCTTCTTCCGTGGATATCCATTCACTTCAGGTTGTCCCCCCCATCTTAAGGTCCTTTGCAGGGCTCTGCCTCCCGCACCTGATTTCTTCCTGCTGGGGGCCCGAAAAGGGCCTGAAGTTGCCCTGGAGAGGCTATGAAACAAGAGGGAACCCTTGTAGATTGCGGGGAGATGGCGGTCGACCCTCTTGATCCAAGGAAGCCCTCAGAACCGACAGGAGAAAGACTGGCTGCACCCATACAGCCAGTCGGAAGTTGCTGATCTCTGGAGAAAAAAAATGGTATTTAATAAGCGGGAGCAACATGTTTGAATCTGGGTGAGATTATTTTCCTTCCTCTATGATTTTAAAACCTGTTCTTGGGGAAAAAAATGATCTGAAAGCAAGGAAACTCCCAGAACTGAAGGGAGGGAGGTTTCCTTTTTTCACCCCCTCTCCCAGAATAAAAGCAGCAGCTTAAGCTTTCTTGGGGGAAAATAGAGAGACTATAAAATTAATTTGGACACAATAAAAAGAAAAAAGTTTGGGGAGTTATAATTTATTTTTCTTTTTTTTACCTTTCTTGGAGAATGTTAAAGCAAAACTTAAAGAAAAAAACTTTTTGGTTGGGAAATTACAAAATGGATACCTAATGACATCTAGTGGGGAAAAAAAGAACTACACCAAGCTTTATCTATATTTTTTCTGTAGTGAGGGAACTTGGCCAGATGTTTCTGAACTTTGATGTTTCTGAACTTCATAACCTTGTAGATTGCAGCTGGAAAAAGAGAAAAACTATTTGGGCTGTCTTTTCTGCAGGATGGATTACAACTAAAACTACAAACTATTTTGAAGCCATCTGGATTCCTCGGATTACAAATATTGTTTGACCTGTAATTTTACAAACTATTTAGAGACAGACTGAATGGCAAGGAACTAGCTACAGTAAGACATTTTGGATTATAATTTTGGCAGACTGGCAACTTTGGATTTTGGGACAATTGGTTAGAACTGGAGTCAGAAGATAGAAGTGGATTATAAACCTTTTTCCCTCTCCTCATTTTTTCTTTTTCTTTTCTTTTCCCTTTTCTTTTTCTTTTTTTCTCTTTTTCTTCTTGTTGTCTGGGGAGCCTATTGGATTATAAACTTTTGGTCTCAGAACTACTTAAGGACAGTGGAAGCATAATTGTTGGTTATTTTCTTTGGAGAAGGTTCTATGTACTATTAATTTTGAATAGCAGGACCTTGTGGATTATAAATTTTGACTGAGCAATAATCTTGGATTTTGGACAAGTGCTCTGGAAGTGAGCCTCATAGACAGAATTGGATTACACAATTTTTTCTTCTCTCTTCTTCTTCTTCTTCTTCTTCTTCTTCTTCTTCTTCTTCTTCTTCTTCTTCTTCTTCTTCTTCTTCTTCTTCTTCTTCTTCTTCTTCTTCTTCTTCTTCTTCTTCTTCTTCTTCTTCTTCTTCTTCTTCTTCTTCTTCTTCTTCTAATTCTAATTCTAATTCTAATTCTAATTCTAATTCTTCTTCATCTTCTTCTTCTTCTTCTTCTTTGTTCTACCTTCTTTTTCAGGGAGAAAAATAAGAGTTATTTAAGACAAATTTAAATGATATATTGTGGTATTGAATACAAGATTAATGGTTTGGTATAAGGTGGACATCTGGGAAAAGTATTAGAGTTGATAAAAAATTTGGGGGGTGGAATTAAAAATGAGTGTTCCGAATTTAGGTAAAACTGGCAAGAAAACACCCTCATCCCCTTCCTCCATCTTTGCAAGCCCTGTGTATCAGAGATCAATCGAATCAATGCTTCAACAAGAAAAATCTAACAATTTCCAAAAGGAGATGCAAGCGGCATTACAAGCAATCCAAGAGGCAATCGCCTCTCACAAAGAAAATACAAGGAAAAACCATGAGGAGACAAGAGATAACTTTGAGAAAATGAATCAAGAAATTCATAACATAAAAACTAGAAAACTTCCAACAGATGGTTACAAAGAATGAACAAAGAATTCAGAAAATAGAAGACAAGTCAGTAGAGACTGATCAGAAGATGGAAGAAATAAAAGATGAAAATCAGAGGCTGATGCAGGCAAATAGAGAATTGGAAGATTCAATGGCAGTTTTGGAAATGGAAAAGGCATCTTATTTTTTAAGATTTCAAAACTTAATAAAGGGCAATGATGACAGATCTATTGGTTGAAGCACTGGAAATCTGGAAACAGGAATGGAAGGAGAGATAGACCAGATATTTCGAGTCAATTCAAGCTATGCGAGGAGAAATAAAGTCCCATGAGAAGTACATGTTAGAATCGTCAAAAGATCTATAAGAGATGAGATATTGAGAAGAGCAAGAGATGATCCTCTGCATTATAAAGAAAAGGAAATTGTAGTGCTGAAGCAGATCCCCAGGAGGATAAGAGATTCAAGAAGATAATACTAATTCCTGACCAGAAAACTAATTGAAAAAAGAGTGAACTTCAGATGGGAGATTCTGGAAAGGATTTTAATTAATTGGGACATGAAAAGATACAAATTGGACACTGCACTCAAGGCAATGGAATTTTATGAGAGATACAAAGCTTTTTTGGAAGGGGAAAGTCCGGAATGTCATGCAGAGAGAGAAGCAAAACAACAACAACAGGAAGAGATAGCAATACTGTAGAAGGAGCAGCCAAACCAAGGGAAGAAGAAGAAACAGAAAACATAAACATAGAAGAAGGGGCAAAAGCAAGAGAACAAAGACAGATAAGAACAACTAGGAGAATAAAACCTAAATATAATTGAAGAAGATGGAGAAGGAAAATGGGATTCTTTCAATGAATATAAATGGATTGAACTCCCCTGCAAAAAGGGAAAAAATTACACGACTACAAAAATTAAAAATGGATATAGTCTGTCTCCAAGAAACACATATTAAAAGATAACATTACAAACTGTTAGAACAACCGAAAATTGGGAAACTTCACTTCACACTACCACAACAAAAGAAAAGAGGAATAGCTTTATATATCAAAGAGACAATGAACCCCAAACAAATCTATGCAGATGAAGAGGGAAGAATATTTATGGTGGAAATAATGATAAATCAAAAACAGATATTGATGGTAGCAATATATGCTCCTAATAACAAACAAGAAGAATTTTATCAAAAAATACACAAAAATATAGTGGAATTGGAATATCAAAACATTTGTTTAATGGGAGACTTTAATGCAATAGTAGATGGAAAGCTGGACTACAGAAGTAGCAAAACAGGGGGGGAAAGGAAGGAATACACAACCTAAGATTTTCTTTAAAATTTTCTTTAAAAAGAAATCTGTATATAGGTTATATGGAGAGAAAAGAACCCCCCAAAAATCACAATATACTTTTTACTCAAACAGGCACAAATCATGGTCTAGAATTGATATGATATGGATATCCCCCAAATTAAGCATGATTATACAAGATATTGAGATAGAAACCACCCTATGGGCAGACCTGATAAAGATGACTTGGAGAGGAACTAAGAAAAAACTAAGATGGTCTCTGAATCAATCTTTACTGAAAGAGAAAGAATTTATACAAATAACAACAAAGGAAATGAATTTTTTCTTTAAAATAAACAAAAAAGAAGAGAGATCGCTTCAAAATGTGTGGGATACAGCTAAAGCATACTTTAGAGGCTTGGCTATAACTTACATGGCAAAAAAGAATAAAGAAAAAATGCAGCAACAAACGAAGTTAAAGGAGGAATTTATAAAATTGGAATTGGAACTACAAAGAGATCCACAAAAGAAAACTTTTAAAAAGCAAATGGAAATAATAAAACACAAATTAAACCTAGCAGAGGCTGAAAAATGGCCCAGCAAATTAAAAGGGCAAAACAAAACTTTTTTTGAAAACACTAATAAACTGGGTAGGTGGTTAGCATACAAATTGAAAAAAGAGAAAAAATTTGATAAACAAACTACAAGATTCAAAAGGCAATTTACAATTCCAAAACGACATAATCAAAAAAATAATCAAGACTTTTATGAAACACTTTACGACACAGAAGAAATTTTGCAAGAAAGAATAAAGCAATACATAAAAAAGCTGACTTACCAAAAATCTCAGAGAATATCCAAAATATGTTAAATGAAAAAATATCAATGATGGAGGTAACGGAGGCCATAAAAATGTCTAGATGGGCTACCTGCAGAGTTTTATAAATGCCTACAATTTAGAATAGAATAGAGCTGGAAGGGACCTTGGAGGTCTTCTAGTCCAGCCCTCTGCTCAAACAGGAGGACCTATAACATCTCAGACAGGTGGATGTCTAGTCTCTTCTTAAAAATCTCCAGTGATGGAGCGCCCACAATTTCTGGGGGTAAGCTGTTCCACAGGTTGATTGTCCTCACTGTTAGGAAATTTCTCCTTAATTCTAGGTTGCTTCTCTCTTTGGTTAGTTTCCAACTGTTGTTTCTCATCCTTCCATCTGGTGCTTTGGTGAACAACCTGCCCCCCTCTGCTTTGTGGTAGCCCCTTAGATACTGGAACACTGCTATCATGTCTCCCCTATTTCTTCTTTTCCTTACACTAGCCAGACCCAAATCCCGTAGCCGTTCTTCATATGCCCCTGATCATCTTAGTTGCTCTTCTTTGAATTTTTTCCAAACTCTCAACATCATTTTTGTGGTTTGGTGACCAAAATTGGCTGCAGTATTCTAGGTGTGGTTTTTGTTGTTGTTGTTAGTTGCGAACTCGTGTCCAACCCATCGTGACCCCATGGACAACATTCCTCCAGGCCTTCCTGTCCTCTACCATCTTCTGGAGTCCATTTAAGCTCACGCCTACTGCTTCAGTGACTCCATCCAGCCACCTCATTCTCTGTCGTCCCCTTCTTCTATTGCCCTCAATCTTTCCCAGAGGTGTGGTCTTTATAAAGCGGTAATAGTACTTCTCGTGATCTTGATTCTATGCCTCTGTTTATACAACCCAGGATTGTGTTAGCTTTTTTGCTTGCTGCTGCACACTGCTGGCTCATAGTCAAGTGATCGTCCACTAGGACTCCGAGGTCCCTCTCACAGTTACTATTTTTGAGCCAGGTCTTGCCCAATCTGTATTTGTGCCTTTGGTTTTTCCTGCCTAAATGTAAGACTTTGCTTTTCTCCACATTGAAACTCATTTTGTTGGATAGGGCCCATTGTTCAAGTTGGTCAAGATCTTTTTGGATCCTGTGTTTGTCTTCTGGGGTGTTGGCTACTCTTGCTAGTTTGGTGTCATCTGCAAATTTGATGAGTTCCCCTTCTATTCTCTCATCTAAGTCATTGATGAAGATATTGAAGAGTACTGAGCCTAAGACGGAACCTTGTGGTACCCCACTGCTTACTTCTCTCCATGTGGATGTAGTGCCATTGAGGATTACTCATTGAGTACGGTTTGTTAGCCAGTTACAGATCCATCTGGTAGTGATGTTGTCTATCCCACCTTTTCTTAGTTTACCAAGGAGTAGTTGTGGTCTACCTTGTCAAATGCCTTACTGAAGTCTAAGTATACTTTGTCCACAAAGTATGAGTTAAGCAGCTCTGCTTTCTCCCTGTTGTCTGTAATTTCCTTGCCATCTTCTCCCTTTAGCGGGCCTACAGTTTCCTTGATTTTTTTCTTGTTGTTAATATGTTGGAAGAAGCTTTTTTATGAAAGAACTATGTAATGAGGTACTTTTAGAGTCTAAAATACCAAATACTTGGACAGAAGCTTATATTACTTCAATACCCAAAGAAGACTCAGACTTGACATAGATAAAAAATTATAGACCAATATCTCTATTAAATGTGGATTATAAAATTTTTGCTTCAATAATAGCAGAAAGATTAAAGAGATTTCTGATTGAATTTATACACACAGACCAAAACGGATTTTTACCTAAGAGACAAATAAAAAACAATTTAAGAATGTTTTTAGACACTTTGGAATACTGTGAAATGCACCCAGGGAAGCAGATGGCACTAATATTCCTAGATGCACAAAAGGCTTTTGATAACGTAAACTGGCAATTTATGATTCAACAACTAAATGAAATGGATTTTGGAGAAAACTTTATAAATACAATTAAAATAATCTATCTTAGACAAATAGCTAAAATAATCATAAATGGAGATTTTACAGAAAATTTTAACATTAAAAAAGGCACAAGACAAGGATGTCCATTATCCCAATTATTTATATTAACACTGGAAGTATTAAATAGAAATATTAGGCAAGACTCAGAAATTAAAGGAATGAAGATAAAAGATGAAAAATATAAACTACAAGCATTCACGGATGACTTGATTTTCATATTAGAAGAGCCGCTTTGAAAAGCCCCAAGCTTCTGAAAAAGATAGAAGAATTTGGAGAAGTGGCAGGACTGAAAATAAATAGAGAAAAAACCAAAGTGATAACCAAAAACCTTACAGATAAACAAAAAAATCAATTGTCAGAAAAAACAGATCTTCAAATAGTTAAGAAAGTTAAATACCTGGGGATATACTTAATGGCAAGATGTGCAACAATAAAAGAAGACAACTACGCAAAACTATTAAAACAAATAAAACTAGATCTGGATAAATGGAAAAACCTACAACTTTCATTGTTAGGGAGAATAGCAACGGTGAAGATGAATATCTTATCAAAATTACTCTTCTTATTTCAAACAATACCTATAAAATTGGGGGAATTTTTTTTTTGATGAACTAAATACAATGATCTTAAAATTTATTTGGCAAGGAAAAAAATCCAGAATTATACTGAAAATGCTACAAGAAGCAAAAGAAAATGGAGGATTTCGGCTGCCAGATTGGGCCCTATGCTATCAAGCATCTGCACTAACATGGATAAAAGAATGGATAACCCTTAGACATAAAAGATCACTATATCTAGAAGGGCATGACCTATAACTTGGATGGCATGCCTTCCTATGATATGGGAAGAATAAAATACATAGATACTTTCAAAACCACTATATAAGAAACGCACTTCTTTTAGAATGGGAAAAGATAAAAGTGAAAATTTACATGAAAATACCTGGATGGCTTTCAACAATGGAAGTGTTTGTTCACACAGACCTAATTAACTATGAGCAAATTGTGACTTATAAAGACATTTTAAATATTGAAGGAAAACTAAAATCTAGACAAGAACTAGAAGAACAGAGTATTGATCTATCATGGTGGCCACACCTGCAAATTCAAATGAGATATGAAAAAGATGCTAAGACATCTGGATTCTATAAAGAGCAGACAGAACTTGACCAGATACTATAAGCATCAGATGAAAAATTGATTAAGAAACTGTATATTAAGTTTAAAGAAGGAAGAGGAACAAGTTAAAGAAACAATGATAACATGGCAAAAAACTTTGGGCATAACATAGAGCCAGAAAACTGGCAAAGATTTGGGAAAGAAACTCTAAAATAACAAAGGTGGTGGCTTACAAAGAAAACTTATCGTAAAATGTTTTACAGATGGCACTTACCACCTGTGAGGTTAGCAAAAATGTTTAAAAATATGTCTAGCAATTGTTGGAAATGTAGACAAAAACCAGGCACATATTATCATCTTTGGTGGACATGCCCTAAGGCTAAAAGATTTTGGTCAAGAATATATATATATATATATATGGTTAGAGAAAATGACAAAAAACACGTAGATTTTAAGCCAGAATTATTTCTGTTATTTCTGCAATTATTTCTAATTGCAGGAAATTATGAGAAAGAATGTGTATATTTAATGTTACATGTATTAACGGCAGCGAGAATTGTATTTGCTCAACATTGGAAAGATGAAGAATTACCAGTGGAGGAAGAAATAAACAGGAAAATTTTGGACTGTGCAGAAATGGATAGACTTACATTGAAAATGAAGGAGAAAGAAGATTCAGAATACTTTAGAACATGGGATACATTTTAATAATAGCTGGAAAAATGAGGTAGAGAGAAAGGAGTTTAACATGTATTAGTAAGCTAAATATTGGAACCCAGACAACATGTTGCTGATGAAATATTAAGGATTTGTGATTATAAAAAATAATAAAATATGGTTATAAAAATATTATTCTATAAACAAATTAATCAATTCTTTTTTACCATCCAAATTTGGTGAGGAGATAGAAGATGAATAAAACAGGAATAAGGCATTCCCAAAATATCTGTAAATTGCATGCCTCTTTATGAAATGAAATAATTAGCAATTATTACATGGAACAAAGTGAGAATTTTTGCAAATGTGTCCATAAGTATAAAAACTGTACCAACAGAAGAGAATATTTATAGCTCAGGGTTGAACTGTGAAGTTCTTAGTGTTCTATGAACTTTGTCATTTTCTTGCAGATATTTCATTACACAACTAGATAATATCATCAGTGCTAGAAGGAGTGCACTTTGCTCCCTCTTTGTGTACAAGTGGCTTGCTCTATCAATGTTGATGGGAAAGTTCTTGGTGGTTCTTTGATTAGGCTGATGTTTACTATCTTATTGTTTATCTGAGCTGGTAGTTTCTTAATTGGGGTATTGTTTACTGCTTGGTTGTTAACTATGGCCAGTTAACTGTTCTCAGCTACTGATATTCTGGAAGTCAGTAATAAAATTCAGACAGTTGCTATTCTAAGATCCTTTTGGAGAGAAGTGGGGCTATAACAATACAGCTAATTTGGTAATTAAAGGTTTGACTTGGCAGCAAATGCAATAAGAGTAAACTTATTTCTTTATACATACTCTGTTGTAAATTCTAAAAGTTCAGCCCATGGATGCTTTGTCACAACAGAGGTTTAAGACTCTTCCCTGATACTTGCCTGAAAATATGCAGACAACTATACTGATATTTCTGTTTAAGAAAAGGAGGAGAAATTATCACAAGGTTATCTGAAGGTCATCTGTTCAAACCTACACATTTGCATAATAAATGCAAACTAGATAATTAAAGTCAGCAGTGTGTCTCCTTATCCCCAGGGTCCCAGTAATTGAAATTGGTACAATGTAAGGGAAGCAAAGTTCTCAGATTTTATTATTGTGATTGAAGGTGGGACATAGAGGGGAAAAATATATATTTGAGAGAACATCATATTGTGGGTTCAGTAAGTTAGAAACAGAGATAATGTAGAAACTAAAAAGAAAAATAAATTCGGTCCACATAATTCGACTTTATGAAAAGTCTGAGGATGTTCTCAATTGTTATGTTCAGTCTGGAATTAGATATAAGGCATTCTAAACTTTCCAAAAGATATCTCCAATGTTGGAAGGCAGTCTTTATTTAAAACATAATAGTTACATTCAGATGGTAAAAGCATCTAAAGACAACAGATCTTTTCTATATCTGTTGTGGCATGAATAGTGTTTAATGCAAAGTTGGAAATATTTGTGCAAAAGAGCAGTTGGGGTGTGGATCACACATTAGAAATTAGGAGCTGAAAGTCTGTTTCACATCATGGAATAAGTCTATGAAATTCACTTAACTAGACTGCCCCCCCTTTCTGCATTCTGCATAATGCATACATAATATATGTAAGAATTACAAAATCCCCATGTCTTTGATAGTCTTAGAAGTGTGTTAAGAAAGAATGTCCACTTTAATAGGATCCATCAAAATGCCTTCTGAACAAATTGTATACCCAAAGAGTCCAGGGAAGGAAGATCAAAAGCACCATTTTTAGCTTAGCATGCAACCTATCTGAGTGAACTATTTTCAGAACATGTTTGACATATTCAATATGGCCATCTGGATTTTCAGAGACAAAAGGTATCATCATGTATTCAGATTTTCCATTACACATGTCAAAGGCAGTTTTATCCATTCAAAACAAATTGTTTGTAATCTCCCCTCAAGTGCAATTTAGTTAAAAAAGGACTTTTGCAGTTTTATATAGATAAGTGAAAGTGGGCAGTGATCATTAATGGTTACAGAATTTAAAAATCTGAAGTAGTGAACCACTCTCAGATAGCTATTCTTTTGACAAAAAATGTGGGAGCAGATGCAGGAGATGAAGATCTATAAATCTCTTTTACAGATTGTGATCCATATTTTCCTTCAAAGAAAGCAATTCATTTCCAGATATTGGATATAGGTGCTAAGTAGATATCTGACTTTAGGAACTAAACTAACATCATAATCACAGGACATCTAACTGGTAGTAATATATTTATCCCATTCTTTCCAAAAATATCTGTGTGTTCTGATAAAAGATAAGGAATAACTTGTTGACCAATGCTAATGGCATAATGAGGCTTGAAGCCTGAAAATTGTGATCTCAGCAATTGTGGGATGTAACTGACACAGTTCCTTGATCCCAGTTAATGTCAATATTATAGGTCTGTTGCTAGTCTATCCTCAAGACAATGACAACGTGTAAAGAAAGTCAATGGAATAATAATGTTTCTAAATGTCCATCAATAATGAGGTAGTAGCAAGTTCAATGATTCAGCCAGGTATTAAAACTCTGTGGTTTAGTCATTTGAGTAGGTAAGCAAATTGTTGTGCAATTGCTTTGTCAATAAATTGTGCCTACTCCAGAAATGCAGAAAGCAGAGCCAAATGGAGACTGTTGAATAACAGGCAGGATAAAATGTTGCTTCTGCATTTTACCTCTAACTACTCTTTAATTGCCTGATTGCCCTCAGTTTTCTCATATTACCCCAGCTCTCCCATTTGCTGAATATTCAGGCTTGGAATATTTGGCACACTTGCTAGCAATACAGCCTTTGATTCCACACATATGGTACTTCAAAACTGACTCATGCTAAGGAGTTTAGCTGGGCAGGTAAATTGCCACAATGACAACACATACCGAATTCATAGCTGCTTTGTGTCTACTTTATAAGGGGATTTATATTTGCTTCTGACTGTATGTATCCAAAGAGTGAGGATGAAAAGAGGATGGGTGTAGAGAAGATACAAAATTCTCTTTTTTCATCTGAGTGAATTTCAGATGTTTGAGCCTTTTATTATAGCACATTGGAGCAAGTGCTCTAAGGTGTCTGGTATGTTCTGATGATCTAGAATATTTCAAAGTTCATTAGAAATGCCTTATTTACATTTATCAGATAAAGCTATATATCACGGGTGTCAAACTCGCCACGTCACGTGACATGACATGTCGCGACGTATCGTGACTCTTTTTGCATTGCCGGCAATGGGGTGGGCGTGGCTTTGGTATGATAAAACCGGCCCGCGGGCCAGCAGTTTGACACCCCTGCTATATAATATTCCAGCTCACATCTCTCAAATACATTTAAAAGTCTATAAATATACCTTTACTCTACAATTGCTGTATCTTGTAACAGTTGATTGATCAGTTATCTGTCAAGTTCATCAAAGGAAACACTAATGAACACATATTAAATTGGCAGTTATCCATCATAAGATCATTATTGTCTAAAATGGAAATTGCCTATTTTACAGTCCATATGTTAGGAGACTAAGAATAAATCCCACTTGAACACATTTCATGGAAAACTAAGTTTGTCTCAGGTACATGTACAAGTTTCATGATGAAAACTTGAATTTGTCCAGGCAACCACTATATGTGTCTTCTGATAACCCTGGAAAAGGAAGTCCCATTTTTGGAGGAACTGGAATAACAGGAGATGCAACTATAGCAACCATTGTTGCATCATTTTAATAATAACATTAGCTAATTTATTGTTTTCCACATTTACATGATTCTGAAGTTGACTCTGATTTAATAATAATAATAATAATAATAATAATAATAATAATAATAATAATAATAATAATAATAATAATAATAATAATAATAATAATAATAATAATAATAATAATAATAATAATAATAATAATAATTAAGTTGAAGGGACCTTGGAGGTCATCTAGTCCAACCCCCTGCTCAGGCAGGAAACCCTATACCATTTCGGACAAATGGCTGTCCAGTCTCTTCTTAAAAACTTCCAGTGTTGGAGCATTCACCGCTTCTGGAGGTAGGTTGTTCCACTGGTTAATTGTTCTAACTGTCAGGAAGTTTCTCCTTAGTTCTAGGTTGCTTCTCTCCTTGATTAGTTTCCATCCGTTGCTTCTTGCCCTGCCTTCAGGTGCTTTGGAAAATAGCTTGACTCCCTCTTCTGATTTCAAAATCAGAATAAAGAATTGCCAACCTGTTCAGTAGTCAGTAATGAAAAAATCAGTTGTCATGGTCAAAGTGAAATTACCCAGGTTCTTGGTAGCCAATTCAAACAAATCAAAATCAAATTCCTACTAAATTCTTGCACACACACATATGGGGAAAGAGACTATAAAATAAAATTATAGAAATGTCAATTGATCTTATTTATAGTCCAAGACCAAATACATGAAAAAGACTAGCAATACACTACAGTAACTGTAAAGGGAATACAATAACTACAAAAAAGAATTTTAAAAAAATTGTGGAAAAATTCTAAAACAGTTAATGGCTAACAATAACATAAAGGAATAACTGGATGGCTTTTAACAGCTATAGCTATTGATAAGACATTTGCAACCTTCTACAGGTTTCTGAAGAATCCTTGTTAGAGACGTATGAAGATAATGGTCTGTCCCTCTGCTGGCACAATTAGATTGCTTTCAATGTGTAGAACAGCAAACAGCATACTTTCTTGCAATCCTTTGCCTTCTAATCTCTCTGCTCTGTGGCAAAGGAGAAATTACCTTCAGAAATTGCTTGGTTTTTTTCTTCCCTCCCTTCTCATACCAGAAATATTGAAGAGAAAGAGATTTCAAGAAAGCTGTTTATGTAGTGCACCTGTAGCAGGCTGCCAGAATGATCGTATTATGTGTGGAAGAGCAAACAGCTTACAATCCTTTTCTCTCCAATCTCTCTGATCTGTAAAATATTGATGTAAAATATTGACCGTAAAATATTGATGATCAGGAATCTTATGACTGATGGACTCTGCGAATAACAAATTGTCATAAATGGGGCATAAAGTTCAGCACTATTGTAACTTCCAAACATTACTGAATGGATGGTCTGTAAGTGTGAAACATTTGTTTCTTTATGTTGCTACCCCTTTCAAATCAGCTCCTATCACTTTCCAAAATACTAACAAAACAAAAAAAACACAAGGGAGTAGGAGGGAGGGTGGGAGGAAGGGAAGAAGAAAGGAAAGAAGGAAGGTGTCCTTTGTATGTTCTTAGTAGAAATTTGTTTGCGAATTCTTGCTTTTCTTCTTTCTTTTTTGCATAAAGTATTGCCTGTTCTTTCTCTTATTCGCAGATTTTATTTCAGCTTTTTTTCTCCATCACTGATTGTACTGAAGCCATTCTGTTAGTCCTTTGAGTTGAAGTGTATAATAAATATTTTAATTTCTAATTTTATGTAGGACTAACATTGAACATAGTGCTTATCATTGTTCAACTTGATTTATATAATCACACACAAAGACGGATGGTTTTATTTTGCCTTTTCTTAGTTTCTCATTTATGCAAAATCCAACAACACACTGAAATAAAAGAATCAAAATGAGTCTAATATTTCCAGAATATTTTGTTCATCTTCAAAAATATTTTCCATCCTCCCCCATCTCAGATGTACCAGTTGGTTAACAAACCAATAAATGACAATCTTATTAAGAGAAATGTAACCTAATTCATGAGCATAGTGCACTATACTCTGATAGAGATTTAAGCATGGCATCATTTTCAAAATACCCTGAAAAGACATGACAATTTGCAACCATAAAATTTGCTTATTTTATTTAAATGAGTTATAATTTAAAAATGACCGCTTCTGAGAACTGAAGCATACAATAAAGCAGGTCACTATTTCTCAGTGTGATTAATTTGGCTAAGCTAATTAAAACCTATAATACCTTCTGGTATTATAATATCTTTTGTGGATGAGGTGTTAATCGAAATCTGTTTCGCTGGCTTGGCAACTAGTTGTTTATCATTTCAAAGTTGATTTAATTTTAAAAGAGGGGAAATAAAAATCCCTTGCATATTACAATTAAAGTTCATTTGTTTTGCAGTATAAGCTAAAGGTAGTATTTATACAATTGTTATCCTGAGTTACCATCTGCCTTATTTACATTAACTTCTGATTTATTTTTTGATATGATTAAAGAATGAAATGAATCAAGGAATAAACAAACAATGAAATGGACAGTAGTATGCTGGCCTGCTTGAAAGGGAAAGGCAAGTGAATTCAAGTGAATTAAATGATTATATCATAGTACTAGAATGAATCATGGTATCTGCTAGTTCCCACAGCCAAGAAAGTGAACAGAGGACATATTTAGCAATTCTTTATCAGCATGGACCATATGTGCTAAATCAATTGGATCATTTCTTGTTTTCTAAAATAAATGTTCTATTGCTTCTAAATAAATGGATTTTGGGCAAAAGATTTAAAATCCATAGATAATATGCACTACTTGGTTGGAAAGTTTCTTCTTGGGATGGAGATGTGATGTAGCACTTACATCCATGCACGTTAGCTCTTGCAATGTTTTCCTTGCATTCCTTCTAGGTGAACTATTGTGAGAGCCCTACTGTAATTGCTTGCATTATTTTATCTTTTATTTTTAATATACTTAGTAATGAAATGTCCATACATGGATTTGACAAAATAGTTTATGTCAACCCAAACTTGATGAAACAGTATATTTACTATCTCATAATAGAGAATAACAAATACACAATTTGTTTGTAAATATGTGAACTGGGTAATGTCTATATACTATTATACAAACATGAACTGTGATTAATTAAAGTATTTGCCATTTTAAAGATAATATAAATGTCTTATTGATACCTGGTAGACACATATATAGGATAGATCTAGCTATCATGGCTTAACTTGCTTCTGAATTTTCCTATGTAAATGTATGTAGAGAGGCTCCAATCAAAACTGATAGCATATGGTATTTATAAATGAGTTACTAGAATAAGAAATAGAATATAGTTGGGAAGTGTAAAAATATAATGGTTGGAATAATATGTTTACCCTAGATATAATTATTATCCTATGAAATAAGGGAAATTAGGGATACCTGAAGTGTAAATTATGTGTTTATTTAAGGCTAAATTGGAACATGGTAATTGTAAGTTAGTAAAGGTTAAAAACAGGATTTGGACTGATATAGGTGAAATATTATTGATATTTTTTTGATTGATTGAACTCTATTTATAAATGTATTAATTTGATTATGTTATATCAATTGAGGGAAATAGAGAGGAAATCTTTAAAGAATTAACCTGAACTATACATGTACGATTGTGGGTTTTTTTGATGATTGATTACCCCATCTCCACGTTGCTTCCCAAGCACTCTGATGTAAAAACTAAAAAACCAATAAAACTTGTTTTAAAAAAACCCAAAACTGATAGCATAACATTCCTCAAAATTTTCATATAAATTTATTGTTTGTTTTACACAAATCTTTATTTACGCAGATCTGTACAACATCTTTTGTTCTTTTACTTTGTTCAAAAAATGAAATGATAATCAATTTGTAGTAGTGCCCATGTGAATTTAAATCATGATATGTCTACAGTTGAAAGATTACAGCTAGTCCTTGCTTAATGACTGGTTATTTAATGATCATTCAAAGTTGCAATGGACCCCAAAAAAGATACTGCTGACCCATCCTTGAATTATGACACAAACACATGGTCATGTGAATACATTTTGGGTGCTTGGCAATTTGTTTGCATATATAACTGGTTGCAGTGTCGAGTGACCACAATTTATAGCATTTTTTCTGATTTCATTTTTTTTAAAATTCAGGAGAATAGATTCACTTAATGACCACATGGTTTGTTTAATGACCACTTTGACCTGCTTTATGACTGGCATAAAATTGGTCATAAAATGAATCAGGTCACATGGTGACCTGCTTAATTACCACAATAACTTACAACAAAATTTCTGAGCTCAGTTGTGGTGGTTAAGGAGGAATAAATGTAGTCTATTTGTGTCTATGTTGAGTGTGTTATCGATTTACTGATTTGTTGATTTACTGGTTTGTTTATTTTTCTTATACAGTTGCCCATAAAAAACAATTCTGGCTCACAAAAGTAGTAAAAACAAAACACAATGAAAACAAAAATCCGGTTCCACAACACTTTGGCTTCTTCAGACTCAAACCACACCCTATCCCAGTGCCTTTTAGTAAGGAAATAGTTTCCTATGCTTTGTTTTTCGCCTCTTTGAAGTAACATGACACTGATTGTTTTGGGATGTCTTAGATTTCACAGGAGTCAGGATGGGTCCATTATGGCAGCAACAAGAATTCCTGTTGCATACTATAACATAGTCCATCATCTACAGATTGTGGGGAAAATTGCATTTTAAAATTAGCCTTAAAACTAGCCATAAGCCTTCATTTGAAGGTGGCAAGTTGGGCATCTAACAAGATCCAATGTGCAATTGTAAGATGCTATCAGTTACTGGAGTCTAATGATAATGCTGTTGTCTGAAATGCTTGTGTAGATCAATGAGAACTTATGCCAATCTAGACTTTCTGTCTTGAATAAAAGTGAATTAAGCTCAGGGAAGAAGCAAATTAGTGGACAGTATCAAAAGCTATAAGAACAGAGTGTATTGAAAAGTAAGCAATGCTGGTTAAGTGACCACTTCCAACACAGAGCAAGCATTGCGAACAACAAGAATCAGTTATATAAAATATTATGATTAACAATTTGGGTAAAACAGAAAATGACAACAGCACAAAATCTGGGGGGAAATAAACTCAAATAGTACCTAATGGCAATGACACTGACACTGACACAAAGTGATCTTTCTTGAGAAAAGGATTTTATAATCTTCTTTCATTAGTTGCTGCTCTCTTCCCTTCCCAATTTTTTTGCCAGGGGCATCAGTGAGAACTTGGCCTTTGTTGATGTTCTAAAGTAGTAGCAATAGAAGCAGTATCTTGTGATTGCATTCTAATTCAAAAGCCATCAAAATAGAGTTGCCAACAATATCAAGCTATTCTTCTTCTAAGAGAACTGAATACTCTGGGGCAAAAATACCTGTGTGATACATTTAGAAGTCTTAATAATTCCCTTTCAAGGAAATCTTTTATTTCAGCCATTGTGTTACATTATCAGTGTAATAAATAAATTCAATCAAATTATTGTATAATTAATCTCTGAGCATAGATAGTCCATACTAGATTTCTGATCTGCCTCCGTATATTGAGTGTATTTTTATTACACATTTGGAATTTTTTAAACAGTAACTTTATCCTGTAATTTTTATCCTATGATAAAGCCCTGTTAACAATAGATATTGGAACATAGTTTAGCATTTAAGACAGTTGTCCTATTATACATTTATATTGATAGTGAATAGACGTTCTACCATATTAATTGTTTCTTCCTCAATTTATAAACATGGGCTGGATGAACTTCTGTTGCATTAGTAATGGTACAATATTGAAAAGGGCACCGACTGTGAGGTTTGTACCAATTTTTAGTACACAATGAAAAACCTACAGGGAGTTTCCATTTGGATTGTAACCACTTGAATCAGAGCCTCCAATTAGCAGGAGGAAAATTGCTCATAATGATTCTTGATTTATTAAGCGCTACATGTTGTAACCATATTGTTCAGAAAATTGGATAAAATAATAAGAAGATTAATACATGTATCTTTTACTCTTCCCCAGAAACCTATTTACTTTGGTATGAAGTGAATTCAAGCATGTAAATTTTTAGATAGGATCCAAGCGTATAAATTTGCATCAGTTGACAATATTTAAATATCCACAAGGATTTAAATTTGCTAATATCCTAATCTGTCTACAACTACAACTGTGTATAATAGTAGATCTCAAACATTAAGATGTTTCTAACCAACTTCTTTTTAATTTTGACTTTGGGTGGGCTACAAATCCTTGATTTATGACCACAATTGAGCCCAAAATTTGTGTTGCTAAGTGAGACATTTGCTGAGTGAGTTTTGCTCCATTTTGTGATCTTTCTTGCCACATTTGCTTAGTGAATCACTGCAGTTGTTAAATTAGCAACATGGTTGTTAAATGAATCTGGCTTCCCCATTGACTTTGCTTGTCAGAAAGTTGCAGAAGCTGATGACCCCAAGGCAATGCAGCCATCATAAATATGAGTCAATTGCTAAGTGTCTGAATTTTGACCACATGACCATGGGGATGCTGCAATAGACATAAGTGTGAAAAATATTCATAAGTCACTTTTTTCAGTGTTGTTGTAACTTTGAACAGTCTCTAAATGAACTGTTGTAAGTGGAGGACTACCTGTAGTGAACATCAGAAGCTTACCCCAATGCAAGTGGAAGAGAAAGCATGATTTTTATCTGACACAAATCATATACTCTGTAAATCTATCAGCAAATTAAATTCATTCTACAATATTCAATACACCCAAGCAGAATGGACAATGGGTTTCATAGAAATAAATAAATTTCAGTATTTTATTCCCTCCTGCTTAGCCAATTCCTATAAGACATATAATAAATGATTTCCTCTGATAGCGTAAAATAACAGTGACAATCACACATACAGGAATAGCAACTGTATTGATTCTCAGGTTAGATCATTTGCCTCTAAATAGTTTGATCCTCTAACATTCATTTTTCTACAACAAAGCAAAAGAGATCACTCCAGTTCATGGTAGGATTCCACAGAGCATATTCAGATAGGAAATAAGGCACATTTGAAGGTTGTTACAAAGAGAAAGATTTTCATGATTTCAGAGTTGTTTGACATTGCCTATTCTCAAAGGGGGGGGGGAGAGGGAGGGCTATTATCTCCAGATATTGTTGATAAGTACAAATGCTACTGTATCATTTCCTTTATAGACATTTCCTTATCCCCTAAGATCAAGATCTAGTGATCCTTTTTCACTTACATTTTCTATTTATTTCATAAATTGTAAATATCATTGTATTTCTTTCTTGATGAACCAAACATACAAATTACAAACTATCTCAACAGATCATGTATGAGAGAATTTAAATGCACTTCATGTGTATTCATGCTTAGAAACATTCAAACAGATTGGATGCTGGTTCAGCAAAAAGTCATATGCTTTCTTAAACCACCCAGGCAAAACAAAACAAAACTGAAACAAAATACTTCCCATATGCATTTCTATTCATAAGATTTCAGCACCATCTAACTGAGACACACTTTTCCAATTTCTCTGTGACTATAATGAAACTGCATAAGTAGGAGAAAAGGGTCACTTAGAACATAAAACATGGAAGTTTTGACTGTGTTCTTATTTATATTACCAGAAAGTGCTGTATACTTAAGTCACTTCAGCAGAACGGTTGAAAGTAAAGAGGTACAGGAATATAATAAATGAGTAGGTGTCTATTTTATATGGCTGCAATTTACATTGGCTGATATTAAGCAAGTCACTCTGTTATTGAGTCACTCTGAGAGAGAGATGGGTGGTAGCTAAATTTAAATAAATAAATAAATATTATAGAGTATATGTCTTACAATTATTCATTAAAAAAATAATGTAACGAATAGATGAATTAACTTTCATGTTTATGGTGCAAAGTTTTAGGAATTTGGGAGGGTTAAAATATATTGCTGCAAACTGATTAGTTCAGCTGTAAGGATTTGTTGTGGTAGTTTTTGATCAGCAGAGGAATATTAAGACGCTAATACTGATTAGTAAATAACTGGCTTTATAAATTTACTCTCTCCATGCAGGAACTTGTCTTGCCATAATTAGAAAATAATTAGAATTAAGGAAATTTTGAGGTGTAATACTTTTTGCAAAGTAAATGAAATGTACTAATTCTTCTAAATTAAATAAGAATTGAAAATTAGATGTCCCCTCCCATTTTACTGTACTGATGAAGATTCTTGTTGTGCTTGAAAAAACATTACTGCATTTAGGGAAATTAATGCAGTTTTTAACCATTTTTTTATTATTTGTATTTTGTTCCATGGCAGAAACTCAACTTACTGTATGAAGGTTTCCATTTCACTGACAGTGGGTGAAAATGATACTGGTCTGTGCTACAATTCAAAGATGAAATATTTAGAAAAGGCTGAACTTAGCAAAAGCAAAGACATTTCATGCCCCGACATACAGGATTTTTTAATACCATATAGAGAGCCAGAAATCTTATGGTATAAGGTAAGAAATGTTAAAAATCTTCAACAAAATATTATGTCTTGTTTTGCTCCATTTTTAGTATCTGAATTTTTCTTATAGATAGTATGCACAGCTTCATCAGATTTTGAAAAGTGTAATTAAAAAAAGGTTAACTTAAAAATGAAAAAAAAACAGAAGCAAAGTAATATTTGACGGACAAATTTCTAAATGCAGTAGATCATTTTTTGGCTTCTGAAAATGAAATTTCTCTGTTTATATTTTCAATTTTATACATAGCTGCTGCATTCTTTATATATTACAAAATATGGCAACGTTCTGTTATTTGGCAATTAGATAATAGACACATTCATAATACATAGTGATATAGTTTTTAAAAACCTCAGTGTATAGTTCTAACAAGACAGTTCTGTACATAAATGGATAGCGTAGTGGTCAGAGCACTGCCTCTTGTCACAGGACATCTTAATTATTTATGAAACATGTCATACCCATGAAAAAGAGGCCAACTTTTTTCCTTAATTGTTCTCCACATGTCTGAGATATTTTTTTTTCATGTTTTAATTGACGAGATATTTGTGTTCATTTTATTGCTATAGATGGCACATAATATATAACAATATATTTTCCGGACATGTTACACTTTTTTTCACCACATTAAAGCATTCCTGGATGTTCCATTTAATCCTATTGTGGGGTGGGAAGCCCTAGTTTAATATCTTTCTCTTGCATTTATGGCAACGTAAGAAGCCAGAAATGTTTGTGTAATAAAAGACAAAGGATTTGAGTGCACCCATATCACTCCATTCCATCGATGAGAAATATTCTTCTCAAAGATATTTTAAAATACCTGTGTGTTTCACAGAATTAAGAGTCTACCAGTAGGAGAAGAGTGTTTTCTCCACAAGGATATGTGAAGCAATTATTACATTTCCATGAAGCAGTTTTTCTATTTCTATTTCAATGTTATAAGGATATGATTCCAGGGGAGAAACGTTTGTTCCAAAGTTCATCAGTATGGTTGTTGAGAATTGGTGAAAAAGAAAAAGAAAGAGGAATAAGTCCTTATGTGGATGGATATATTTTTCTTCTAAATGTGTTTGAGGAAAAAGTATTCCAAAGGTTCTAAATATGATCTAAAACAGTTTCCTGTCAAGCAATGCAATGAACTTTGTACTGTTTTGGGACTTTTTAAAAAAGCTTTTAAGATTACAGGTTTTGAATGAAACTGATGTGTCAAATAAAAATACAAGGGCTATACTTACTAAAATACTGTAATTATCTTTGCACAGGAATGCCAAGTCACAACCTGGAGACCAAGCATTTTGTTCAAAAAGGATACTCTTGTTATCCGGGAGGTCACAGAAGATGACATTGGAAATTACACTTGTGAATTAAAGTATGGCCTCTTTTCTGTCAGAAGAACCACAGAATTAACCGTTACAGGTAATTAGAGGTTTTAAATATATATTTTTGTTTTAGATCACAGCCGCTTTTCTTTTTATTGGTGTTTTAGCAATTCACAAAGGTGTCTGTTTTTCTTTAAAAAAGCTAAACTTTTTTGTATTAAACAGTGACTTCAAGAATCTAGAACAGGTTAATCGTAAACCTATTTTCAAGAGTTGTTGGTTACTTTAAACTGCAGTAAACAGAGTTTTAAAATTTTGAAGGACAACATATCTATATGACAGAGCAGCCTTTGGGCATGATTCTAGCTCACTTAAGTGCATAACTGTTGTAGTGATCTGTAGTGGTCTCCAGCCTTGATTGTGTTCTTGTAGAGGTTTCATTATCCAAACTAAGTAATATCATCAGTGCATATTACCTAGTTTGGATAATGAAACGTCTGCAAGAAAACTCCTCATTTCAACCCTGAGCTATAAATATTCTCCTTTATTGGAACTATTGTAGTGCTTGATGAAATAATTCTGTCTTTATTAAATTGCTTTCCAATGAGAAAATTACTTGTGTGAAGATGAGAGAGAATCTTTACTTTAGTTCTTTTACCCTGTGAAGAAGCTAATTTAGTTGTTGAAAAATTATTACTTACACAGTTATTGTTGTTAATATCCCTCCACCCATATTTTATCTTTTACTTCTATTTATTTCAGGGAAACAGTGAGGGTACAAATAAATGTACAGGTATTTTATTATATGACATTTCTGATTTTTACTTTCAATTTATTTTTAAATGATTAAGGGTTTAAGAAATAAAGTAGATATAGTTTGTTATACAGAAAAAAACTATTAATAAATCATGACCATTGAAAGACAAAAAAGAGGAAAATACAAAATAAACCTTTCTTAACCCTGGTAATTTAACATTTGCATTAAGGTCAGGCTTAAAAGTGTAGAATTATGACTTCCGGTTTGCCATCGCGGCCGCCGCGGACACTGGAAGGTGAGCTCCGTCTTCCGTGTCTGATTTCGCTCTGCTGGGGGACCCTGGAAAGGGTCGAAAGTCACCCTGTAGGGGTGACGAGCAAGGAGGGAACCCCCGCTTAATCGCGGGAGGGCGGCAGCCCTTCCACTCGATCCGGGGCAGCCCTCCAAACTGGCGGAGGAAAGACTGGCCATAGTAATATGGCCCGTCACTAGGCTGCAGACAGCCAAAGTCAAACTCACCACCAAGCACTTCAAAAGCAACGCGGATGAAACTGGGTGAGATCTGATCTTCTCTTTACCATAAGTACTTTCTCTTCCTGTAAAAGCTGCCTGAAGTATCTTTCCCCCTGTGAGGAGAGAGGGAAGGGAATTTCTATCCCACCCTCTAAGAATAGCGGTGTCTGACTACCCAGGGAATTAAAGCATTAAAATAACAAATTTAATCTAATTGGATTTATATGTTCCTGAAACTTGGGGACCAAAAATTTTCCTATTTTTATTGGAGACTCTTGTTTTTATGTACAAAAAAAGAAATAAAATTGGAAAAAGGATTATAAAAACTTTGGACTTAAAAAACCTTAAATGGCATCGGTGACATCTTGTGGCGAGGTTTGGTATTACAAGTTGTTATTTCCTAAAAGAGACTTGGCTTGAAGCCCAGACCTTAGATAAGACTTTTATGACCTTGGCACCACCTGTGAGAGACTTAGCCATAAGAAAACAGCTGGGCGGCATAACTGGCCTTCTTGAACTGTGAATGTAAACCTTTACTGACTCTCAGAGTTATTTGTGGGAAATTGCCTTCCTATCTCTTTATTTGAGGAATATTGGTCACTATATGAGATGTTGAAATATCTTGGACTATAAAGCCTTGCTTGACAAACGACTTCTACTAGAAAGACTATTTATAAACACATGAAAGAGATGGATGAAGACCAGGAAAAGATCCTTTCCATGTTGAAAGCAGTACATGAAACCATTCTCTCAGTTTGTGATAAAATAAGACCTAACATAAAAGATCAAGACGCCAGCAAGTCCAAACTACAACCAAAGAAATAACAATGCAGAAGATAACAGAAGAAGTGGGACAATCAAATATTAAGACAGAGGACTCAATTGACCAACAAATACAGCTGATGGAAAATCCAGAAAAGGACTGGAACACTGAAACACTGAAAATGGAAATGACTTTCTATATAAATCAGAAGAAATTTGAGAAAGAAGAAGAACAGATTGAATGGAAGACAAACATATCAGGGCAAACATGGTGAAATGGAATAACAAGGAGACAACTTAACGAATACAAATGGACTAATCCTTCCAAAAAAAATGGCAATTAAATGGTCTCCTTTATTTCAAATAACATATATAATAATAGAGGGAGATCTATTTGATGATCTAAAAGCACTGATATGGAAGCCTAGTTGGCAAAGGAAGAAAGCCAGAATAAGGTTGAAGAAAATTGGGGTTTTGACTTATTAGAGGGGATTTCATATTATTAATTAGAGGGTTAAAGGGAGAAGTTGAGATAAGGGGAATTCTGGTCATTAGATTTAAAATACTTGGAAATTAGTTGAAAATAAGGACTTTATCTGTTTAATATTTAAAAATTAGACCTAAAAGGAAAAAGGAAATTAATTATTATGAATATGTTTGATTTATTAATGAACCCAGGTAATTTACATAATGGTTTTGATTTATTAAAGAGGATATTATATTATTAAGTAGATGATTTAATATGGTGGGAAATAGATAACTCTTAGGAAATAGAACAAGATTACATTCAAATAGATAAAATGTGTATTTTGAATATTAGATTTTGTTATGAATTGAGACAAGGGAAATCTTGGTTACCTAAAGCCTGAAAATTATAAATATCAAAGGTTAAATTGGAATATTGATGAGAAACTAAAAATTGGATAAAAATTAATAACAGGATATGGATTGCTTATGAAGTTTGAATGTAATTAAGATATGTATAAGCTAAAAAATTATTGATAAATGTAATAATGATGTTTTTACTGAGTTGATATAATAAGAACTGTATTAACTTGAATACAAGACAGTAAATGTTAAGGGAAAAAGAGAAGAAATATCTCATGTTCTAACTTGAGATTTGTACTAAAGATTTTGTTATCGAACTATTGATTAACCCAGTCACCACATTGCTTTTTAAATACTTAAATGGAAAATTGGAAAATTAATAAAATATTATTTTTAAAAAGTGTAGAATTGCTTCATTTTATGATCTATATACTTAGAATATAAAATCATAATGCTGGAAGGGACCATGGAGGTCTTCTAGACCAAAGTCCTATCCAAGGAAGGAGTCCTTATACCATCCTGGGCAAATGGTTATCCAATCTTTTCTTGAAAATCTCCAGAGATAGAGCACCCACAACTTCAGGAGGCAAGTTGTTCCACTGATTAATCATTCTCACTGTCAGAATACTAAAATCAGCAAAAATGGGTGTCTTCTCCTATTTAATTAAAAATAAGCCCATGAAGAAAGCTAAGTTGAAACTGGATATTGGTTTACCAAAGATTATTAGCTTGGAACATCTGCAAAAAAAAATTCATATCAGGAAGACAATTAGCCCTCTTCCGTCTCAAGGAAATGGGTGTTAGCAAGAACATGGAAAAGTACCTGCTCTACTAAACTTAGAAATGATTATAGATAAAGCAAGATGATAAAGTGAAAGTATTCAGTTGTTGAGATTTCTGCAATGGAATACCCTTTCTCTTTCAATAAATCTGATTAAAGAAAACTTTGTGTAAGGACCCACCTCAGCTAATCACCCAAGAAAGCAGAACTCTTGAAACAGGCATTATTTCAAAAGCAAACTTTTATTAGGGGTTAGTGAAAGTAGGGAAGTCAAGGTGAGATATGGGAAAAATCCCGCTTAAATGGTATAGTTAAACTAGCTATATTCCTCCTCCCACCAAAGTCCTAATGTCCATTTGAAATCCAGCCAATCCATAGATGACACAATGTGCGGGTAACTGGCACAATTGGCACACATCTCAAGATCTTCTCCAGTTTTATTTCTCTATAACCGTCTCCCTGATAAGGGAGACACATTCCTTTCTCAAGTAGATAGAGGTGGGAGAGGAAAAGTAGAAAGTGAAAGTTATCCCAAGCGAAAGCAAATATCCCCCCTCCCCCCAGCAGAATGGCAGGCCCCAAAACAAAAGCACAAGAGTAAATATGCAAGGAAGACAATAAGGATTTGGGGACCTGACACTTTGTGAGAATCTTGTTTTCTATTGCCAAGAGCTTTAATATTTGATAAATTAGTCCGACAAGCAATCAGATCATTGAGTCTTTGGGCATTTGGAGTCGTATATTTATTTAACCACTGTGCCACATTTAAATCTGGAGATATATGCAAAACGTAGGAAGCAGCTTTCAGGCATATACCTTCCAGAGACTCAAGGTTGCCAAATTTTAAATACGTCATATACAAGGGTGAATTTTCCTGACACCTTTTATCTAAGTTTTCTGCTTTCTTCCCTAATCTTTAAATTGTTGCTTAGGAGAGTCACATTTTTCTCTTTCCTTTATGAAAAGTCTTCATCCATTTGTTTCAGTCACTGGTGTCAATAGCTTTGTTGAAATGTTCTGTGAAGTGATCATCTCCGAGACCTGAACAATAATTAGTGAATCAGCTTTTGGAACTGTAATAGAGATGAGGTTTCTTTACAAGAAACACCTCATAAGGAAGGTGAAACATGACACATTCTACTAGGAGGAGAGTCAAACAACATGCACTCTGTGCCTGTATATTTGGAAAGAAAAACAGAAGGCAGTGGTCTCAGATTATCTTAGATAAAGAGATAAACTGTAGACAAAAAGGGTATATAAAATAAACCCGTAGCTGTCTGTGTATACCCTACTTTTAATTTTGTGATCAGTATGTTATGAAGTGCTAAAGATTCAGTCCATTAGCTCTGGATTTCCACGAACAATTTGATCTTCCCTGAAAAATGTATACAGTTCTGGGATATTTAGTGCAGAAATAATTAAGAATTTAGTTAAGCAACTCAATATGTAATAAATAGAAAATGATTTTAAAGTTCTTACAAGTTAAACCCAACTTTATCAAACTATGATTTTATTTTTCCCCTTTATAGTTATGATTGTTGTTTCTTGAGTGAGAATGCCCTTTACACTTTACACTAATAATATGTCTCAGACATATCTGAGACAACCTGAATGTGCTTTCAATATATTTATACTAAAGATATATTGACAGTACATTGCTACAGATAACTAACAACATATCATCAGGAAGATAAATCCAGAAAAAAGGAATGAAATGTCCCATTTGCAATAGCTATTTTTTAAAAATGAATCTATTGTCCTAGGAAAGATAGAATAGAAACTCATAACTTTCTCTCACCTCAGCCCAGTACAAGAAAAGTGCCAGAAAGCAATGTCAAGGCAAATTCATCACTATCTGATTCAACAAAGAGGTTCTCTGAACTGAATTAGTATTAATCTATCATTTACTTGGAAAGTAGAGAAAATAACACTCCAGCCAGGAGATGTTCTGTAAGATTCCACTATACAGTAGTCAAATTAGAGATTTGATCAGTTTAATAGTTAATAGTTTGATCAGTTTAATAGTTAAAGATACGCTTACAGTATACTCTCCAGATCTAGACTCATTCTGGTTTCAATAAAATTATCACAGGGAATGATGTGATATAAGATTTAATAGCAATCCATTATGTAACTGAAAATGGAGAACTGCTTCCAAAAAATGAGTTAGACTTTGTATACAATACAACAAGGAAAGAAATTCTATCACAAGCACAAAAACTGTTTAATCAAATAACACTGGACAGTGAGCCACAGAGATCCAGATGTTCAGTGCAAATTGAAGGACTTAGGCAAAGTAACATTTTCAGCTGTGTTTAAATCAGTTCAGGCATGCAGATTGTATAAAGGCCAAAGTCACTAAGCTGATAAATCTGTAGAGAAAAGAAAGCAACTCGAAGAAGCCACTGGAGGGAATGCAAAAGTAACATTTCTAAGCCAGTGCATGTCACTATACAACAGTGGTGGCGAACCTATGGCACGGGTGCCAGAGGCGGCACTCAGAGCCCTCTCTGTGGGCACGCGTGCTGTCGCCCCAGCCCTAGGCCTTCAGCTGGGTTTTATAAAACCTTTTCCCTTTAGGCCTCCGCCATGTGCAAAAAAAAAAAAAAGGTCCAATCAGTCAATTTCAACTTCTCGCGGGGAAAAAAAATCTTGCAAAGTTGGAATTGATTGATTGAACTTTTTAGTCCCACCCAGTCTGCCGTTACCACCGTAGCCACGCCCAGCCAACGGGCCACGCCCACCCGGCACCCGACGATGCATAAGTGGGTTTTGGGTTGCAGTTTGGGCACTCGGTCTCTAAAAGGTTCGCCATCACTGCTATACAACAAATACGATTTACATTCATAGATGAATACAGTATATAAGATTCACATTTTGTAACTTGCAAATTGTTGTTAAATACTGGGTAAATGTAAAGAATATGTGGCTTTAGTAAGCAATAGGTTTTTGGGAAAGCCTGAAATATTGTGCAGAGACAATGTGTAAATACACAGCAGGCAATGGGCAAGGAGCAAGAGATTATGCTGAAAACCCTGCCAAAGTGCCAAAACCAAATGGTATGGCTGAATATTATATTATAATAGAGAAAGCCATTTGAATTCTATTGTGTTTTTGGCTATTAATAATATTGCTTTGTTAGCTGAAGGATGCTTGTGGGTATAATATGAATATCTATGTGGAACCGGCTTTTATGAACTTTTTGTGGCTTCCATTTGTGTCTTCTCTATCTTCTTCAGCTACCCTCTTTTTAATCCTTTGCAATTTTTTGTACCCTTTCAGCTTCTGAGCACTGCCTTTTATATTCTATATTTTAGCTTGCAAATCCCTTCTTTGCAATCAGGATTCCTAAAGGAAAATGTGGAGGACCTCGCATTCTGGAGACAAGAAATATACTTAATTTTTCAGAAGCTTTCTTTAATAAAAGCATGTGCTACTGTTTCTTTTTTATTAGCTATAAAAATAGATTTCTAGCATCTTTGTCTGCAATTTTATTCCTTTCACGGGGTGCAAGAAACATAATGCAATAGAAATGGTAATAAAAACCTTGAGAATAGTGTATCAGACAAATATATAATAGCTAACCAATTAGAAAAGTTTTATGAAATGGTCTGATCTATGTTTCACTGAGTGAACTGTTTTTCAGAATGCCATGTCTTGCTCACCTATAATAATACTGACCATATATATAGTATATTCACTTTTAAAGTATGTACTATGCAGAAAATGGCCTCGCAATATATTGCTTACTTCACTTAAAGTTAAGGTATATGTTTGTCTTGATGAAATATATACAAATGTAAATATTTTGTACATTTCTTTCATGAAGTGCCCAAAGAATTGTATGCATTTATAATCCACCCGCCTAAAAATATTACTAATTACATTTTAATATACATTTATTACATTATTACACATTTATTGTATTAAGTTTGTTTCTTCAAAGTATTTAAACAATGTACTGGGGAACGTACTGGGGAAATTGCTGTGAAAAGTAGTTGAAAGGGAGTGCCTGTTTTGAATATCATCCAAATATTAATTAAAGGGATTTTTTTTTTGTTTTTTTCAAATTCTGTGTCAGAGCCCAGCCAACTACACACACACCATTTAAACCTAGGTACTGCACACACACTGTTTTGCATGATGATGTTTCAGTTATATGGTTTCAGTTACAGCAATACAGAATGAGAAATCTGAGCTGGAGACAGTTCAGATAATGCATTTGCATCTAAAGTGAATATCTGAAGATGATAATTCTTTCTATAAGTTGTGCTGCAAACACAAGTAGTGCATTGGGAAGCCTTAACATGTACACAAGGGCTTCCATATGGTTGTAATTAATTTACATGGGAACCTTCACAGATGTAATTAGACTCCCATTTACGCTGTATTCATGAACAGCTCCTAGTTTATTAATGTTACATTAGTACATGACCTAATCAGGTTTCTTATAAGAAAACAGAGGTGGATCTTAAGCAAAAGCATGATTTAAAGAAGAAAGATCCTTATAATGCAAAAATAAGATAAGAAATGATATCTGTGATGTGAAGGTTCTCCACTTGATTATAAATATAATAGCTCTCAATAAATTAGAGAGAACGCTATTTATTTATTCATTCATTCATTCATTCATTCATTCATTCATTCATTCATTCATTCATTCATTCATTCATTCATTTATTTATTTATTATGACATTTTAAAATCTTGTTTGTGCATGTATTAATTATTAATTCCGGGGTTCATCAGGGATTACTAGCATTTTAAGAAGACCAGAATGGAGTCTGAAATGCATAGATGACAAATAGATTCAGAGTTATATTTATTATGAATATTGTCATCCCAAGAAGCAGTCTGTCTGTCTGTCTGTCTGTCTGTCTGTCTGTCTGTCTGTCTGTCTGTCTGTCTGTCTGTCTGTCTGTCTGTCTGTCTGTCTGTCT
>JALGBA010000379.1:0-110000 GCA_023970755.1 Azemiops feae
AACCATTTATATTATTTCTTTTTACATAAAGTAGAAATAAAATGGGTGGAAAATGGAAGGACTTTATAAGTTTGCAATATTCCAAAAATAAAGAACAGTTACATTTTAAAAAAATGGTTTGTGGTTTCAGATGCATCAAAATCTGATTTTATTGTAATCCCAGTTGTTGGAATCCCAACAGTTAGAGCTATGATTAAGTTTGAAATTAATAGGAAAATTCTAAAGAGAATTTTATTACAGGATAACAAAACTTGGATGATTGAAAGCAATTTGGGAATTCGCTATTAAAGCCCTTTCACCTGTGACTTTTGTCATAAGTTGGCATAGAAACCATGGAAATCAAACTCAGCCAAAAGTAAGAAACATTCAGCAAAATAATTTTATTTCCACCAGGTAAATTCAACATGATAAATTCTACTGTCTCACCCAGTATGAAGAAAATTTAAAGACATGAATATGTATATTATGCCTTGTAAAGGTAAAGGTTTCCCCTTGTCCAGTCGTATCCGACTCTAGGGGGCGGTGTTCATCTCCATTTCTTAGCTGAGGGAGCTAGTGTTGTCCCAAGACAATTTCCATGGTCATGTGGTCAGCACTGAATGCTGTTACCTTCCCACCCAAGTGGTACCTATTTATCTACTCACATTTGGACTGAAATGATTGTTAAAATGGGGTAATTATATTAAATCCTAACCTGGCCTTATTAAGATTTTAAAAATAGATCATGCCTTAGATCATAAACAATAGGGTTTTTTTGTTGGTTGGAGTCAGGCATACGGGAGCATAAACACGCAAACACGCACACAAAGACACACACACACACACAAAATTACACACACACACACAAGCACATATTGGCCAAGCTGTGAAAAACATGAATGATTTGAATATTTCTATATGATGGTATATATATTTAAAAATAGATGAAAAAGCTACCAAAAGGACATAATTATGTTAATGCAGATGATGATTTTTTTCTCCCATCTTGGTTTATACATATTAATCAAATACAACAAAATGATAATGATTATTTTCTATACAGTTCCAGGTTGCTAAATAATTGAATAGAATAAGGTAATATGTACTTTATATTTTCCTCACTATATTTCATATAAATAACATTCAGTAGAAGGTAAAAATGGACATGTCCCCATTCTTATTCTTAAAAAGCTCCTGATTTTGTGTACTGAAGTATTGGATTTACTTCATGGGTACAAGAGTTTTTCAAGGAAGGCAATGTTTTGGAAGGATTCTCTAAATCATCCATCAATGGGAACATATACTATTATTTTGGAGAAGAGAGTCCCCCCCCCTTTTTTTTACAACCACAGTGTCTATAATTTCATTCAATTTTCTCCAATATTTTAGCCCAAATAATTGAAGAGCACAGTCTTAATAAACCCCAGCTTGCACAGTCTTAAAGAATTATAGTCCAAGATCTAGAAGGTACCAATTTCTGATCATTAAAACAGTATAAATGAATGGGCACTTGACACTATAACACTATTGATCCAGGGAGAGCATCAGAGGTTAGTCTGGATCTGTTATCTCTTCCTGGTGCTCACACTTTGGAGATAATACTTTGACCTTAAAGGGGAAATCCTATATTAGTTGCCCCTTTTGCCTTCTGGCCTAAGATTGGTGCTTTCCCCAAAACAAATCCTGAATTCAAAGAACCCCCAAATGTAGCATCATAAGAAGAGCATAGTGTTCTTATAATTGTTTTCTTTGCTATGTGGGGAATTCTCCACATAATCCTACTATTACTTGCATTTGGATGGAATATAAATTTATAATATCCCAAGAAGTGCCAGAGAGATGTATTCTCTTTTTTGGAACTGCAAGTCTATAAATGGCAAGAATTTGAGGCTTCTCATACTACCACAGAATTGCTTTGCCTGCAGTATTTTCAATGTCATGACCATATTCTTGAAAAGTATCTACAGCCTTTCACTGTCAAAGGGATGTTTTAAGGAACGTTTCTTCCAGAGAACATATATATAGAATCTTTCATCTAATTAATGCTTAAACTTGCAAGAGAAAGTTCTATGGAAGCAATAGCAGAATTATTTCCCCAAATTGTCTCTTCAATAACACCTGTGTTCACATATCAACTTGATTTAAAAAAAGGTTATATCCCGTACTGTATTTTTAGCATTTGCAAATGTTCCTTCAGGCTATTCCTGGATTTGTAAACATATATGATCAGGGTTAGAAACTAAGAACACCCAATGAAAGCAATATGGAATTCTCTCTGGTGAGAAATCCTTGTGAAATTTGCTTGTCACCTTTCCAGAGTTATTACTTTTAATATGTAAATAATAATATATCATAATAATAATAATAATAAAATAATAATAATAATACATAAAATAATAATACTAAATAATAATAAATAATAATAATATAATATAATAATAATAATAATAATATAAAGTTGGAAGGGACCTTGGAGGTCATCGAGTCCAACCCCCGGCTCAGGCAGGAAACCCCTACACCATTTTGGACAAATGGCTGTCCATCTCTTCTTAAAAACTTCCAGTGGTTGTGCATTCACCGCTTTCTGGAGCAGGTTTGTTTCCACTGGTTAATTGTTCTAACTGTCAGGAAGTTTCTCCTCAGTTCCAGGTTGCTTCTCTCCTTGACTAGTTTCCATCCGTTGCTTCTTGTCCTGCCCTCAGGCGCCTTGGAGAATAGCTTGACTCCCTCTTCTTTGTGGCAACCCCTGAGATATTGGAATACTGCTATCATGTCACCCCTAGTCCTTCTTTTCATTAAACTAGACATACCGAATTCCAGCAACCGTTCCTTATATGTTTTAGTCTCCAGTCCTGTAATCATCTTTGTTGCCCTTCTCTGCACTCTTGACACTAGATTTGGGTGCTGTTCAGGTTGAATAAATAAATAAACTAACAAATAAACCATAACATAGTTAAGATAAAAACTTGTAAATTGTAGCATCCATATTATTCTGTACAGCAAAAATAGAGAATTGTGCCAAACTGCAATGGTAATTAAACAAAATTTGGCCATTGTTCTGAAGGTAGTCAGTGACTTATTTAATATGATGAAGATAAGATTCTCCTCTGAGTACTCATGGCAGTTATTATGCCAAAAGTGAAACAAAATATTACAATCCTCACCAGAAGTTGTAGGGCAGTTTGTTCAGAGGTAAAAACAAAAAAGATGGATTTTGGAGAAATGGATCCAATACAATCATGGGTTTTGCTCCACTAGGGGTTGAATTTGATATCAGTCCTGGAGCTGTTGTAATCAGTCTCATCTCCCCAAGAAGGAAGAGCAGTATTTGAATTCCTGTCTCAGGAATTCTGGGAGTTGAAGTCCACGAGTCATAAAAGAGCCAAGGTTGCCTACCCCTGGTCTAGGACAACGCGTCACAGCCAATTCACCACAATCAACTTGCTGTGGGACAACTCACCACAGACAACTCGCCACGGAACATTACTCACCTATGGGACAAGAGTTACACTAAAATGGAAGAAATGGTGGAATGAAATAATTAAAGAAAGGATGCAAAAGGAGGGACTAAATGAAATATGAATGACAAACATTAAAATAGTTTTTTTTAATTAATTTAATTTATTGTTGAATTGTCCACAGTGAGTTGACCATGGCGAGTTGGTCACAGCGAGTTGGCTGAGGCGAGTTGTCCCATTCCGAATGCTTCTGTTCTTCTCTATTATGTGTGAGCCAAAAGTGTAACTATTTTGAAACCTGCGACACTTCAGCCCTTTAAAAAAAAAAAAAAAAAATTATTAAAATTTTTAACGCAGAATAAAAATGAACAAGAACTAATAATTACAATGATAAAAGAGGAAAATTTTCTTTTACAGCAGCTATATGTATCTATATGTATAAATATAAAACAACCTCTTAATCTGTGGTTACAGTATTGTTTACATTTTCTCTACAATTTATTATTTTTATTCTATTCCTCAAAACTATATATCATATTTTTTCTGTTTTCCTCAAAAAGTCATTAAAGGGTTTTCACCCATCATTAAATTTTGACAATGTCTTCTCTAATTAAAGCAGTCAATTTGGCCATTTCAGCAAATTCCATCATCTTCACTATCCATTCCTCTATTATGGGAAAAGTCAACATTTCAAAGTACACAAAGAACATTTTCACCTAAAAGTTAGCCAAGAAGGAAATACTACAAAACATCTGTCTGAGATTATTATTATTAAACTTAAAAATTTATTCTAAGGCTAATTGCTTATTGACAAAACAGTTAACTCATCAGAAGTTTCCATGCCCAGCAGTATATGCCAAAGCATATACGGCATTTAATAAAAACTCATGCAAAAAATAGCTGCCCTATTAAGTTTAACTGCAGAACTCATAGAACTGTTACCCTAATCTTAATTCTTCCTTAATGCCAATAGATTTTTTTTTTACTTCAAGTTTTTCAAACTTGATAACTTTTAAAATGTGTGGACTTCAATACTTCAGTCTTTTAAATTTATTATAGTCTTTTTAATCTAATTTAATTTTGATTTATTTTTAATTAATACAGACCAGTAACTTGCTGCAGTGGACAAAGTCCCAATGGACAAAGTCCCCCAGTCTGAAGCTCAGTGAATAATTTTTTTTCTCTCCCAGCAAACTGGTGCTATGCAAATGCAACCATGCCTGCTCCAAATATTGCTCTAAAAGTTGACAAGTAGGCAATCTCAAGAGAACCTAAATCCAAGAATATTACTAAACTTACATATTCACCCCAAACTTAATCTTCAAATGACTTTTATCCACAGACTTTTTTATTTAGTAGAGAAATACAAATACAAACAATTTAAAAACCTTACAGCACCAACAAAGAATAAAATATATACTGATTGTGCAGTGAAAAAAGAACACTTAGATATATTATGGTGATGGGAGTAACTGTGACCAAAATAGTCTATTAACAGAAAGAGGGAAAACATGGATACAATGGTATTGTATCATTGATACTGTAGATAATGATTTTAATCTAGACTCTATAAGAGACCCTATAAGAGAGAGAGCCCCAAGGAGTCTACAGCTCAACCCTGAGCTACATACTGTATATTATCTACTATTGGAGTATTCAAACTGTTCTCAGTATATTAGCTGTAATTCAAGCTTTGCTGATGTAAAGGTTTGATATGATTTATATATGGGGTTTCTGGCATACAAAAAATATTTAATTACATTTTCAAATTAAATGAAATTAGAATCCCTGAATCTCTTTTTTGCTGAGACAAAAAGAACAATGTCTGAAACACATCCCAGCAGATTAAAGAATTAGTGAAGTCCTGACTTATTTTTTTTTTTTTTTTAAAGGACAACTTTCCCTCTTAACATATTGAAAGTTTAGAAACTGGTATATCTGGGAGAGTTATGGCAACTTTAAAATCATGAAAGTTCAGGCTGTCAAATTTGATAAATATTTGTCAGATATGTTTAGAGTGCAGATACTGTTAGATGGACTTGTCATCTCTTTCCTTTCTTATTCCTTTGTTATGATATTTTATTCTTTGTATTTTCTATTTCATTTGTTTTTTATTGTACACTGCTCAGAATTAATTTGGAGGGGATGGTACCTGAATAGAATAAAATAAAATATCATTAATTCAAAATTTGTTATTTGTTCTTGCCAGGATAGCAATGTTTATTTATTTATTTAAAAATGTATATGGCCATCTATCTTAGGCAACTCTGGCACCCAGTACCTCAGGAAGGCATGAACTTTTCTTACTTTCCATGATCTGGGATGCAGTTTGTGGCCATCTTCTTCATTTTATGAGAAATATCATTACAGTAATATTACACCCAAGGTGTTTAGTGCAAAGTAAACTCTTGCTCTTATTTTTATATACTAACACCACTAGAATATAAAAATATAAAAAAATGAGATCAAATCCTTCTCCCTACTAGGACTGATGATGTTATCTAGTTTGGGTAAGAAAACCACCAAACTCAGAGAGCACCAAGGATCTTAACAGTTAATCCTAAGTTACAAATATTTCTTTTCTATTGAAACCAATAGAACAGATGGGGCCACTATATGTTCCGCTTTTTTTAGTTTGAGGGGAAATGGGTGCATTCTGTTTTGCATTGGTGAAAGCATTCATTTTCCCACTTACAACCCTGACCTTCTTCCCACAATAGTTGACAATTACTTAAATATGAGCCAGCAGTATGTGGCAGCAGCCAAAAAAGCTAATGCAATCCTTGGTTGCATAAACAGAGGGACAGAGTCAAAATCACATGAAGTATTAGTACTTCTTTATAAAAACCTCAATAAGACCGCATCTGAAATACTGCATCCAGTTTTGGTCACCACATTATAAAAAAGATGTTGAGACTTTGGAAAGAGTGCACAGAAGAGCAACTAAGATGATTAAAGGCCTGGAGACTAAAATATGTGAAGACTAGTTAGTGAAATTGGGTATGACTAGTCTAAAGAAAGAAGGACTAGGAGTGACACGATAGCAGTGTTTCCATATTTGAGGGGCTGGCACAAAGAAGAGGGGTCAACCTATTTTCCAAAGCACCAGAAGGCAAGATGAGAAACAATGGATGGAAACTAATCAAGAAGAGAAGCAATCTGGAACTAAGGAGAAACTTCCTAACAGTGAGAACAATTAACTAGTGGAACGGCTTGCCTTCAGAAATTGTGGAGGCTTTTAAGAAGAGACTGGACAGCCACTTGTCTGAAGTAGTATAAGCAATGGAGGGATTCAAACGTGAACAACCAGTTCTCTGTGTGGATGCTGCTTCCGGAAGTCCATTCTGGGCCTTGGCAACAAAAAATTAGCTACCGGTTCTGCCGAAGTAGTATGAACTGGCTGAATCCCACACTAAGTATAAGGGCTCCTACGGTACTTGAGTGGGTTGAACTAGAAAATCTCCAAGTCCCTTCCAACTCTATTATTTGGTATTCTGTGTTCCTTTGGAAAGTTGCCCTCAACAAGTTGTAAACAGTCTGGTCTGGTCATCAGACAGATTTGGGCTCTCCTGCAGTAAAAGAACAATGGAAGTCAAAATAGCCAGCCAGGAAAGATGATCTTAGCATTGAGAGTCAGATTAATTGTATGATGAGAGAAATTGTTAATTACAAATCACAAAAATAGAATATAAGTCAAGGAAGGTAACCTAAACAGATACTTTGGAGTACCATAGGCACCGGCAATGTGGCCTACACAGCTGAGCAATCTGATTTATGTAAGCAGTTCTTTATGTATTTTTCCTTATGAGCAAATTCTTCCAACATAGGTGAGGAATGGGAGTCATTTTTTAACTGCCTGCCTCTGAGAACACAAGCTGTCAGAGATTGCCAACAAGTGGCCTCTTCAGTCTTTGGCTGTCAGGAAGAACCTGCAATTAAACGCCCTTAGAAAAATGGCCTGTCAGAAAGTCAAACAGATGTTTGTCTGGTTTCAGGCTGATTTAGAGAAAGAAAAAAAAATAGAGAGGAAAAATGATGAATTCTTGAAAAGGCTTCAGAAAGCAGATGTGAATACACTATGAAAAGCAAACTGGCATGTCCAAACTAGCTAAAAGAATAATTCATAATGAGTCACTTTTTGAATGTTATTTGGCTTGCTGGCAATCTGAGATATAGAAATTCAAATGGAAATTTCCTGTTTAACCTTTGGTTTCGCTTTACCAATTTGGCAAGTCCTTCAATACAATAAATTAAGGAAATGTAAAAAAAAAAAAAGTAATTCTGTTCCTAAAAAAAAAAAAAGAAAAAAAAAAGGAAAATAGCGGTGGGGCGTTATTGATGGGGAAATAGTTGCCAAGTGTTTCCCACACTGTTCAAATATAGGTCAACACAAATATTCTGAATTCACTAGAAGGAAGGATAAAATGTTTCACGTTAGTTATTTATATATTTGACCTTCCAAGATAGTTTTCTTCCTAAACCATAAGCTAAAGAGTGGGTCATTTTAAATAGATAATTGTATGTGACAGGATATGAAATGGAGAGAATTTAATTCTGTTGCTGGCATGATGGTTTAGTACAGGACAATAAAGGTGGTGCTTGACTTATGACAGTTCATTTAGTTACTGTTCAAAATTACAGTGGCACTGAAAAAAATGACTTATGATCATTTTCCCCACTTACGACAGTTGCAGCATCCTCACGGTCACGTAATCAAAATTTGGATGCTTGGCAACTGACATGTATGTATGATGGTTGCAGTGTCCTGTGATCACCTTTTGCAACCTTCTGACAAGCAAAGTCAATGGGGAAGCCAGATTCACTTAACAAACATGTTACTAACTTAATAACTGCAGTGATTCACTTAACAATTGTGGCAAGAAAGGTCATAAAAAAATGGGGCAAAATTCATTTAACAAATGTCTTACTTAGTAACAGGAATTTTGGGCTCAACTGTGGTCGTAAGCTGAGGACTACCTGTATAAGAGCACCTAGTGGTACCTTGGTAAATATGACTGCTTCTTATAGTACATGAAAAACCCTGGTATGGGATGCAGAACTGGGGAGACCAAAGATTCTTGCCGAGATCTAATTTGAGCTTACAGATCTGAGCTGAAAAAATTCACACAATTTATGATAGCATTGGGTTGCAATCCCCCCATTTGCTGCTATTGGTTACCCAGATTTTTTGCAGCCTAGTTCTAATAAGCCTTCTTAAATTCTTAATTTTTTTGTTGACATCATAATGTCATTTTTGTTGACATTATGGTGGCTGAGAATAATTTAGGCCTGTAGGCTGAACCTAGAAAAACTGTCATAGGAAAGAAGGAAAGAGAAGCCTGAATTTGTTGAAATCCAATTACAAAAGGAAGAGTATATTTAAAACAATGATAAAAGAGGCAAAAATTCTATACAGTGTCCATCTCCCCACCTTTTCCTATCACAAGTCAACCTCAGGTTTCCAACTTCAGCTGAAACAAATTCTAAAAACACCCAACCCAGGAAACGTCTGCATGTAACATACATGTATATCTCTATGTATGTATGTGTGCATATAGGTGATTATGCACACCTTATGCACACTCATATTCTCTTTCTTCCAGTAAAAACAGCAAATAAAATAAAAGCAGTCATCATTATCAACATCAAGGAAAAGTGGATAAGAGGAACTGCTGAGTTTTGATGCTTGGATACCTGGTCTGTGTGCTCCACCTTGTGGATATCACTTTCCACTTCATTCAAACAGGCTTCAATGAAAGGGAGGAGGAGGTTTATGATGCAAGCCTAAAGCATTTGATGGTTATAATAAGATACTCACTGAAACAGTCTGTCATGAATGCTTTGTACTCATGTATGGATTTTGATGAATGTGCAGAGGCTCCTGCTCAGTGGGCTTGTGTAAAAATTACAGCAAGAATGTGGCTGAAGAGCAAGAATAGAATAGAATAGAATAGAATAGAATAGAATAGAATAGAATAGAATAGAATAGAATAGAATAGAGTAGAGTAGAGTGGAGTGGAGTAGAGTAGAGTGGAGTGGAGTGGAGTGGAGTGGAGTGGAGTAGAGTAGAGTAGAGTACAAGAGAGCACACTAGAGCAGAGCAGAGCAGAGCTGGACTAGATGACTTCCAAGGTCCCTTCCAACATTATTATTATTATTATTATTATTATTATTATTATTATTATTATTATTATTATTATTATTATTATTATTATTATTATTATTATTATTATTATTATTATTATTATTATTATTATTATTATTGCAGAGCAGAGCAGAGCAGAGCAGAGCAGAGCAGAACAGAACAGAACAGAATAGAGCTAGAAGGGACCTTGGAGGTCTTCTAGTCCAGCCCCCTGCTCAAGCAGGAGAACCTATACCATTTCAGACAAGTGACTGTCTAGTCTCTTAAAAACCTCCATCTATTGCTGTACTATTACAATCTATTCCTCTATATCCCAAGTTTACATTAGAGATATCTTATGCGATCTGACCTCCAAGTTCCTCTGACAGTGGCTCCTTGGACATTGTCTTGAATTAAAAAAAAAAAGTCTATTGAATTTTTCAATTCTTTTAGAATAGAATAGAATAGAATAGAATAGAGCTGGTAGGGACCTTGGAGGTCTTCTAGTCCAGGCCCCTGCTCAAGCAGGAGAACCTATACCATCTCAGACAAGTGACTGTTTAGCGGCTAGACACTCTAGCCTCTTCTTAAAAATCTCCAGTGATGGAGCGCCCACGATTTCTGGAGGCAAGCTGTTCCACTGGTTAATTGTCCTCACTGTCAGGAATTTTCTCCTTAATTCCAGGTTGCTCCTCTTTTTGATCAGTTTCCAACCATTGTTTCTTGTCCTGCCCTCTGGTGCTTTGGAGAATAACGTGACCCCCTCTTCTTTGTGGCAGCCCCTCAAATACAGCTATCATGTCTCCCCTATTTCTTTTCTTTAGACTAGCCAAACCCAAGTCCTGCAACCGTTCTTCATATGCTTTAGTCTCCAGGCCTTTGATCATCTTAGTTGCTGTTCTCTGAATTTTTTCCAAACTCTCAACATCTTTTTTGTGATATGGTGACCAAAATTGGCTGTATTCCAGGTGTGGTCTTACTAGGGTTTTATAAAGCGGTATTAATACTTCGCATGATTTTGATTCTATGCCTCTGTTTATACAATCCAGGATTGTATTAGCTTTTTTGGCTGCTGCTGACTCATAGTAGGACTCCACTAGGACTCCAAGGTCCCTCTCACAGTTGTTGTTTTTAAGCCAGGTCTTGCCTAATCTGTACTTGTACCTTTGATTTTTCCTGCCTAAATGTAAAACTTTGTTTTTCTCCCATTGAAACTCATTTTGTTGGATAGGGCCCATTGTTCAAGTCTGTCAAGACCTTTTTGGATCCTGAGTTTGTCTTCTGGGGTATTGGATACTCCTGCCAGTTTAGTGTCATTTTAGTTTTATTTCAACTTGACTACAGCTTGAGGGGGTGGTGGTGATAGCACTGTTTATCATTTATTTATGTTATTATTTATCACTTTTATCACTTCATTTAACACTAAAATGGAATATAAATCACGTGACACCCCCCCAATTAATGTACTCTATGCGCTGACAGCTACTTATTCATTAATCTTCTTGCTTGATAAAAACCATTTGAAGGTACGAAGCATAAATATACCATCACAGAAGCTGAAGCAAAAATCATTTTTTCCCTCAAAAAACTAGTTTGTGAAGTTGATATATGCATTGCTTAACTTCCAATATCCTTCTGGTGCACACATGTCTGCATTTTTGTTTTGTAGGGAAGTTATTTCAGTCTGACATGGCATTCCATTAGATTGTTTCCTATTTCATGTAGAGTCCATGAAGCGGACTCTAAGCTATTTAGCTCCCTTGCTTTGCCATAATGTCCATCCATAAGTTATGGATACTTGAAAAGAGAAAGCCTAAAATATAAGCAACTTTGGGAAGTGGAAACATTTGCAAAGTGACCTGTGCACCTCCAAATGTATATAGATATCTCATCTCACATAGATGTCAGACGGTGAAGCCCAGGAGTTGCAGAACCTTAGAATTGCTTTAATGCTCTTTTTTCTGTACTGATCCATTGCATTCAATAAACTGATAAAAACATATAGTGGTTGTAGGTCCTATTATACAAAACACACAGTTCTGTATGGAACACCTCTCTCTGAGGATTTCACTTTATCAAGTCAATTTGTCTGCAAGAAGGGAAGTCAGACATTTTAAGTTGAAAAAGAGCATCCGGATAGCAGAATGTTCTAACGCAGTCAGCTGCTGGCATGTCGAACCCACTGCGTGAGACACACTGAATTTCTATTTAGCTTACATCCCTTATTTTATAAAATTAAATCAGCATCCACAAATCTGCACCCTATTTTAAAAGAGATACATAGGTGATTTCCCAATTGTCAGCATCACCCAGGAAATTTATAGGGGTCCATAAATCGGAAATGGCACATTGTTTCCTGCATGATTTCTAGAATTAAAAAGACTCCTGGTTTTTTTTGGGGGGATATATTTTGATTGGCTATTATAGTTTGAAAATGATCAGAGATACTAAAATTATCTCGCATATTAGTGGCTATCCAGATAAAATGTTATCGACTTACATAATAAATAGTTTATAATCTGCAGAAGACATCTTATCTTGTATAGTGTGATTATATACACACATACACACACATATACTTATTCTTAAGGAAGAAAGAAACTCTTTGAAATTAATGCTTCAGAAGCACTTCATTTATTTTAAAGCATATTGGATAATAGCGTACCAATTTTGGAGGATGATTTTACTCTTGACTTTGTTTTCAGATGGGCCTCTAGATGGCCTCGTGAGCTTACTGAAATATTGTAGAGACTGATTCTTTTAAATGAATGGCTTCTTAGAATCTTGATGCTCAAAAAAGTGATGATGCATATTGGGGAACCAGCAGGATATCAGGTGGCATTTGAAAATAGTCCCCAGTTTTTTTTCCTATGGTCCATTCAGTATCCATTAATGCAGGTAGTCCTCAACTTATGACCTCAATTGGGACTGGAATTTCCATTGCTAAGTAAGGTTGTTAAGCAAATCACTGCAGTTATTAAGTGAATCCAGCTTCCCCCCTTGCTTTGCTTATTGGAAGCTGGCTAGGAAAGTCACAAATTGTGATCACATAACCCCAGGATGCTGCAGCCATGCCAGTTGCCAAGCACACAAATTTGGGTAATGTGATTGTAGGGATGCTGCAAGGACTGGTTGTAAGTTTTTTTCCCCCATTGCATTGTAACTTTGAATATTTGCTAAATTGGATGTCAAACTGCTGGCCCGTGGGCCGGTTGCATCATATGGAGGAGGCCAGCCCCGGCAATGCAAAAAAAGTCGCGATATGTCGCGACACATCATGTGACACGGCGAGTTTGACACCTGTGTGCTAAATGAATGATTGTAAGTTGAGGACTACATGGTACTAATAATTGCTTAGCATCAAGGAAGATTCATCTAGAATATCTAGAATCTAGAATATTCAGAGAGACCCAGTCTGTAGTTTTATATGCAAATTCATTATCTGACTATTGCAAAATCGGAGCAATCTTCTGCATGCAATAATCCGGCTTGAACATGCAAGGTTATTGCTGGCTCAAGATACAGTAGCTTAAAAATCTGCAGTTACATCTCTTGAGATCCTCTCCCATCAGCTTCACATGCCACATGCACATGCATGCCACGCTTTGCCCTATTTTGCTTTCTCCTCAAATGAGCTGTGCTTCAACATTAATTACTGGCATTTCTTTCCCCCAGGAAGAAGTATACAAACACAGCGATAGTTAACAAAGCTAAACAATGCTTTCACTGCACGTTCTTTTTATAGTGAGGTGTTTTTGCCTTTTCTTTAAAGGCAACAATTGCTGTGCTATCGTTTTGCTGAATTTGAAGGGTGTGTGCACTTGCAGGAAAGTAGTGCCTCAGCAGCTTGTGGATCTTAGGCACACTTGCCAACCATTGAGATTTTCAAAATTAGCCATCTGGAAACAGCTCCATTAGTGTTTGGAATGCCAGTGGATGCTCTACTTCTCCAATTTCTGTCAGAATTAACTCCCTAAAGGCCATCTGCAATGCTGTGTTTATGACTAGTAAAACTTACAGGTGCAGGAATTAATTGTTAGTTCTTTTTGTTCATGAGCTTGGATGGTGCCCAGATTGAAACATTCCAGTGTTCATTTTTGAAACTGATCATGGGAGATAGAATGAAACGGGGTACATGATAAAATGAGGTGAACTCCATTCTCCTATACTAGAAATGAACAATTCAAAAGTTGAGTATTATATCAGGAAGAAAATCATTGATGGGACACCGCAGCATTCCAAAAACCCTTCCAGTGATCTCTACTATCTTTTCAAGAAAATGATAATCATTTTCAAAACTGGTTGTTTTATAGCAGCCTCCTATCTAGCGCGGTTCAGATCTCTTGAATGACAGTCTTCATTATCCCAGAATGATTCTACTAGTTGGGAATGTTGGGAGTTGTTCTCCAACACATCTAGAGAGCACCAAATTGAGAAAGCCTGCATTAATGGGATTACACTCTTCTTCTTCTTCTTCTTCCAGACACACATACGTGGCAACGTGCATACAGACAAACAAGTCATTGAGGAAAAAGGCGTACTTACAGATAACATCTTTCAGTACAGCAAGCTTGAAATGCAAAACTTTTCCATTATCATTAAAAAAGAAATCCTGCATTCCCATAGACGAATAAGAAAGACTCCTAAATCCAAAGCCAGTGCTTCTAGAAAGTATCAGCAGCAGAAAACTGTGGTACATTCCCTTGTGATGCTACTCATGAAATTGTCCTTTGCTGTGGAATTCAAGATGTTCAATATGGAATGGAATATATGTAAAAACACAGAAGAGCAGGTAAATGTGGTTAGAGTGCTGAACTAATCTGATGTTTGGCAATATGATAGGACAGGATGCTGGCTGGGGAAATGTTGCCAGCTTAATATTGCCAAGTTAAGAAACAGTGGACTAGAAAATTCAATTTCTAGTCCACTCCATAGCAAAGGAGCTTACTGAGTGACTTTGGGTCCGATGATCCTTCTCTTAGTTCAACCTACCTCATAAGGTTGTTGTTTTGGGGGAAAATATGAGGAGGAAATGCTATATATGCTGCTGTGAGCTCCTGAATGAATGGCAGATTGTAAATCAAATAAATGAATAGACAAGTATTTTTTAAAACCTACAAATAATTGCTTATGTTTTTCTTGCATTATGGCAATTCGCAGTGCTACCATAATATGAGTAGAATAAATATTTCTGCATTTATAATACCCAAACCTATTCTTCTAGCCAAACCTCTGAATCATCTTTTGCTGTATCTAGCAAAGAAAAATATCCTTTTTGAAATGAAGTATTGCCATCACTATACAGATGGCAATCTGCCATCATTCATGACAAGGTGCTGGAGGAAGTGATAGTTGTTCCAACATTTACCACTGCTACAAAGGATGTGTTATCACTGCTGCCATATTGCATGGTATTCATGCTCTACTAACTAACTGGCAAATTCATAATGGGATCTTCTACCTCTAACTGTGCAAAGGAAATAACACAGAGAGGGTACAAAGCAAATGCTGTTAATACAATTGCTTTTGTTCTGCAGACATTTTAAACCCTGGGGTTATATATCTCAATAATGTGAGCCAATAACAATGGAAATCCAAGGCTACATTATTTATCCTTCTAAATGTTCATGTCAGGCACAGCATGACTATATCATTAATCATGAATTCATATCAATAAATTCCAAGCTTAAAATCAACATGTTTCCAGGTGAGATGCTTATTCTAGAACTGGCATGTTTATTGATTAATTCCTTTATTTTGGAAATCAGTTTTGAAAAAGACACTACCTATCTCTTTTTGTTTTCTCTGGTGATTCTCCCATCTGATTTTAGAGAGCTGCTTTAAAAGGAAGAAAACAATTTGCAACATTTGCATGCATAGATTCCTTTTTGATATTCTCCCCAAAAGAGGCATGAGGTCAGGAGTGCCTTATGATTCTTTGACTTTCCATTTAATGCCATTTTCTGAGCACACGTTTTCAAAGTGATTGTTTACAATAAAAGAATCATTTAAATAAAACTTGAATAAAATGGAAGTTTTAGGAATACTATACATGAATTTAAGTGTACTGGAATGGGTTGCTTTAAGTTAAAATGTTTCATGATATACCATTGAGACAATACTGAAGAATGGTGTGGAAAAGATACACAAAAGGGACATTATGTCTCAATGTAAGTCAATAAATGATAGGGTAGCATCTATTAGAATTAGCAGATATCTGGTGAATATCAGTGTAATACAAATATATAATAGATACAATGGTTAGAAAAAAAACCTGAGAAATCCTCAAGATATCATTACACGTTAAATACAATATTAAGAAAAAAGAAGTGACTGAAATGCAAAAATTAGAGAAATGGAAGATTTGGATTCAATAAACTCCACAATCCAGGAGATTGTTATTAAGAGTTTACCAAAGTGTTTACTATTATTGCTTCAAGCAATATAAGCACATATTCTATATCTGGGCATCTCTTCATATATAGTAGAACATTAACTACAGGTAATCCTTGATTTACAACCACAATTGAGCCCAAAATTTCTGTTGCTAAGTGAGACATTTGTTAAGTGAGTTTTGTTCCGTTTTACAACCTTTCTTCCACAGTTGATAAGTGAATCATTATAGTCGTTAGGTAAGTAACATGGTTGTTAAGTGAATCTGGTTTCCCCATTGACTTTCTTGTTAGAAGGTTACAAAAGGTGATCATATGACTCAGAGACACGGCAACTTTCATGAATATGAGTCAGTTGTCAAATACCTGAATTTTGATCACGTGACTATGGGTATGCTACAATGATCATAAGTGTGAAAAATGGTCATAAGTCACTTTTTTCAGTGACAACTTTGAACGGTCACTATATGAACTGTTGTAAGTTGTAAGTTGAGGACTACCTGTACATAATAGGAACCCAAAGATGCTCCTAGGTGCAAGTTGTGGAACTGACCACATAATAAATATTATGGATAGATACTCACTATAAATATACAGATTAAACTTGGAAATTCAAGAGCCAGCAAGATTTAACTTGGTGGTTATACAGTCAAAATATATGATCAATGTATCAAAGAAGAGATATAGAATATTTCCCTTATATGAAGAAAATCCTGCAAAGAGATAACGGATTTCCAGAAGACTGAAAAGAAAAATTTCCAAGCATTCCCAAAATTTCAAAGTGAAAAGAACCAAATGGTTTTCAAAACAAGCAATCATGATACCTGAAAAAAAAGAGCACGAACACCTTGAGTAACAAGGATGTAGAACTACTAAGTAAAAACCTCCATTGTCAAGCAAGAAAAGACTACCCACATCCAAATCACAAAAAAGTTCTGTACCCCCTAGAGACCATCTTATCCACTTCCTTGCTGATAATAGGATGGGAAAAAAAATTCCAGATTATGCAATACTCCTGTCACTACACTGCACCCATGTGGATCCCAAATTGTACTGAATCTATTTTTATTGACAAAATGTTTTCCTAATTTGTCACAATAGCAGCAGGCTGGTGAGAAATTGGCTACTCAAGGCAAGGTGGACAACAACCTGTAATGCAAGAAGGAAGAACACTGGAAATAAAAATATTATGCTGAAATCTTTTATAAATGATATTTAGAATAACATAAAATTTGCAGAAAGACAATATTTACTTATTTATGTATTAAATTTATGATATGCTCTAGGATGCTGGCTGAAAATTGAAGCCCACTTTTCTTAAAGGGTGCCATGTTTGAGAAACACTATATAGCTATCATATCTGAGCTATGATGGTCTGGATTTTTGTAACCTATATATGGTAATTCGATGTGGTGGCCTGTAGTCCAGAGTCTCAGGAAGGAGAGGGCCTTTCCCAGAGAGCAAAGAGACAGTAAAGCTTGGAATCTTTGGTATACAAGCAAAGAGCAAAGGCGGACCCTCCATAGCAAATCAGAGAGTATAACTAATACTTAGGCAGATAGTTGCTTTAGTGTGGCAAGATTTCTATTAATGGGCAAACACAATAAGGAAGCTACAGGTAGTTCCCGACTTACAACAGTTCATTTAGTGACCGTTCAAATTTACAACGGCACTGCAAAAAATGACTTAGGACCATTTTTCATACTTACGACCTTTGCAGCTTCTCCATGGTCATGTGATCATAATTCAGATGCTTGGACTCATATTTATGACTGTTGCAATGTCCCAGGGTCATGCGATCACCTTTGGCGACCTTCTGATAAGCAAACTCAGTGGGGAAGCTAGATTCTACTTAACAACAACTGTGTCACTAATTTAACAATGGCAGAGATTCACTTAACAAATGTGGTCAGAAAAATCTTAAAATGGGACAAGACTCATTTAACAAATTTCTTATTTAGCAACATGAATTTTGGGCTCAATTGCAGTCATATGTTGAGGACTATCAATACTCAGAAGTAACTCCAAGTATCATTGCTGGTTCCTTGGGCCTAACATCCTAATATATTCAGGAACCAACTCCAATACAGAGGGAGCTAGAATAAGAAATGGATTTGGTGTCAGACCTGTAAGCAGATGCATAAGAATAGTACAATTAGAAGAGATGACAGCTGGAATTAAAAATGGAGGCCCAAAGACTAACAAATATACATATGACACTACTTTAGTTGAAAGTAAAGAAGTCTTTGGGAGAGTTCATTATGAAAGTAAAAATAGAAGTGAAACATCTGGTTGAATATTAAATATTAACAAGACAGAAGTTATTATCAGCAGTGGCAGCTGATGGCACAAAAGTGAAAGTAGTAGAAGGATAGCGTATGAAGAAATAGAGAGGAAGTTAATCCTTGGAATGAAGGCAGTGACAAACTTAGACAAGATAATTAAGATAAGTATTTATGTGACAGCAAATAACAGAAGAGTGAAACCATTTTTTCCCCCAGAGGTAATATTTAAGTTGTAAAAGCTGCTAGTTGAGAGATACAGAAAAAGAATGTTATGTACTGGGCTTTATTAAGAGGAAGTGCAGGGAGTGGCCTGCCCGGGTCAGACCTGCTGTTTGCAAGAAATGACTAGCCTGCAGATTGCGCGGGAAAATCCATTGCAATGATTGGCTGGCGATGCCCCAGGAGATTGTATAAAAAGGGGTGGAGCCATTTTGTGTCAGCTCTGTTCTGTTCTGTTTGAATGCTAATAAAGAAGTACTTGTTTTGAGCTCTGTCTATTCAATGCCTACCAATGCAAGAAACAGAACATTGGCGACGAAGGTGGGATCGTGCTGCCGCAAAAGTCAAGCGCTAACTCACCACGGAAAGCCTTGAAGTAGCTGAGAAGTTCGGCGTTCCAGCCTCCTTCGCTCTGCCTGCCAGTCCGCAATTGCTGGGGGAGAGTGCCGCTAGGAGTCGTACGGAACCACTTCGAAAGCCTGCGCAGCACGAGGCATTGAATAGGCCGCCAACATCATGCTATGGCAAAGATTGGGCATCTCTCTGAGTTCGATGTCAAGCACCCTGAACGTTGGAGCTCCTACGTTGCCAGGGTGGAAAATTACCTCAGGGTCAACCTGGTTCAGGATGATGGACTGAAGGCCGTGACGCTGTTGTCCGTTTGCGGACAAGAAACTTTCGATATCGCGGAGAACCTGGTTGCTCCGGCACCCTTGGAGTCCATCATGTATACAGAACTGAAAAGAATGCTCAAACAACATTTTGAGACCAAGCTGTCAGTCATAGCTTGGAGACATGCTTTCGAGCAGCGGGACCAGCATCCTGGGGAGTCTGCTGCTGACTTCATCGCCGTGTTAAGACAAGCTGCAAGGCCATGTGAGTTTAAGGATTTGGAAGAGCGCCTACGAGACCGGCTTGTCTGAGGGCTGAGAAGCCGCGATCTTCAGCAGAAGATATTCGCCAGAGAAACCATCTCCTTCCAAGATGTGTTGAGGGAGGTAACGGCTAAAGAAGCAGTGGGCGGAGCTGTTAAGGCCTTGCGGCTATCAAAGAACCCTCCAAGCCCTGGAACCGTCCACCAAGAGGATGTCGAGAGAGTTGAAAACTCCGAGTTGGAAGGCGAGGTCGATTGGTTACAGCAACCGCAAGAAAGAAGGCCCCACAGGCTGCATGAGAAGGCAGTTTTCTTTCCTCGATGCATCGGGTGTGGAGGCCGCCACAAGCGGGCCGACTGTCATTTCCACACCGCAACTTGCCGGGCATGTGGCCGGCAAGGCCACATTGCCGCCGTTTGTTTAGGTCGCACTAAAGACCGTTCTGTGGAAGAGTTCCCTCGGAAAGGTACCGGGGTCCCTAGTCAGAACCGGGTGGGTTTTTGCACGACGAAAAGAAGCGTGTTTAGAACAGGTGCCCACCGGCCCTTGAAGAAAAAGCTTCATCTTGAAGTTAAATTGCAGGGGGTTCCCTTGGACATGGAACTGGACATAGGCTCCGCTCTGTCCATAATCTCTCAGAAAACACTGGGACAGATTTGCTGTAAAAGCGGCCATCAAGTTAAGCTCAGGTCGTCGAATATCCCCCTGACAGATTTCCAGAATTCCTGAGTCAGTGTCAAGGGGGAGGCCACACTTAATGTGAAATTCAGGAATTTCGAGGGTCCGTTAGATGTCGTAGTTGTCAAGGGCAACCGCACGAGTCTGATTGGACTCGATTGGTTTGATGCACGAGGCATCCAGGTGACTGGGTTAAACAGTCTGCAAACAGCAAGCCTTGCAGAGGTTTGTAAGGAGTTTGCTGATGTTTTCAGCCCAGAGATGGGGGCATACAAAGGGCCTCCTATTGCTTTAAGGCTAGATCCCTCAATAGCACTGATCAGGATTAAGCCTCGTCGGGTGCCATTTGCCCTCAAGCCAAGGATAAATGCGGAGCTGGACAAATTGCTTCAGCAGGGCAACAGTAGTCCATGGGAAACCCCCATTGTCACGCCACTTAAGGCCAACGGAGAAGTCAGAATCTGTGCTGACTACAAATGTACATTAAATAAAGCTCTCCAACAACATTCCTATCCAGTGCCTGTAGTCAGCCATATTCTGGTGTCTCTACAGGGTGGGCGTATTTTCGCCAAATTAGATTTGGCCCAGGCCTACCAGCAGCTGCCGGTGGATGACGCCACGGTGGAGGCCCAAACGATTGTGACTCACCGGGGAGCCTTCAAGGTTCGAAGGTTACAGTTTGGAGTGAATGTAGCCCCTGGCATTTTTCAAAGCGTGATGGAATGCACGCTCCGTAATATTCCAGGGGTCTGCCCATACTTTGATGATGTCCTCATCACTAGGGAGTCAGTCGAAAACTTGGCAGACAGGCTTCGGGCCATTTTGCGGCATTTCCGCGAAGCGGGGCTGAAACTCAAACAAGAGAAGTGCAAGATTGGAGTCACTTCCACGGAATTCTTGGGGTTTAGAATTGATGCCGAAGGTATCCATCCGGCTGTATCGAAGCTGAAGGCAATTCAGCAGGCACCCAGTCCCAAAACAAAGGGAGAGCTTCAAGCCTTCCTGGGACTTCTCAATTTCTACCCTTCCTTCCTTCCCCACAAGGCTGCAGTGGCAGAGCCGTTACACCGGCTCTTGGACAAACAGACCCCTTGGAAGTGGACAAGAGTCCATGATAAGAGTTTTGCAGAGGTCAAGGCTTTGTTATCTTCCAATGCAGTGTTAGCTCATTTTAACGAGCAATTGCCAATTAGCATAGCATGTGATGCATCTAAACTCGGCTGGGGAATTCTGGGAGTTGAAGCCCCCGCCTCTGAAAGCGGCCATGTGTGAAAAAAACAGAGTTCTCGTTTAAAGCTAGAGGAGGAGGAGGAGGAGGAGGAGGAGGAGGAGGAGGAGGAGTAGAGAAAGCTTAAGAGTTTCGTTTGGAAATAAAAAAACCCGAAACGGTATTTCGGTTTGTTAAGCATCACCATCTGGAAAGGGTTCACAAGCAGGGCGAAAGAGTTGCCAGAAAAAGAAACTCGGGGAGAGGAAGAAAAAAAATATCACAGATCTATAATACAGAAGGGCTGGAGGGGCCCCTCAGAGATCCTCTAGTCCAATCCCCTCCCGCCCATGTTGTTAAGTGAAGCAAAGGACAGAATTTGCAAGAACGACACTGAATTTACCAGCCCTGATCTGAATTTATCAGCTTAATCATCGCTTCCTTTCCCCCCCCCCCTTACTTCTGGAGCTGAGAGAATGGCCTAGTTTTTTTCCCCTTTTCAGAGGTTTTATTCGGGATTTGCCTGCAGCTACCAGGCAGGGAGAGGATGAAAAGCTGGCGAGGAGGGCCTGTTATTGGTTAGCCGGGCTTATCACTGAATGGCGAGAGAAAAGAGGAGCCAATTCAGAGCCCACTCGGTTTGCCCTGGGGGGGGGGGGGAGAGAGGTGGGACCAGTATCTGTCTGTCTATCTATCTATCCATCCATCCATCCATCCATCCATCCATCCATCCATCCATCCATCCATCCATCCATCCATCCATCCATCCATCCATCTATCTATCTATCTATCTATCTATCTATCTATCTATCTATCTATCTACCATCTATCTATCATCTATCTATCATCTATATCTATCTATCTATCTATCATCTATCTATCATCTATCTATCATCTATATGTATCTATCTATCATCTATCTATCATCTATATGTATCTATCTATCTATCATCTATCTATCATCTATCTATCTGTAATCTATCTATCATCTAACTAGCTAGCTAGCTAGCTATCATCTATCTATCTATCTATCTATCTATCTATCCATCCATCCATCCATCCATCCATCCATCCATCCATCCATCCATCCATCCATCTATCATCTATCTATCTATATATCTATCTATCTATCTATCTATCTATCTATATATCCTCTATCTATCATCTATCATCTATAGGATCTATCTATCCATCCGTCCGATCATCCATCCATCATCTATCTATCTATCTATTCTATCTATCTATCTATCTATCTATCTATCCTATCTATCTATCTAATCTGATCTATCGACTATATATCCTCTTATCTATCATCATCATCTCTATGTTCTATCTAGTCTATCTATCATCTAGCTATCATCTATCTATCATCTATCTATCATCAATCTATCTGTATCTATCCCTATCATCTAGCTACTAGCTAGCTATCAGCTATCTATCTATCTATCTATCTATGCTATCTATCTATCTATCATCTATCTATCTAGTCTATCTATCTTCCATCCATCCATCCATCCATCCTTCCTTCATCCCTCCATCCATCATCCATCCATCCATCCGTCCATCCGTCCATCCATGCCGTTCCATCCTCATCCATCCATCTATCTATCTATCTATCATCTATTATCTATCTATCTAGCTATCTATCTATCTATCTATCTATCTTCTATCTATCTACATCTATCTATCAGCTATCATTTATATGTACTGTCTATCATCTATCATCCTCCATCCATCCTCCCATCATCCATCCATCCATCCATATCTATCTATCTATCTATCTATCTATCTATCTATCTATCTATCTATCTATCTATCTATCTATCTATCTATCTATCTATCATCTATCTATCATCTATCATCTATATGTATCTATCTATCTATCTATCATCTATCTATCATCTATCTATCATCTATCTATCATCAATCTATCTGTAATCTATCTATCATCTAGCTAGCTAGCTAGCTAGCTATCATCTATCTATCTATCTATCTCTATCTAATCTATCTATCTATCATCTATCTATCATCTATCTATCATCTATCTATCATCTATATGTATCTATCTATCTATCTATCTATCTATCTATCTATCTATCATCTATCTATCATCTATCTCTGTAATCTATCTATCATCTATCTATCTATCTACAGTATCTATCTATCTACAGTATCTATCTATCTACAGTATCTATCTATCTATCTATCTATCTATCTATCTATCTATCTATCTATCTATCTATCTATCTATCTATCTATCTATCTATCTATCTATCTATCTATCTATCTATCCTATATCTCTCTCTATCTACCTGTCTGTCTGCCTATCCATCCATCCATCCATCCATCCATCTATCTATCTATCTATCTATCTATCTATCTCTAACCGTCTGTGTCAGTCTGTCTGCCTGCCTGCCTGCCAGCCCGCCTGCCTGTATCTATCTATCTATCTATCTATCTATCTATCTATCTATCTATCTATCTATCTATCTATCTATCTATCTATCTATCTATCTATCTATCTATCTATCTATCTATCTATCTATCTATCTAGCTAGCTAGCTAGCTAGCTAGCTAGCTATCTAGCTATCTAGCTAGCTAGCTATCTAGCTATCTATCTCTATCTCTGTCTGTCTGTCTATCTTTATCTATCTATCTATCTATCTAGCTATCTATCTAGCTATCTATCTATCTATCTATCTATCTATCTATCTATCACCTAATTTCTTTCTTTCTATCTATCTATCTATCTATCTATCTATCTATCTATCTATCTATCTATCTATCTATCTATCTATCTATCTATCTATCTATCTATCTATCTATCTATCTATCTATCTATCTACCTACCTACCTACATACATACATACATACATACATACATACATACATACATACATACATATTATGTATCTCCATCCATGCATCTCTCCAATTAGACTGGGGAGCCTACAAACAGTAAAAAGATAAATACAAATAAAAAAGAGAAACAGTTTGGTCCAGTGGATAAGGCACCAGGCTAGAAACCAGGAGACGGTGAGTTCTAGTCCCGCCTTAGGCACAAAAGCCAGCTGGGTGACTTTGGGCCATCCACCAGGATACGGTGAGTTCTAGTACAGCCTTAGGCATGACAGTCGGCTGGGTGACTTTGGGCCAGTCACCAGAAGGTGGTGAGTTCTAGTCCCGCCTTGGGCACAAAAGCTGGCTGGGTGACTTTGGGCCAATCACCAGGACCCAGTTTAAGACCGTCACGACTCGCCAACCCTGATGGGCAGGTTCCATTATGGTTGTAAACTCGAGGACTATCTGTATAGGAGCAATGCAAAAAAATAATAATAAAAAAAAAAATCCCGAGATGCAAAAGAGCGTTAAATCACTGTTTTCTCAAACTCGGCTGGGGAATTCTGGGAGTTGAAGCCCCCGCCTCTGAAAGCGGCCATGTGTGAAAAAAACAGAGTTCTCGTTTAAAGCTAGAGGAGGAGGAGGAGGAGGAGGAGGAGGAGGAGGAGGAGGAGTAGAGAAAGCTTAAGAGTTTCGTTTGGAAATAAAAAAACCCGAAACGGTATTTCGGTTTGTTAAGCATCACCATCTGGAAAGGGTTCACAAGCAGGGCGAAAGAGTTGCCAGAAAAAGAAACTCGGGGAGAGGAAGAAAAAAAATATCACAGATCTATAATACAGAAGGGCTGGAGGGGCCCCTCAGAGATCCTCTAGTCCAATCCCCTCCCGCCCATGTTGTTAAGTGAAGCAAAGGACAGAATTTGCAAGAACGACACTGAATTTACCAGCCCTGATCTGAATTTATCAGCTTAATCATCGCTTCCTTTCCCCCCCCCCCCTTACTTCTGGAGCTGAGAGAATGGCCTAGTTTTTTTCCCCTTTTCAGAGGTTTTATTCGGGATTTGCCTGCAGCTACCAGGCAGGGAGAGGATGAAAAGCTGGCGAGGAGGGCCTGTTATTGGTTAGCCGGGCTTATCACTGAATGGCGAGAGAAAAGAGGAGCCAATTCAGAGCCCACTCGGTTTGCCCTGGGGGGGGGGGAGAGAGGTGGGACCAGTATCTGTCTGTCTATCTATCTATCCATCCATCCATCCATCCATCCATCCATCCATCCATCCATCCATCCATCCATCCATCCATCCATCCATCCATCCATCCATCTATCTATCTATCTATCTATCTATCTATCTATCTATCTATCTATCTACCATCTATCTATCATCTATCTATCATCTATATCTATCTATCTATCTATCATCTATCTATCATCTATCTATCATCTATATGTATCTATCTATCATCTATCTATCATCTATATGTATCTATCTATCTATCATCTATCTATCATCTATCTATCTGTAATCTATCTATCATCTAACTAGCTAGCTAGCTAGCTATCATCTATCTATCTATCTATCTATCTATCTATCCATCCATCCATCCATCCATCCATCCATCCATCCATCCATCCATCCATCCATCCATCTATCTATCTATCTATCTATCTATCTATCTATCTATCTATCTATCTATCTATCTATCTATCTATCTATCTATCTATCTATATATCATCTATCTATCATCTATCATCTATATGTATCTATCTATCCATCCATCCATCCATCCATCCATCATCTATCTATCTATCTATCTATCTATCTATCTATCTATCTATCTATCTATCTATCTATCTATCTATCTATCTATCTATCATCTATCTATCATCTATCATCTATATGTATCTATCTATCTATCTATCATCTATCTATCATCTATCTATCATCTATCTATCATCAATCTATCTGTAATCTATCTATCATCTAGCTAGCTAGCTAGCTATCATCTATCTATCTATCTATCTATCTATCTATCTATCTATCTATCTATCTATCTATCTATCTATCTATCCATCCATCCATCCATCCATCCATCCATCCATCCATCCATCCATCCATCCATCTATCTATCTATCTATCTATCTATCTATCTATCTATCTATCTATCTATCTATCTATCTATCTATCTATCTATCATCTATCCATCATCTATCATCTATATGTATCTATCTATCTATCCATCCATCCATCCATCCATCCATCCATCCATCCATCCATCCATTCATCATCTATTATCATCTATCTATCCATCTATCTATCTACTATCTATCTATCTATCTATCTATATATCTATCTATCTATCTATCTATCTATCTATCTATCTATCTACATCCTATATGTATCTATCTATTATCTATTTCATCTATCTATCATCTATCTATCATATATATGTATCTATCTATTCATCTATCTATATCATATGTACTATCTATCTATTATCTATCTTCACTATCTATCTGTAATTTATCTATCATCTAACTAGATAGCTAGCTACTATCATCTATCTATCTATCTATCTATCTATCTATCTATCTATCTATCTATCTATCTATCTATCTATCTATCTATCTATCTATCTATCATTTATTAACTATATCATCTATTATCTATATCTGTCTATCATCTATCTATTATCTATATCTATAATCTATAATCTATAATCTATCTATCATTTATTAACTATATCATCTATTATCTATATCTGTCTATCATCTATCTATTATCTATATCTATTATCTATCATCTATCTATCTATCTATCTATCTATCTATCTATCTATCTATCTATCTATCTATCTATCTATCTATCTATCTATCTATCTATCTATCTATCATCTATCATCTATATGTATCTATCTATCTATCTATCTATCATCTATCTATCATCTATCTATCATCAATCTATCTGTAATCTATCTATCATCTAGCTAGCTAGCTAGCTAGCTATCATCTATCTATCTATCTATCTCTATCTAATCTATCTATCATCTATATGTATCTATCTATCTATCTATCTATCATCTATCTATCATCTATATGTATCTATCTATCTATCTATCTATCATCTATCTATCATCTATCTCTGTAATCTATCTATCATCTATCTATCTATCTACAGTATCTATCTATCTACAGTATCTATCTATCTACAGTATCTATCTATCTATCTATCTATCTATCTATCTATCTATCTATCTATCTATCTATCTATCTATCTATCTATCTATCTATCTATCTATCCATCCATCCATCCATCCATCCATCCATCCATCTATCTATCTATCTATCTATCTATCTGCCTATCATCTATCTATCTATCTATCTACTCAGTCCAGACCTTGCATGCCTTTCATGTCCCTTTTGCAAAAAGCTGCCAAATTCTTCCCGGCCTCTCAGCTGAAATGCAACTAGTCCTTAATTCCTTTGGAGCAAATTCAAAAACTGAACAAAAAGGGCTTCCTTTATTTCCTGCTTTCTTTTTTTCAGCAACCCCCCCCCCCAAAAAAAACCCACCCCTTTGGGAAGTCCCATTTCCCGCTTTAAAAGACAAAAAAATAATAATAAATAAATTCTAAACTGCAGTATCAAAGTAAAACTTTATCCAACATTTTGCAGAGTTTTTCTGTTGGCACCTGCCTCCCCCCCCCCCACACGGTTGCTACTCCCTGCCCATCCACGACGGAGTAACAATTTATAAATTTTAAACTTCAATCAGATATACAAATAGGCCTCTCGGGATGCTAAGTAAAAGCCCCAAACGACAAATTGGCAGCGAAAAATGTTGCATGACAACTGAAGCTGCGTGCGGCTGTGTGGTGCGTGCGCCTGGGTTGTTGCTTAAGCAGCCCAATTATGTTAATAATCCCCAGAGGATGCAAATGTGAAGCAAAATGCATAACAGATGGAGCACTCAATGATAAGCTAATCTTACCTGAAAATTGGAATGGAAAGTCGGAATTATACGTATTTATGGATGTGGCATTTTAAGTGTGCGGCTTGAGAGGGAATATATAGAAAAATCAATATGTCCTTAATTTTTCTCCCCCCCCCCCCCCCCGGCATTATTTCATTTAATTCAAGGTGATTATTAACTTCTTCTGACATGCTTCCACCGGCAAGTTGCTATAAACCTCTCCTTAAAGCCTTTAATTTGAAGCCTGCCAAACTTCCACACGGATTGTGGGTTTTTTTTTTAACACCTGCCACCTTACCCAAAATACTGTTCCTGGACTTACTCCCACCCCATTAGAATTCAAGATAAAAATAGAGTCTCCCCACTTAACTTCTTGTGCAAGAAAAAAACACACACACATAGATGTTTGGGGGCAGCGAAACGGAAGTGATTCCCAGCAGAAGTGTATTTTTTCAAACTTTGGTGGGAGATTTTTCTAATGACGCCCCAGATGATTAGGGGGACTGGAGGCTAAAACATATGAAGAACGGTTCCAGGAATTGGGTATGTCTAGTCTAGACAAAAGAAGGACCAGGGGTGACATGATAGCAGTCTCCCAATATTTCAGGGGCTGCCACAAAGAAGAGGGGGGTTCACTTATTCTCCAAAACAGCTGAAGGCAGGACAAGAAGCAACGGATGGAAACTGATCACCACCAGATGGATCTGTAGCTGGCTGGCAAACCATACTCAACGAGTAGTCCTCAATGGCACCACATCCACATGGAGAGAAGTAAGGAGTGGGGTACTACAAGGTTCCATCTTAGGCCCAGGACTCTTCAATATCTTCATCAATGACTTAGATGAGGGAATTGAAGGGGAACTCATCAAATCTGAAGATGACACCAAACTGGCAGGAGTAGCCAACACCCCAGAAGACAAGCTCAGGATCCAAAAAGATCTTGACAAACTTGAACAATGGTCCTTATCCCACAAAATGAGTTTCAATGTGGAAAAAAGCAAAGTTTTACAGCTAGGCAAGGAAAAACCAAAGGTACAAATACAGATTGGGCGAGACCTGGCTCAAACACAGCCACTGTGAGAGGGACCTCGGAGTCCTAGTGGACGATCACTTGACCGTGAGCCAGCCGTGTGCAGCAGCAGCCAAAAAAGCTAACACAATCCTGGGTTGTATAAACAGAGGCGCAGAATCAAGATCACGCAAGGTATTAGTACCGCTTTATAAAACCCTAGTAAGGCCACACCTGGAATGCTGCAGCCAATATTGGTCACCATATCACAAAAAAGATGTTGAGAGTTTGGAAGAAATTCAGAGAAGAGCCACTAAGATGATCAAAGGCCTGGAGACCAAAACATACGAAGAACGGCTGCAGGACTTGGATCTGGCTAGTCTAAAGAAAAGAAAAAACAGGGGAGACATGATAGCAGCATTCCAGTATTTGAGGGGCTGCGACAAAGAAGAGGAGGGGGTCACATTATTCTCCAAAGCACCAGAGGGAAGGACGAGAAACAACGGTCAGAAACTGATCAAGGAGAGAAGCAACCTGGAATTAAGGAGAAACTTCTTGACAGTGAGGACAATTAACCAGTGGAACAGAAATTGCCTCCAGAAGTTGTGGATGCTCCATCACTGGAGGTTTTTAAGAAGAGACTAGACAGTCACTTGTCTGAGATGGTAGAGGGTCTCCTGCTTGAGCAGGGGGTTGGACTAGAAGACCTCAAAGGTCCCTTCCAGCTCTATTCTATTCTATTCTATTCTATTCTATTCTATTCTATTCTATTCTATTCTATTCTATTCTATTCTCTATTCTATTCTATTCTATTCTATTCTATTCTATTCTATTCTATTCTATTCATTTTCTATTCATTTTCTATTCTATTCTATTCTATTCTATTCTATTCTATTCTATTCTATTCTATTCTATTCTATTCTATTCTATTCTAGAAGCAACCTAGAACGAAGGAGGAATTTAAGAAGAGATTTGTCTGAAATGGTATAGGGTCTCCTGCTTGAGCAGGTGGTTGGACTAGAAGACCTCCAAGGTCCCTTCCAGTTTTATTGATTGATTGATTGATTGATTGATTGATTGATTGAACAGCTTGCCTTCAGAAGTTGTGGGACCTCCATCTCTGGAGGTTTTTAAGAAAAGACTGGACAACGACCTATCTGAAATGATAGAGGGGGGTTGGACTAGAAGACCTCCAAGGTCCCTCCCAGCTCTGCTCTGCTTGATTGATTGGTTCCTCAGAAACTATGGGTTGCGGGAGAGAAATATGCCAGCCTTGGCAGGCCAGGCTATCCCCAGAGCTACGGGGCTGCTTCGGAGAGGAGGGCCCAGCAATTGGGCTGCAAGCTCCAGAATTCCTCCACGGGAGGGGAATTCTGGGACACAGACAGATAGTCCTCGGCCTACGACCACAATGGATCCCTAAGCATTTCCATTGCTGAGCAAGACGATTGCGAAGTGAGCTTCGCCCCATTTTACGACCTTTCTTGCCACCGTTAAGTGAATCACTGCACTTGCTAAGTTACCAACACCGCTGTTAAGTGAATCTTTAAGAAGAGACTGGACAGCCATTTGTCTGAAATGGTATAGGGTTTCCTGCAGGGGGTTGGACTAGATGACCTCCAAGGTCCCTTCCAACTTTATTATTATTATTATTATAATCTGGCTTCCACCTTGGCTTTACTTGTCAGAAGGTGGCAAAAGGCGATCATCACGTGACCCCGGGGGGGCACTTGCAACCATCATAAGTACATGCCAGTTGCCGAGCCTCTGAACTTGGATCACGTGACGCTGCGACGGCCGTTAAGTTTGAAAAACCGCCCCTTTTTTCAGTTCCGTTGAAACTTGGAACGGTCGCTAAACGGACTGTTGTTAAGTCGGGGACTTGCCTGTATTCTGAAATTCCGCAATCAACCCGTTTTTGTATTCCGGTTGCGGATTAAGGTCCGTAATTCTGTAATTCTGCCCGCCCGTTGGCTTTCTCCCTCTTCCCAAGGATCGTTTCACGAAGCCGAGCAAACTCGGATCTATGAACAGACACTCGCCCTGTCCCGTCCGTGGCCAGCCGGATGCGGTGCCAAGCCCCCAAAAGCACGCAATACCACTTCCTTTCCCCCCCAGCAGCATCCCAAGGTGGCGAGGCCGAGGGAGGGGATTAATCTGATCCGGCACCTTTTCCCTTTTCATGGAAGTAATTAGCAGCTCTGATCGTCTCCCGTGTTCTCCGAGAAATGAAGACTGTGCCGAAAATGCCTTTCCCCCCCCCCCCCTTATTTCTTTTTTTTCCTTTTTTTGTTCATTCTAAGCTAATGGCAAGGAACAGTTGCGGTGCGATGCAGCTTACCAATTGTGTTTTTAGCCTTGCAGGCTAAAGAAAGGAACGTACATATGTGTAAGCTTTCGTCAGCGGCACATCCAAAATTGCCTCCCCCCAAAAAAAAAAAAAAAAAAAAAGCTTATTTTTTTCCCCCCCGATGAATCTCCCCTTTAATTTAATAGCACGAACTCGGCGAGCCAGCCGGGCATAAGAAGGCCGGGAAATATCAGAAAGGGAAAACTAAATGATAAAAGGCTTGGGCCTTGTCATGGCGGAGAGTTCCTGTCCCGAGTTCGAGAGAGAACAAAGCATGTCTTTTTGAGGTTTCCGTCGCCTCTCTGGCCGATTAAGCCTTGCTACAGAGGCAGGGTAGATGTAAACCACGATTTGCTTCTCAGTCGTGGGTTTTACTGACCTGCTGCAGCTTTTCAATTACAATAACAATAACAATAAAGTTGGAAGGGACCTTGGAGGTCATCTAGTCCAACCCCCTGCTCAGGCAGGAAACCCTGTACCGTTTCAGACAAATGGCTGTCCAGTCTCTTCTTAAAAACTTCCAGTGTTGGAGCGTTTCTCAACTTTCCACCTGCAAACAACAACCCTGTCAGGTGGACCAGATAGTATAATAACCGGGAAGGCCTGGGATAGTGTTTCTAAACTTTAAAATGGGTGGACCCCCTCTTCTCTGGGGCAGCCCCTCAAATATTGGAAGGCTGCTATCATGTCACCCCCTAATCCTTTTTTTTTTCTTCATTCAACAAGACATACCCAATTCCTGCAACTGTTAACAGAATAACAGAGTTGGAAGGGGCTTAGAGGTCTTCTAGTCCAACCCCCTGATTAAGCAGGCGCCAGAAAGCAGAAAAACCTATCCATACAATTGTGAGAACTCTCCATCCCGCATCCCACAGGGAAGCGAATCACACCAACAACAACAATTCAATTTTCCTACAATCAGCAAGTATTTCGTCCTCCACGGAACTGCCACACGTCAATCAACTCAAGATCAAGAAGCGGTGGCCCCATAGGAGAGGCCAGTCACCCTAAAACAGGGGTCTTCAAACTTGGCCTTTTTATGACTTGTGGACTTCAACTCCCAGAATTCCTCAGACGGCCATTTTGATGAAACTGCAGGCTTGGATCGAGACCAGGGGTCTTCAAACTTGGCCCTTTTATGACTTGTGGACTTCAACTCCCAGAATTCCTCAGCCAGGCACGCTGGCTGAGGAATTCTGGGAGTTGAAGTCCACAAGTCATGAAGGGGCCATAGTTCCCCCACTGCTCAGGAATTCTGGGAGTTGAAGTCTGCAAGTCATGAAGGGGCCAAGTTTGAAGACCCCTGCCCTAAAATCTTAAAATCTTGCATCCAGGACATTGATACAGGCCTACCTAAGATGTAAAATCCAGGAGTGTCACAATTGTCACAACGCAACACATTTGTGACATTTTTTCCTCTGATGGATTTTCAAGGAAACTTGAGCCACCACAAGGGGGGGGGACTCAAAATTGTACATTTTACCCCGTCTCAAAGGCATCCATGGGAGGAGAGGTCAAAAAAGTCAAACTGTGGTGTCATGGCCACATCATCAAAGCCACCAACAGGCCACCCTCCGTGGACGTCCCCGTCATGGTAGACGATTTTCCCCCCAATTTCCAAGGAAATTTGAGCGTCCATTAAGCCTCGCCGGGCTACGGTCTTTTTACATTTTTCTTATTAATTTGATCTTCCCCCTAAGCCAATGTTTCTCAACTTGACCCGCTGTAAGACCTATGGACTTCAACTCCCAGAATTCCCCAGCCAGCATAGCATAGAATTCTGGGAGTTGAAGTTCACATGTTGGCCAAGTTGGAGGAACGCTATCCTAAGACCTTTTGAGAGCTGTATGCATCAAAATTTCATTTTAATGTCTGCCAATTAGGTACACTTAAAGTGACAATAAAGTTATTCTATTCTATTCTATTCTATTCTATTCTATTCTATTCTATTCTATTCTATTCTATTCCATTCTATCCATTCTCTATTCTCACTTGTCTGAAAGGGTTTAGGTTCTCCTGCTTGAGCAGGGGGCTGGACTAGAAGACCTCCAAGATCCTTTCCAGCTCTGCTCTATTCCATTCCATTCCATTCTATTCTAGTTCTTATTCTATTCTAGTTCTTATTCTATTCTATTCTATTCTATTCTATTCTATTCTATTCTATTCTATTCTATTCTATTCTATTCTATTCTATTCTATTCTATTCTATTCTATTCTATTCCATTCCATTCCATTCCATTCTATTTCTTATTCTATTCTATTTCTTATTCTATTCCATTCCATTCCATATTTTCTCCTATTCTATTCTATTCTATTCTATTCTATTCTATTCTATTCTATTCTATTCTATTCTATTCTATTCTATTCTATTCTATTCTATTCTATTCTATTCTATTCTATTCTATTCTATTCCATTCCATTCCATTCCATTCTGAAATTTGACATTGCGGTCAAAAAACATCACCGGATACAAGAAATCTTATGACATGCTTTGGAAAGAGGACTGTAAAGACCAACTTTTTTTTTTTTAAAAAAAAAAAAACTAAATAAATAAAGGGGGTAAAAGTTTACCTGGAGTACAATCCCGTTCTTGGCCCCACTGTGCAAAATTGAGGAGGGGGCAGCTGGGAAGAGCTCTCCTTTGAGAAGAAGCGAGCAAAGGAAACCTAAAAAGCAAAGAGAAAAAAAGAAAGATCATCGACAAACGTCAGCTCAACGAGGCGCTCACCTAACCAGGAAATGATTTTGATCCCTTTTTTTTGCACTCAATGCAATTTAAAAAAAAAAAAAAAAAGTAAGGAAAGGCCTACCTTGCAGGGGTAGGGTAGGACCTTCCCAGCCAGCTTCCGACCAGCAAAATCAATGCGGGAAAGCCGGATTCACTTAACAACCATATGATTCATTTAACAACCATGGCAAAAAGAAAAAAAGATCAGAAAATTGGATGAGACTCACTTAACAACTGCCTTGCTTAGCAACGGGAATTCTGGCCCCAATCGTGGTCGTAAGTCGAGGACCCCCTGGGTGGGAACCTCTCCTTAGCAACCGCCTCGCTTAGCAACGGAAACCCTGGGTGGGAACCTCTCCTTAGCAACCGCCTCGCTTAGCAACGGAAACTCCGCTTCCGATGAGGTCGTAAGTCGAGGACCCCCTGGGTGGGAACCTCTCCTTAGCAACCGCCTCGCTTAGCAGCGGACACTCCGCTTCCCATTGTGGTCGTAAGTCGAGGAGTGCCTGAAATTCCTATTTTGCTCAGAGAACTTCTATAGCCAGAATGTCAAACGGCCCCCAAATTACAACCTGTGCATCAAAAAGATAATATTTGGAACTTATTGGACTCCATTATGATTGTATACTATAGAAAAAGGCGGTCAAATGCAGCAATTTGTCGGAAATGCAATTAAGGACGTGACGTCCCCCTTCTTTAAAACATGTTTTCACAATGCCCTACCTACACAGTTATCACACTGGGGGGAAAGGAGGGGGGGGCAAAGTAACGGATTACATAAATGTGCTCGCTCAAGGAAAACAAACATTTTCAGAGGATAAATGGTCTGTTGAATTATGTGCCTGGAACAGGGAATGTGACAAGTGCACAACTTAAAAATGGGGTTTTTGTGCTGTTATTACGGCTAAAAGACTGATAATGCAGCATTGGAAAGATAAATGGATAGGGCTGCATCTATTCAGGGGATGGAAAAACCGGGTTGCCCCGCAGAGTTTGCCTGGAGGAGTAATAAACACATCTATACAGAATACAGTAGCTTAAAAAGAAGAATAATCCTATAAATGTATTAGAAATAGAAGTATACTTGAACAAAATTGTGTTAGATAAGGATACATAGAATGGTTACTGTTAACTATACGCTGGGGGTTTTTTTTCCTTTGCTGTATTTCTTTCATTTTTTTCTCCTCCCAAAACGTTTTCTTTATTTTCTTCTGTTTGACAATATAGGTATCTCCCTCGTGATTATGTTTTGCTATTTGTTAATAATAAGGGAGAGAGGGAGGGAGGGAAGGGAGAAAGAAAGAAAGAAAGAAAGAAAGAAAGAAAGAAAGAAAGAAAGAAAGAAAGAAAGAAAGAAAGAAAGAAAGAAAGAAAGAAAGAAAGAAAGAAAGAAAGAAAGAAAGAAAGAAAGAGACACAGAGAGACAGAGACAAAGAAAAAGACACAGAGAGACAGAGACAAAGAAAGAACGGAAAGAAAATGGGAAAAAGAAAGAGAGAGAAAGAGAGAGAGAAAGAAAAAAGAAAGAGAGAGAGAAAGAACAAAAAGAAAAAGGGAAAGAGAGAGAGGGAAAGAACAAGAACGGAAAGAAAAAGGGAAAGAGAAAGAGAGAGAAAGATAGAGAGAAAGAAAAAAGAAAGAGAGAGAGAAAGAACAAAAAGAAAAAGGGAAAGAGAGAGAGGGAAAGAACAAGAACGGAAAGAAAAAGGCAAAGAGAAAGAAAGAAAGAAAAAAGAAAGAAAGAGAAAAAAAAGAAAAAGAAAGAAAGAAAGAAACAGAGAAAGAACAGAAAGAAAATGGGAAAAAGAAAAAGAAAGAGAAAGAGAAAGAAAGAAAGAAACAGAGAGAGAGTGAGAACGGAAAGAAAAAGGGAAAGAGAGAGAGAAAGAACAAGAACAGAAAGAAAAAGGGAAAGAGAAAGAAAGAAAGAAAGAAAGAAAGAAAGAAAGAAAGAAAGAAAGAGAAAGCAGAAAGAAAAAGGGAAAGAGAAAGAAAGAAAGAAAGAAAGAAAGAAAGAAAGAAAGAAAGAAAGAAAGAAAGGAGTGAGAGAGAAAGAACGGAAAGAAAATGGAAAAGAGAGAGAGAAAGAGGGAAAGAGAAAGAGTGAAACATTTGTTAAGTGAATTTTGCCCCATTTTACGTCCTTCCTTGCCACAGTTGTTAAATGAATCATTGCAATTGTTAAGCGAGTCACACGGCTGTGAAATGAATCTGGATTCCCCGTGGAATTACTTGTCAGAAGGTCGCAAAGGGGGATCATGTGACCCCGGGAGACTCTGCAACCGTCATAAATACGAGCCAGTTGCCAAGCATCCAAATTTTGATCACGTGACCACGGGGGATAGCTGCGACGGTGGTAAGTGTGAAAAACGGCCATAAGTCACTTTTTCCAGTGCTGTTGTAACTTTGAACGGTCACTAAACGCACTGTCGTAAGTTGAGGACTACCTTTATCATCTTAGGTCACAAGGAGAAAAAAAAACCTGGGTGGGGAAGAGACTCAAATTGGGTTTCCCGCCCCCCCCCCTGCAATTCCCAGCCCCATTTCATCCATCAGCCTATTCATGCCCGAATTTCTAATTAAACACTAAATATCTCCCCGTCTCGCCTTTGCAAAAACAGCAACCTAATTTTAGCCCAGAACCTAAAATTAACACAATCCTTTTCAGAGGTTGGGTTGTTTTTTTTTTTAAAGTTTTTAAGAAACGGGGGTCAAATCTTCTTCCCACAAGCCTGAGTCTCCATTATTAGGAAGCTTCCCAAGGTCGCTCATTTACAGATTATTTTAAGGATAAAAGAAGGCAAGCTGAAGGAAATGAAAAAAAAACCAAAAAAACAAAAACAAAATTGAAATGAATTATAAACCAACCTGTGCCCAACTTTGCCAAAAAATATTCATAAAGGCTGGCCAAGTTCAGAGTCGCTATTTATTGGCTTCTCGAAAACTTCACAGTGAATAACATTAAGATTTGATTTATTCGGTCAATTTATACAGCCACCCATCTCAGCAAATGACTATGGGGGCAAAAAAAATCTCCCACGATCTTTTTTTACATTCTATTAATCATTTCCATGGTTGTTTAAAATCTGCTTTAATTGTGTTTGTTTTAGCGCATGCTGCTCAGATGCCCAGGAGTGAGATGGCAACTATATACTTTTGATAAAATAAATCGTTAAAATCAAATAAAAACAATGTATGTCATTTTAAAAAGTGTAAAAGGGATAAACGTATAGTCCCCTCCTCATGGTGAAATAGGGGAAGTCCATCCCGCCTTTATGGCTAATATAAAATTTTAGCCATTCATCTTGTTCTAAGTCTCAGTGTTTCTCAACCTTAGCAAATTTAAGAGGTATAGATTTCAACTCCCAGAATTCCCCAGCCAGCACTGCTGGCTGGGGAATTCTGGGAGTTGAAGTCCATGTATCTTAAAGCTGCAGAGATTGAGAAACACTGAGACTTAGAACAGCTGAATGGGGGGAGGAGAAGAGGAGAAGAAGAGGAGGAAGAGGAAGAAGAGAAAGGAGGGAGGATGGAGGAGGAGAAGGAGGAGAAGAAGAAGAAGAAGAAGAGGAGGAAGAAGAAGAAGAAGAAGAAGAAGAACAACAACAACAACAACAACAACAACAACAACAACAACAACAACAACAACAACTGTGGGGTCCTTGGTGCTCTCTGACTTTTCTGGCAGACGTTTCATTATCCAAACAGTTTTTTGTCCTGAAAGTCACTTAAATATCACCTTCCACTTTTCCCTGTTCACGCAACTGGTGTGATTGTTGGTCCTTTAGACACAATTGCCAGTGGCTCCCACTTTCCCAAAACCTGGCACCCTCCCAGCACACGGAAAGTTCCCCTCAGGGGAGCCGGATAAAGTGAGAAGGCAGAAACAAGCAGGGCTGGGTGGCCAACAATGCAACACACACACACACACACACACACACACACACACACACACAGTAAGCCAGGACAAACCTCTGCGTATTTATTTGCGGAGCAAAGGCGTCTCCCAACCGGCGTGTGTTGACATCGCTCAGCAAAACACAAACACACAAACAAAGAAATAGAGAGCATCGTGTACAAGAAAAATAAAATTTCAAATCCTCGACGTACGAGCACAACTGAGGCCAACGTTTTCCGTTGCTAAGCGAGACAGTTGGGAAGTGAATTTTGCTCCATTTTACGACACGGTCGCTAAAGGCATTCACTGCAGTCGTTAAGTTAATAACACGGTGGTTAAGCGAATCTGGCTTTTCCCCGTAGGCTTTGCTTGTCAGAAGGTTGCAAAAGGGGGAATCGTGTGACCCCGGGACTATGCGACCGTCGTAAATACAAGTCAGTGGCCAAGCGTCTGAATTTTGATCACGTGACCCTGAGGGATGCTGCAACGGTCGTAAGTGTGAAAAATGGTCCTAAGTCGCTTTGTGAGTGCTGTTGTAACTTTGAACGGTCAGTAAACGAAGCGTTGTGAGTCGGTTACCGAGCGTCCAAATTTTGATGACATCTACAACGGGGTTGGTGCCACAGTTGTAAGCGTGAAAAACAGTTGTGTCACTTTTACAAAGAGCCACTAAACAAATTGTTGTAAGTATGTTGTAGCAATATTTTTTCCCCACCGTCATTATAAGAATTGCAATGGTCGTTAAGCGAGGCATTACACAACTGCCACCTTCCCTGCCAGCTTCTTCACTGACTTTGCTTCTTGGAAGCATGGCTGGCTGGGGAATTCTGGGAGTTGAAGTCCATCCCTCTGAAAGCATGCTGGGAATTCTGGGAGTTGAAGTCCACCCATCTCAAAGCAGGCTGGCTGGGGAATTCTGGGAGTTGAAGTCCACCCATCTCAAAGCAGCCAAAGTTCAAAAACTCAAAGCTAAATTACATTATAAATAAAGTCAAATTATCTGCGAGCAAATTGGGTCAAAACGGTAACTTCCAGAAATATGAATAGCAGCTGCTCTACAAGGTCCAAAATAGTTTCAGGTTTGATTGCCTGGACTTCTCCAAAAAGTGAATGCTATTTTGAAGCAATTAAAAAGCACTTTTAAAAAAACAAACCCAAAAAAAACAGAAATTGTTCTGCTGTTTGTTTGGCACTAAGGATCAAGAAGAAGAAGGAAAAAAAAAACCGGTCCGTGTTTGCATGCTTAATTCCTTCCTTAATTTGCACTTCACAAAGAGAAGAAGAATCCAAATGCTAGTTATCCTTCAATTTTCACACTTCCCCAAATTTTGCGAGGCACTTTTCCAATCCAAAATGGCATCCAAAAAAATGTATGCAATAAAAAAACGTGTTGATTACTAATTACACTAATCAAGCAGCCTATATGCATAATTATGCGCTCGTCTATTTTTTTTCGGAATAAATATAGCTCGTTACAATACAAAATAATTTACGAAGGAACAGCATTATCGCTTCGATAGGGGATTAATGTAAAACAGCCGCTTACAGGTAGTCCTCGTTTTACGACCGTAACTGAGCCCAAAATTTCTGTTGCTAAGTGAGACAGTTAGCAAGTGACTTTTGCCCCATTTTACGACCTTCCTTGCCACAGTTGTTAAGTGAGTCACACGGTTGTTAAGTGAATCTGGCTTCCCCTCATTGACTTTGCTTGCCAGAAGGTCACAAAAGGAGATCACGTCACCACAACCGTCGTAAATACAAGTCAGTTGCCAGGTGTCTAAATTTTCATCACATGACCGCGGGGATTCTACAACGGTGGTAAGTGTGAATAAATGGTCCTAAGTCCCTTTTTTCAGTGCATTTTAGCTTAAAACGGACAGTGAATGAACTGTTGTAAATCAAGGACTGCCTATATGGGGCAAAGTTTAATCTACATTTCAGCATTAAAATGTCCATCTTAAGAAAAACATGCTGCAGTTCCAAATATCCTTCCGAGCAAATGCAGAAGGTGACGACCAAGTGAAGCTTGGAAAATTTAAGATGTTTTCCGAAATTGAAATGAGCAGATGTTGTCATCTGCAATTAGCACAAATGGACACCGTCCGCTTAGCAGGAGAAAAATTGCCCCGGATCGCAGAAGATCTAGGAAAGGGAGAAATGGATTCAATCAATCAATCAGAATAGAGCTGGAAGGGACCGTGGAGGTCTTCTCGTCCACCCTGCTCCTCAAGCAGGAGACCCTCTACCATTCCAGACAAGTGGCTGTCCAATCTCTTCTTAAAAACCTCCAGTGATGAAGCACCCACAGCTTCTGGTGGCAAGCAGTTCCACTGGTTAATTGTCCTCACTGTCAGGAAGTTTCTCCTTAATTCCAGGTTGCTTCTCTCCTTTATTAGTTTTATTAGTTTTCATCCATTATTTTTTGTCTTGTCTTCAGGCGCTTTGGAAAACAAGTTGACACCCCCCCCCCACCCCTCAAATACTGGAAAACTGCTATCAAGTCCCCCCGTAAGTCCTTCTTTTCTCCAGACCGGCCATCCCCAAATCCTGCAACCGTTCTTCATATTTTTTAATCTCCAGGCCTTTAATTGTCTTAGTTGCTCTTTTTTGCACTTTTTTTTGCAAAGTTGATCCACGTCAAAATTTTAACCATCTCAGAAGCTGCGGAATTTTGCAAATCCATTGGGATTTTGTTGAAAGGATCACGCACCTCGGTTCTAATTGACATGAAAGCTGGGACATGACCGCTGAAGTAAAGACAAGGATAGAGAAAGCTCGAACAGCATTCTTCAAAATGAAAAAGGTCTTCTGCAGTCACGACATAAGCCTAAGATTGAAAATCAGGCTTGTCAGATGCTATATTTTTTCTATCCTGCTCTATGGAGTAGAGAGTTGGTCTCTGACAGAAGGCCACCTGAAGAGACTAGAAGCATTTGAAATGTGGATTTACAGGCGGCTGTTACGTAGAAGCTGGCTTGACAAAATCAGAAATGAGGAGGTTTTAAGCCGCCTGGGAAAGCCAAGGGAAATCATCAAAACAATTAAAAAACGAAAGTTAGACTATTTCGGACACGTGATGCGACACCCAGAAAAATACGGCATACTCCATTTAATCCTCCAGGGAAAGACTGAAGGCAAACGAGGTCCAGGCAGAAGAAGAACATCATGGCTTCAAAATCTAAGGGACTGGTTTGGACAAAACTCAGCAGCACTTTTTCGTGCGGCTGCTGATAAAAACAGGATTGCCAACGTGATCGCCAACGTCCGATAACGGATATGGCACAAGAAGAAGAAGAATTGGGATTTTGCAAATACCACGTAAATAGAAAGATATATTATTTCTCACTGGGGGGGGGGGAATAATAGATTTGGTTAAGGCGGCGAGGTCCACTTGTTTGAAACCAAACCAAGATTTTTATCCCGTCCTGTCTTTCTATTGGAAAAAAGGCTTCTGGGGTTTTTTTTTGTTTTTTTTTGTGCCCAAAATAGAAGGAAAAAGAAACGAAACAAACTTTACTTTAAAGATTGCATAAATAGAAATGGCTCATAATAACTCAAAATGTAATGCAAAAACGTTCAGGCTATAAATATACAGGTACTTCTCAACTTGCAACGATTTGTTTAGTGACCGTCCGAAGTTACAACTGCACTGGAAGAAGGGACTTAGGATCAGTCCTCACACTTACGACCCACCGCAGCCCCTTCCGGAGCACAGGATTAGAATTCAGGTCCTCGGCAACTGGCTCGTATTTATGACGGTTGCTGTGTTCCCGGATCGCGCGATGATCCCCTTTTTGTGACCTTCAGGCAAAGAAACTCAGCGGGGAATCCTGACTCAATTAACAACCGTTGTTATTAACAACTGCAGTGATTCATTTAACAACAGTGGAAAGAACAGTCGTACGATGGGGCTCAACTCATTTAACAAACGTTTCGCTTAGCAACATTTTGGGCTCAACTGTAGTCACAAGATGAGGACTACCCATATTAATTTCCCCAATTAAATGATTCGCTTAACAACCGGGGCCAAAAGAGTCGTAAAATCAGGCGTGACTCACTTTAACTGCCTCGCTTAGCAACGGAAATTCCGATCCCAATTCTCCGTCGTTAAGTCGAGGTATTTGACTGTATTGGAAAGAGTCGGGAGACAAATGCTTTTCTTTCCCCCCCCCCCCTTTCTTTTTTTCTCTTTTAGCCTTTTGTTCAATCTTTATTTTGATTGTTATTTCTTATTCGAGTATAATTAAACCTGAACGAAACAGAGAAGAAGAAAAATAACCCGGAAGTAAATTCAGACAGGATTTATGGATTCACACGACGCTAACCCAGCTCGGCCCGGGGTTGCACGCACAGATCCAAGTGGATCCAAGTCAACCGGATTCCTTTCTCGTGCAAAGTGGATCCCAGCCTGCTGGCCTGCAGAGATCCTGTTTACGACCCAAAAAGTCGCTGTGGCTTTCACTCCGCCAGACAAACGGCAAATATTTTTAGACCCACAACAGCCGGCGGATCAGACTAATGGGGGGGAGCGAGAAGATTTGGGGGGGACTCCAAATAGCCTCGGGGGGGGGCTCAGCTTTGGCCTGGCAGCCTCCCGGGGGGGGGGCACGGAAGGTGAGCCGTTCCTGGAAGGGCGCAAACCTCTGATGGGGACGGTGTGTCTCCCCAGGGAGGAAGGCTGTAAGGATTCACAAAGGTTTCACCCAGTGGGAACCCCAAAGAGCATCTGGTCTCCCCCCCCACGGGCTGGCCGACAGGCCAAAGAAGGCTGTTTCTGGCTGGGGGGCTATTGGGTGGGGGATGCACGAAAGAGGAGGAAGAGAGAGGAAGAGGAACAGGTGGTGGTGGAGGAGGAGGAAGAGATGGAAGGAGGAAGAAGAAGAGGTGGAAGAAGAGGTGAGGAGGCAGAGGAGGAGAAGAGAAGGAGGAAGACGAAGAGGAGGAAGCAAGGAGGAGAAAGGTGGAGGAAACAGAACAGTATCAAACTTGGGACTTATTTTACCGATGGGTAGAGGAAAGCATAAAGGATTAGGAGGAAATAAATATGCACTCGCGTATCTAAACTCAGACAGCACGTTGGTCAGAAAATTATTATTGTATGCATGGGAAAAAATTAATAAAATCTTATTTAAAAAAAAAAAGAAAGAAAGGTGGAGGAAGAAGAGGAGGAGGAGGAGAAATAAGAGAAGAAGAGGAAAAAGAGGTGGAAAAGAGGAAGAGGAAGAGGAAGAGGAAGAGGAAGAGGAAGAAGAAGAAGAAGAAGAGGAAGAAGAGGAAGAAGAGGAAGAAGAGGAGGAAGGCGCATCATGCCCTTAAATGCCCCCTAGGACCTATGGGCACAGGCTGGTGGGTGTGCCAGCCTTTGCACAGCCGTCTCCGGCCTCCCAGCTGGGCTCCCACCGTCCGGCATCCACGGCAGGAGCGGCCAACGTCCGGGTTTCCAGGAACGCTACAGGCCGTATCCTGAGTAGGGCAGGAGACCCCCCCCGGCTGGTGCAACGTTAAGAGACACCCCCCCGAAAAAGCCACAGATGGGAGCGGAAGCGTGGAAGGGCAAGGCTGCCCTCAAACGACCCCCATCCTAAGGAAAGGTTGACCGGGATCTCTGAGTGGCCTCCTTTTCCTTCTCGCAGGGAATCTTCCAACGGATGACCACGACCGGGGGCGGGAATTTTCCTGGCTAAGCCAGGCGGCTGTGAGTTGCACCCGATTTTACAACTCCCCCCCCCCGCGGTTGTTAAGTGGATCCGGATTCCCCCCCCTGGGGAACGAAAGCTGACGGGGAACGTCAGAAATGGGGATCATCCTGCTGGAACCTGCCCTCCTGCTTCGGGCAACACGCCTAAACCCTCCACTTTTCCACCCACCCATCCGCGTCCACCTCCACCCCACACCTCCTCCCCTCGGAGCACCCATCAAGCCCCCCCTTTCCCCCCCCCCCGCAATCTGGGGAATCTCCTAAAATCTCTCCAGAGACGGTCCTGCCAGAAAGCGACTCCGCCAAAAGCGCCCTGCAAGTGGCGAGGACGCCGGCCAGCGACCGCACACCCCTCTCCCTCTCTGTCTCTCTCTCTCTTTCCGTCTCTCTCTTTCTCCCTCCCCCCTCTTTCTCCCTTTCCTCTTTCTCCCTCTCCCTCTCCCTTTCTCTCTCCCTCTCTCTCTCTCCCTCCCCCTCCGTTTCTCTCTCCCTCTTTCCCTTTCCCTCTCTCTTTCTCTTCCTCTCCCTCTCTCTCTTTCTCCCTCCCCCATATCTCCCTTTCCTCTCTTCTCCTCTCCCTAGCCCTTACTCTCCCTCTCTCTCTCCCTCCCCCTCCGTTTCTCTCTCCCTCTTTCCTCTCTTTACCTTTTCTCATCTTTCTCCATCCCCCTCTCTCCCTCCTCCCTTCTGTCTCCCTTTCTCTCCCTCTCTCCTCCTCTCTCTCTCTCCCGACTCCCTCTGTCTCTCTCCCTCTCTCTGCCTCCCGATCCCATCTGTCTCTCTCTCTTCGCTCTCCGTCTCTCCTCCCCCTCTGTACTATCTCTCTCTCTCTCTCTCTCTCCCTCTCCCCCACCCCTCCTCTCTCTCTCTCACACACACACACACACACCTCCCCGCCTCTGGCACACCTCCCGCGGCCTCTGCCACGCTTCCCCACCCGGGGCGCTTCTCCCAGGCGCTCTCAGCCAGACATTTTCGCGCCCCTCGCCGCAGCGCTGAGCCGCGAGCGCATCAGCCCAAATACCTCCCACGGAGGCCAGCTATATATAGAGAGCGGAGCGCAGCCAGCCAGCGCACAAGGATGTGTGAGATGCGCAGAAGGGTTGCGGCACCACGCTGGGGTGCAGGTGCGCACCACACACACACACACACACACACACACACACAGGAATGAGCCAAGCAGGGTTCAAGACCACAACGCAGGTTCAGGACGCTAGCAAGAGGCAGAGAAATGGACCACGACACGAGACAGTCCCAAAAATCAACATTTTTTCCCCCCTGAAAGGAATCGACACCAGACACAGATCAGCAGAAACAGCCCCGGTTCAAGGGAGGCCAGCGCCTTCCTGAGCACGGCAGATAGTCCTCAGCTTACGACCGCAACGGAGTCCAACATTTCTGTCGCCAAGCGAGACATTCCTTAAGGGAGCTTTGCTCCATTTTACGACCTTTCGTGCCACGGTTGTTAAGTGAATCACTGCAGTGGTTAAGTTAGGAACACAGTCGTTAAGTGAATCTGGCTTCCTTATTGACTTGGCAGGTCAGAAGGTCGCAAAAGGGGGACTTGCGTGACCCCGGGGGACACTGCGACCGTCATAAATACGAGTCAGTTGCCAAGCGTCTGAATTTGGATCATGTGGCCCTGGGGAGGCTGCAACGGTCGTTAAGCGTGAAAAACGGTCATAAGTCACTTTTTTCTGTGCCGTTGTAACTTCAAACAGTCACTAAACAAATGGTTGTTAAGTCAAGGATTCCCTGTATTTTTTATCCTCTGCCACTTTGAGACATGTGGACTTCATCTCCAAAGGATTCTGGGCTTTGGAATTCTGGGAATTGAAGTCCACACAGCCTGGCTGGGGAATTCTGAGAATTGAAGTCCCTGCATCCTGGATGGGGGATTCTGGGAGTTGAAGTCCACAAATGCTGGCTGGGGGGTTCTGGGAATTGAAGTCCACAAATGCTGGCTGGGGGATTCTGGGAGTTGAAGTCCCTGCATCCTGGCTGGGGAATTCTGGGAGTTGAAGTCCACACAGCCTGGCTGGGGAATTCTGGGAATTTGTCCACAAATGCTGGCTGGGGAATTCTGGGAATTGAAGTCCACAAATGCTGGCTGGGGGATTCTGGGAGTTGAAGTCCACAAATGCTAGCTAGGGAATTCTGGGAGTCTGGCTAGGGGATTCTGGGAATTGAAGTCCACAAATGCTAGCTAGGGAATTCTGGGAGCCTGGCTGGGGAATTCTGGGAGTTGAAGTCCACAAATGCTGGCTGGGGAATTCTGGGAATTGAAGTCCACACAGCCTGACTGGGGAATTCTGGGAATTGAAGTCCACATATCTTAAAGTTCCCAAAATTTAGAAACATCACCCTGGAACCTTGAAACGAAACACATTTTAATCGGATGGAAAAGTTGGCCAGAAATAACAGGACGGAATCAAACAGAGAGAAATTAAAATGCTGGGGGGGGGGAGGAGAAATAGAGGCCGGGGACGGGACTTGTGAACGAGAACTTGGAACCGTTGTTGGTTGTGAACTGGAAGAGGGCCAGCAGTGTGATGTAGCTGCAAAGTAAAAAGAACACCACAAATGTACTTTCTGGCTGCGTCAGCCGGAGTGCCATTTCCAAATTACCAAATGTAATAGTTCCATTTTATTTCTATTTTGGTCAAAGCTCATCATGAGCGCTGGGTCTGCGTTCCGGACTCTGGAAACGCAGGAAGGAAGGAAGGAAGGAAGGAAGGAAGGAAGGAAGGAAGGAAGGAAGGAAGGAAGGAAGGAAGGAAGGAAGGAAGGAAGGATGAGCAGCAGACAAAAAAGCGAAAGGAGGACTGAAGGACTCCGTCCCAAGTCAAGCAAAGGAGCCCCAAGCCTCGGCAGGTCAAAAAAGTCAAGATGGTGGCACAAAAGTGCAATTGAACCTTCAGTTGCTAGGGAATTCTGGGAGCTGAAGTCCACACATCTTGGCAGGGGGATTCTGGGAACTGAAGTCCACAAATCTTGGTGGGGGCATTCTGGGAGTTGAAGTCCACACACCTTGACTGGGGCATTCTGGGAGTTGAAGTCCATGCATCCAGACTGGGGAATTCTGGGAACTGAAGTCCACACATCTTGGCTGGGGAATTCTGGAAGTTGTAGTCCCCGCGTGGTGTCTTTGGACTTCTGGGAACTGAAGTCCCTGCATGCTGCCTGGGGAATTCTGGGAGTTGAAGTCCCTGCATGGTGGCTGTCACGTGAACGTACAATTGCAGCTTCGGTCACCCTGTTCCCAAATGCAGGACGAGTGCATTGGAGGCCCAGTTTGGAGACAACTTTAACTGTCTGTTCAAGGTCTGAAGTCTCCCACCCACCCACAGTTCTCTCCCTGTGTTTGTTTTCTGGCCCCTTCCCCCCCCCCCAAAAGGCAATTTTTGCATTCTTCCCAGATGTTAGAGATACACTTAACAGGCCTGACTCAGCTACGCTGGGATGTTTCCTGGATGTTTGGCTGGCCGTCTGCTGTTTGCAAAATCGGCCTGCCACATTTTTCTCACCTCCATAAAGCAATAAATAACATTTTGGGGAAGCTGTGAGTCACCTTGATCAGGAATGCATGTCTTGCTTGCTGCAAGGATCATTCCTGGGGAAGAATCTGGGGCAGGACAAGCCCTGTTCCAGACAAGCTTAACTTCCCTTGTTCTCCTCGCAGGATAAGCAGGCGGACGACGGGATTCGCATCAGCCCTGACCTTTAATTCCTGCTTCGTGAGCCAAAAAAGAAACCGCTCACTCTGGATTAGAAGCCAGTAAGCTTGACCAACAGGCCTTCTGCAACTATCTGCTGGGTGCTGCAACTGGCCGAGCTCAAAAGTCAAACTAGCCGCCCCCTTTGCGATGCCCTGAAACAAATAAAGGACTCCGAAAACTAGCAGATGATCAGTTCAAACACGATTCCGGCGAAGCAGAGGTTGCTGCTACCGTCTAAACACGGGAGCTCGAGGGCTGAGTTCAGAAATGTGTCTCTGGGTTGTTCTTTGGGCTTAGATGGACTTCAACTCCCAGAATTCCCCAGCCGGCATGCTTTGAGGTGGGTGGACTTCAACTCCCAGAATTCCTCAGCCGGCCTGCTTTGAGGTGGGTGGACTTCAACTCCCAGAATTCAGCAGCCAGCCTGCTTTGAGGCGGGTGGACTTCAACTCCCAGAATTCCCCAGCCTGCTTCAGATGGGTGGACTTCAGCTCCCAGAATTCCCCAGCCAGCCTGCTTTGAGATGGGTGGACTTCAACTCCCAGAATCCCCCAGCCAGCCTGCTTTGAGTTGGGTGGACTTCAACTCCCAGAATTCCCCAGCCGGCCTGCTTTGAGTTGGGTGGACTTCAACTCCCAGAATTCCCCTGGCTCAGCATGATGCTTGAAACAAGCCATGATTCTTTTCAATAAACTAGGATTTCAAGAAATGCTAGGTGGAAAGCCTGGACCAACCCAGCCCTGGTGCTCCCCAAGGGGCGAACTTCAATGAAAACCTCCTGTTAGGTCTGTTTCTAGACCTGGCCTACCTCAACCCTGCAAGGTAGGCCAGGTCAAGTAGCAGGCAGAGCAGAGTAACCTGTTCTAGTTAATCTCTTAAACTAAACAAAAATCAAGCTTGGATGATGAACTTACGGTTCATTTAGTGACCATTCAGAGTGACGACGGCACTGAAAAATGGGACTTATGACCGTTTTTCACACTTACGACCGTTGGTCACGTGATCAAAATTCAGACGCTTGGCAACTGACTCATATTTATGACGGTTGCAAAACCCCAGGGTCATGTGATCCCCTTATGCGACCTTCTGACAAGCAAAGTCAGTGGGGGAAGCTCGATTCGCTTAACGACCGAGTGACTCACTTAACAACCGCAGTGATTCACTTAATGACGGTGGCAGGAAAGGTCATAAAAGGGGGCAAAAAGTCACTTAACAAACGTCTCGCTTAACAACTGAACCTCTGGCTCAATTGTGGACGTAAGCCGAGGATTTTGAATGATTTTCTCTCTTTCTTCTCATTTTGGCAAAAATGTCCGTTCTGCGTAAAACAGCCTCTTTCGGTCCCCGCCCCCCCAAGATTAGTTCTTACTGATTGTTTCAATGTTATAGAATTTATATAATTCTTTTATGGACATCTGCCATATCCATTTGGAGGACAGCTGGACATCTGCCTGTTTCCGTTAGGTCACGGTGCTCAAGAGTTCAAATTATGTGATATTCAAACACGTGCAAATCGTAAATTGATGCCAGGCTGCATTTAATGCAATGCAAAATTCGGGGAAAATTCAGCAGGCACCTGCCCAGCTGGAATAACCTGTCACTCTCCAACATCAGTGGAAATTCTCCTGGTTCTCCTGCTTGACCAGGGGGTTGGACTAGAAGACCTCCAAGGTGCCTTCCAACTTCTATTCTATTCTATTCTATTCTAGTCTAGTCTAGTTTAGTCTAGTCTATTCTGTATTTCTATTCTATTCTATTCTATTCTGTATTTCTATTCTATTCTATTCTATTCTATTCTGTATTTCTATTCTATTTTATTCTATTCTGTATTTCTATTCTATTCTATTCTATTCTGTATTTCTATTCTATTCTATTCTATTCTATTCTGTATTTCTATTCTATTCTATTCTGTATTTCTATTCTATTCTATTCTATTCTATTCTATTCTATTCTATTCTATTCTATTCTATTCTATTCTATTCTATTCTATTCTATTCTATTCTATTCCTTGTTCTGTTCTGTTCTGTTCTGTTCTATTCTGCAAAACCACCTCATTTCATCCTAAAAGCCCAGGAGACCAATCCGAAGGAGTCTGAGATACACGTTTTCAGATTCACCAATCTTATACGTGCCGTTCTCGACTTATAACCATTCGTTTAGCGGCCGTTCAAAGTGACGACGGCACCGGAAAAAGGTGACTTGACAACCAGTCCTCACACGTACGACCGTCACAGCGTTCCCCACGGTCCTCTGATCAAAATTCTGTTAGGAATTTTTTTTATTGGTTTATCGAGATATAAAATACGAAGAGAAATTCAAAAGGAGTAACAGAAAACTAGAGTGAGGGAAAAGAAAAAAAAATGTATATAAAAAAAAAAGGCACCAACTTCCGACTCCCTTCAGCACAGCAGAAGCTAAACAACGTGACAACCGCAACTTTTTACTTTCACACAACGGTATGTGCAAGCCATTTCTATAGCAATGAGCCTATCTCATTAGCAAAAAACAAAATCAAAATTTCGTGTGTGTGTGTTTGTGTGTGTGTGTGTGTTGGATGGAGCATCCGGTCTACCAAATATAAAGCAATTTGTTCTGTGTTTCGCTCCAGTCTAGGAGCATCTTTTGCAGGCAGACGTCACAACTGTGATAACTGTGAATTCAAAGTTTTGTGGCTGACAGAGTTAAAGGGAGACTAGTATAGCTATTTCAAGCTGACCAGACCTAAAGAGCTTGAAATAGCTATACTAGTCTCCCTTTAACTCTTTGTCAGCCACAAATTTCATATATATATTTCATTGCAAGCACAAAAACCGGAAGCAGTTTCAAAACAAGAGACGAGATTTAAGATATATTCCCTTCTTTGGATAAAAGAATCCGTTTGACCGTCTCTGCTTCGTCTCTTTGCTGCGGGGAACGACGTGATCAAAATTCAGGTGGGATTGTATTTACGACGGTTGCAGCATCCCAGCTTGCATGATCCCCATTTGCCATCTTCCCAGCCGGCTTCTGACAAGCAATGGGCCAAGCAGGATTCACTTAATGACCAGTTAACTACAAAAGCAGAAGCTTTGAATTTGGGATTAAAATGGGGAGGGGATCGGTAAGAGGATGGATCCAAAAACCCCTTTGGATTGTGGCTACGAGAGGCTAACTCAGTTCCCCTCCTTACAACAGAGCTGTTAACCTGAACATGGGAAGGGGCATTCCTGGAAAAGGGGACCATGGTGGAGGAAACGGGGGTGGTCTTCACCGCTCCTCTGTGTTTCTACAGACCCCCAAAAAGGGCTTTGAATAAAAAAAGCAGAACGGCCCTACAATCTTGTTGGGGACACCGGACAGATAATGTGACCGATCGGTTGATTGACTACTATGAGCTTTTCAACCAGGGTTGGCTCTTGGGATCCAGACAGAGAGACCTCCTCCAGATGTTCTGTGCCCAGACAGAGAGTCCTTCTCCAGATGTTCCTCCTTCAGAGGAAAAGAGGAGAGCCAGCGGCACCACTGGAAGACCTGAAGGATCAGGCTGGGACAGACCAGTATGGAGAAGGTCCCTCTCTGTCTCTCTCTATCACCGATCTATCTATTGATTAATCGGACTATTTATCTATCAGTCTATCTAGCTGGCAAACTAGCTATCAATCCATCTCTATCAATCCATCTCTATCAATCTATCCAGCTGTCCATCTACTCATCTAGCATCTATATATCTGTCAATCTATTAACTTATCATCTCCATCAAATCTCTATATCTATTGATTCTATCATCTGTCTATTGATCAATCAGTTCATCTATTCATCTATCAATCTTTTTATCGATCTATAGATCAATCGATCTATTGATCTATCTATAAATTTATCTATTTATCTATCAATCTATTTATCAAGCTAGCTAGCCAGCTAGGAATTAATCTCTATCAATCTATCCATTTCTCTCTCTCTCTATCAATCTGCCTATCTTCTCTCTATATGTTGATTTATTAATCTACCATATTTGTCTGTGGGTCTGTCTGTCTGCCTGCCTGCCTGCCCGCCCGCCCGCCCGCCCGCCCGTCCGCCCGTCCGTCCGTCCGTCCGTCCGTCCGTCCGTACATCCATCCATCCATCCATCTACTGTATCTATCTATGTCTATCTAGCTATCTAGCTATTTATGTCTGTCTGTCTGTCTGTCTGTCTGTGTCTGTCTGTCTGTCTGTCTGTCTGTCTAGCTATCTAGCTATCTAGCTATCTAGCTATCTATGTCTTTCTTTCTGTCTGTCTGTCTGTCTGTCTGTCTGTCTAGCTATCTAGTTAGCTAACTAGCTGGCTGTCTAGCTATCTGTTTATCCATCCATCCATCCATCTCATTTATATGGACGCCCATCTCAGAAAAAGCAACCGGCATACGCCAAATTAATAAAAACAATAAATATATAAAAACTATCCTCATTAAAAAAAATAAAACAATCATTGTCCAAAAAAACCAACAACCCCAAAGCTGGGCCAAAGTTCAACAGGAAAAGCTTTCCAAACCCAAGGAACAGACCAAACTCTTGACATCCGAGTTGGTGAAGCCCTGAGGAATTTGCAGAGCTGAGCATCAAGAGATCCAGAGAATCTCCGTCAAAATCCCCCGCAGATTCCCTCTTAGGCCACCTCCTAGTATTTGTGGGTAGAGTGCTCCTGGAAAAGGAGGCTCCATTTAGCCCCGAGAGCCACAATCAGACAAACGTCTTCCCCAAAAGCTACCCCCATTGCTGGTGATCACCCTCCCCTTTCACACACACACACACACACAACACACACACACACACACACACACACCAAGACCGCAACAGCCACTGTGCGCGAAACACACAACTCCCTCCATCTACCCCTATATCAGAAGCTGCAGAATGCCTCCCTGGGGTGGCATCCCCGGAGAATGGACGGATCCCCCACATGGCTAATCCTTCAACCAGGATGCAGAACGATCTCAGTTTGTTCCAGGCCTCCTTTCTGGCTGCGGGACTCTTTCCCTTGGCGTAAAAGAGGGAGACTGCCAGGAAGCAGTCAGCCCAAAAAACCCCCCCAAAAGAACGGAAAACAAAATAAAGCAAAATACAGGAAGATTTACCCAAATTAAAAAAGCATCAGCCAAGCCAGTTCTCCCTGCACCGTCCGGGTCAGCCAGGTAAATATTAACCATGGTGACCAGCAAGCCACAATCCGACAGGACAGGGGTCACCCGAGGGGGACAATCCCTGCTTAAGCAACCCCAAATCCGGGCAGACTCACCAGCTCATCCCAGCCTGCCAGTCCAGGTGAGCCCCCTGCCATATGGGAAGGATCTGTGGCCACCGGTCCCGGCAAGGCCACCATAAGCCTTGGCTGAGGCTCGCTGGACTGACGGCGGCCCCTTTGCTACCCCAAAAAGACTCCTCAGTACTTACCCCCAGTCCGCTTTCCTAGGAACGCCGCGTCCCCCGAGCGGAACAAATGGACAATTTTGCTGCAGGCCCCCCGAGCGAAACCTCCGCCTGACCACAAGGACAGACAGAAAGAGAGAGAGAGAGAGAGAGAGAGAAAGAGAGAAAGAAAGAGAGGGGGGAAAAGAGGGGGGGGGGCTTATCCCGACGCCAGGAATTCCAAACTTCCCCCAGGCTTGAGTCACCTCCCCTCCCCTCCCAAAAGATGGGGGCATGGGTAAACATTTCCAAATATGGAGATCATAACTCGAAAAGCATGTTAGAAAAATCGCCCGGCTGCAGGGCTGGCTGGGAGCGGAATTCCCCAGCTTGGGGAAGGTCAATGATTAACTTGGAAGTTACGACAAGCCAGCATCCTGGCCAGGTTTGCTCCAGTCTAGCCTCCTTCTAAGGGGGGGTGCCGATGCCCCCCCCTCCCGTGCCCACCCACCACCCAGCCCCTGAAAGCCATTCCATCGCTTTCCCGGAGGTGGGCTGGCACGTGCGACACCCCTGTCTGCAAGATAGATGCAGACCCTCCGTGATTCCCCCCCCCCCCGTCCCCTGCTTGCAATTCGGCTAGGTTCGCACAACCAGGGTTGGGGGAAAGAGCCCAGGATTGCACCCACGATCCTAACCTTGTTTCAGAGTCAACCTCGGTTAGGGTTTGCGCGCCAAACACGTTGCCCAAACGCTCCGGATAATGGCTGCCCGCCCTCTCTGCAAACAAGGAAGTGGATGGCTGGCGTCAGCCGGTAAAAAAAACCTGTCTCCAGGCAAGGTTCAATTCAAGCGCCTAGTCCTCAACGTACAACTAGAACCGAGTCCGAAATTTCCATCGCTAAGCGGATAAAGGGAGTTTTGCCCCATTTTACGTCCTTTCCTGCCGCGTTTGATAAGCCGTCATTAAGTTAGTTACCCGGTCATTAAGCGAGTCCGGCTTCCCCCCCTTGACTTGGCTTGTCAGAAGGTCGCCGAAGGGGATTATCACGTGACCCGCTGCAACCGTCATAAGTACATGCCAGTTGCCAAGCGTCTGAATTTTGATCACGTGGCCCACGGGGAGGCTGCGACGGTCGTAAGTGCGAAAAAAATGGTCCTAACTCGCTTTTTTCAATGCCGTTGTGACTTCGAACCGTCACTAAACAAACGGTCGTTAAGTCGAGGACTACCTATATCATCTGAAAGCAAAACCTCTGAGGCCATCTGCTTCTCCGACAGGGAAGACTCGCTTTGTGGCCGAATCCCGTCAGATTGCAGGAAGCTGTGAAGGATCGGCGTTTCCCGAACTCTCGCCATACTTTACAGTTAGTCCTCGGCTTACGACCACAACACAGCCCCAAATTTCTGCTGCGAAGCGAGACATTGGTTAAGTGAGTTTTGCCCCGCTTTACGACCTCCCTTACCACAGTCGTTAAGTGAATTGCTGCAGTGGCTAAATTAGCAACAGTGTTGTTAAGCAAATCTGGCTTCTTCCCCATTGACTTGGCAGGTCGGAAGGTCGCAAAAGGGGATCACGTGGCCCCCGGACGCTGCGACCGTCGTAAATATGAGTCAGTTGCCAAACATCTGAATTTTGATCCCGTGATCATGGTCTGCAACGGTCGTTGTGTGTGAAAAATGGTCCTAAGTACTATTTCCGGTGCCATCGTAACTTTGAACGGTCACTAAACGAACTGTCGTAAGTTGGGGACTATCTGTACTAGGAACTCTGCGCCCTGTCAAGCATTGAGGGGACCGACTGGCCAAAGGCACAACACCAACATGGGTGGTCGTGGGGGCTCCATCCCTGGAGGTTTTCAAGAAGAGACTAGACAGCCGCTTGTCTGAAATGGCATAAGGTCCCCTGTTCGAGGAGGGGGTTGGACTAGATAACCTCCGAGGTCCCTTCCAGTTCTGTTATTCTGTTATTCTACAATCCCTGATCAATTAATCAGCGGAACGGAAGTTGCCTCCAGAAGTTGTGGGTGCTCCATCACTGGAGGTTTTTAACGAAGCGATTGGACAACCATTTGTCTGAAATGGTATAGGGTCTCCTGCACGAGCAGGGGGTTGGACTAGATCAGTGGTTCTTAACCTTTTTGAACGAATCGCCCCCTTGAGCCAATGAGGAAGTTGTCATCGCCCCCCTCCCCCAACATAACCTCTCAATCACAACATAGGAAATAATTCTTCAATTTATGCAAACACTTTTTTTGTTTTCTTTAAAATTGTCATCAAGACATATCAATGCAAATAATTTATTTCCAGTCTTTTCCCCATATCTCAACTGTGTGAAAAAGTTTGGTGCCACCCGTCACTTTATTCCCAAACTTCGTGAATCATGTATTTCATTATTATCTTATTTATTCAAGACACTTAAATGTAATGACCACTGAAAACAAAATTCAATTGCAAGAAAGTGAAATGCCCGAAAAGAAAAACTGAGAATTTCAAGACGAAAACTCTGAAACTAAATTAAGATTAGAGGAAAGTATATATAGTCACGCACACTGTAAAAAGGATTAAAAAGACACAAAGAAAATATAATATCGAACTGGAGTGCATGCTAAAAAAGTACAATACAAAGAGACACACAAAATGTTTTACAGAGCTGACGTCACAGGGGACAGCCACTCAGCATGTGATGTTTCAAAAGAAGCGCTCCCTCCTCCATCACTGCCCATTCTGGCCAATGGCGCGCCACTGTATGGGTAGAGGCTGCTGCGCAACGTGCATGAAGATAAGCGATGCGTATTCACATATGTACGGCGTTCTGTACTGAAGCTAGCTGGAGGAACATTTGAAAACACAATTCAATCCACTAATAGCGAGCGATCTGATGTTTTTGTACGACAGATATACAGCGATTCACTGTACGAAAAAGTCTCAAAAGTGTCCCCAAAACTTCTCGCTCCATCGCCCCCATATTGCCCCCTTTTCGTTCCTTCGCCCCCGCGTCGCCCCTTTTCGTTCCATCACCCCCCTGAAAAACGAAATCGCCCCCTGGGGGGCGATATCGCCCAGGTTAAGAACCACTGGACTAGATGACCTCCGAGGTCCCTTCCGGCCCTGTTATTCTACGCTCTTCAGGTTTACGACCACAATTGAGCCCAAACTTTCTGTGGCTAAGCCAGACAGCTGTTAAATGAGTTGTGACTCATTTTGGGACCATTTTTTGGGGGGGCCACCGTTGTTAAGCGAAGCGCTGCAGTGAATCCTATGGTCATTAAGCAAATCCAGCTTCCTGCCTTGACTTTGCCTGTGGGAATCTGGCTGGAGAAGGTCACCAAAGGGGATCACGTGACCCTGGGAGGACCTCCAAGGGCCCTTCCAACTCTGTCCTTCCTTCCTTCCTTCCTTCCTTCCTTCCTTCCTTTCTTCCTTCCTTCCTAGAAGGCGGCTTTTAAAAAGAGACAGGCACTTGTCCAAAATGGTACAGGGCATCCTGCTTGAGCAGGGGGTTCGACTAGATGACCTGCAAGGGCCCTTCCAAATCTGTTATTCCTTCCTTCCTTCCTTCCTTCCTTCCTTCCTTCCTTAGAAGGCTTTTAAGAAGAGACAGGCACTTGCCTGAAATGGTACAGGGTCTCCTGCTTGAGCAGGGGGCTGGACTAGATGACCTCCAAGGGCCCTGCCAACTCTGTTATTCCTTCCTTCCTTCCTTCCTTCCTTCCTTCCTTGCTAAGAAGGCTTTTAAGAAGAGACAGGCACTTGTCCGAAATGGTACAGGGCATCCTGCTTGAGCAGGGGGCTGGACTAGATGACCTCCAAGGACCCTTCCAACTCTGTTATTCCTTCCTTCCTTCCTTCCTTCCTTCCTTCCTTCCTTCCTTCCTTCCTTCCTTCCTTCCTTCCTTCCTTCCAAGGCTTTTAAAAAGAGACAGCCACTTGTCTGAAATGTTTCTAGGGTCTCCTGCTTGAGCAGGGGGCCGGACTAGAAGACCTCCGAGGTCCCTTCCAGCGCTATTCCGCTTGACTGACAATTCCCCCCCCCCATGCAGGGTCAGGAGGAAGGGCTGCTCAGAGGCTCTGCTCTATGCACCAGGAAAGCACCGAGAGACACCGGTGGGTGGCCCAAGCTCAGAAAACACAAAACTCTCCAAAAACCGAGGAGCTGAAATTTCAGGAATGCAGATTCTCAGCGGGAAGAAGCCGGACAAGCCAAGATTGTCGGGGGCAGAGAACTGCTTTCCTTCCAACCACGCACTTATCGGGTCTGGAGGCAGCAAAGAGGCAGGAGATGCGAGATTTGGCCATATATGGCCAAACTCAGCTCGCTAAGGGACCTTCTGATCTTCTCCAGATCTTGGGGCTTGGCCCAACAGCGGAGAACATCACTGGAGGCTAAAACGTATAAAGAACGGTTGCTGGAATCGGGGACGTCTAGTTTAATGAAAAGAAGGATTAGGGGGGACAGGATAGCAGTTTTCCAGTATTTGAGGGGCTGCCCCAAAGAAGAGGGGGGGGGTCCACCTCTTCTCGAAAGCCCCTGAAGGCAGGACGAGAAGCAACGGATGGAAAGTAATCAAGGAGAGAAGCAACCTGGAATTAAGGAGGAATTTCCTGACATTGAGAACAATTAACCAGTGGAACAACCTGCCTCCAGAAGTTGTGAATGCTCCAACACTAGAAGCTTTTAAGAAGAGATTGGAAAGCCCTTTGTTTGAAATGGGATAGGGTTTCCTGCCTAAGCAGGGGGTTGGACTAGATGACCTCCAAGATTCCTTCGAACTCTGTTATTCTATTCTATTCTATTCTATTCTATATTTCTCCTATTCTCTCTCTGTGTGTGTGTGTGTGTGTGTGTGTGTGTGTGAGAGAGAGAGAGAGAGAGAGAGAGAGAGAGAGAGAGAGAGAGAGAGAGGCAGGACAAAGAAGAGTTTTCATATTTTGCAAGGAAAGGCAGGATGGGAGACCCACTTTGGGCTTCCTACAAGCCAGGATGGTCTCCGTTCTACTCCTGGATCCTTGCACACATGTGAAGAAGAACATACGTCCCTTAAGTCCAGATTGGTCCAAAGATGGAGGTTGACAAAGTTGCCACAACATAAAAAAAAGATGTTGAGACTCTTTAGAACAGGGGTCTTCAAACTTGGCAACTTTAAGACTCGTGGACTTCAACTCCCAGAATTCCCCAGCCAGCCATGCTGGCTGGGGAATTCTGGGACTTGAAGTCCACGAGTCTTAAAGTTGCCAAGTTTGAAGACCCCTGCTTTAGAAAGAGTGCAGAGAAGAGCAACAAAGATGATTAGGGGACTGGAGGCTAAGACGTATGAAGAACGGTGGCAGGAATCAGTTCCAGGTAGTCCCCGACTTACAACAGTTCATTTAGTGACCGTTCAAAGTTACAGCATCACTGAAAAAAGGGACTTACGGCCGTTTTTCACCCTTATGACCATTGCAGTCTCTCTACAGTCACGCGATCCAAAGTCAGACGCTTGGCAAATGAGTCAGACTTATGACGGTCGCAGCCTCCCGGGGTCAAGCCATCCCCTTTTACGACCTTCTGACCAGCAAAGTCAATGGGGGAAGCCAGATTCGCTTAACGACCGTGTTGCTAACTGAACAACTGCAGTGATTCACTTAACGACCGTGTGCCAGGAAGGTCGTAAAATGGGGCAAAACCGACTTAACCAACATCTCACTTAGCAACATAAATTTTGGGCTCAATTGTGCTCGTAAGTCGAGGACTACCTGTATATCTAATGAAGAGAAGGACTTGGGGGGGGGTGACACGATGGCGTCTTCCAATACTTGGGGGGCTGCTACGAAGAAGAGGGGGGCCCACCTATTCTCCAAAGCACCTTGAAAGCAGAACAAGAAGCAACTTTTTTCAGCGCTGTTCCAAGTGTCAAACGGTCACTAAAAAAGTGTGTCGTAAGTCAAGGACTCCATGTTCCCAGAAAAGCACAGAGATAGGTCTACTTACCAACTGGATCTGTCTGTCAGTTGGGCGAGGATGCAGCCTGGGTAGGTGTCCCCTCCCTCAAGCCACCCAGTTGGGGGTCCCTCTCGCAGCCCTGGGATGGTGGGAGAGAGAAACAGTGTCTGAACACACAACTCTAAACCTAAAAGTGCCATCCGAAAGCAACGGGCTGGGGAATTCTGGGAGTTGAAGTCCACCCCTCTTTTGCACGAAATCCTGGAGAAATTCGCAAGAAGGGTGGTGCAAAGGGGGAGGAATTCACCAGCTGTTGGGGAATTCTGGGAGTTGAAGTCCACCCAGTTTTTGCACGAAATCGTGGAGAAATTCGCAAGAAGGGTGGTGCAACGGGGAGGCAGAATTCCTGGCAGCCTGGCACTCTGATAAATTGGCCAACCATAGACAGTAGCAAGCTCAACGAAGTTGTGCAAAAAGAGACAATCCATGCGGCAAAGAGGGGACAAAAAGACCCAAAACACCAGCAACACCAACTCCTCACCAGCAATCAGCACCCGGATGAGCAGCCATTAACTCCAAGATTAACATCAGACCAACAATGAAGATGTAAACGATATGCCAATCAAGGAAGTGTCAGACAAGCTAATAGTAAACAGCCCAGCCAAAGATCCTCCAAGACGGCTTCCATCAAAAATGACAGGCCAAGCCACCAGACTAGAGTATAAACTGAGAACAGAGCCCACTCCCTAATTGCACTGATGGGGTTCCCTAGTAGGGTCTGCAAGGAAACCACCACAGTCAGACAGCACCAAAGACGCCACAATCTTCCACATCCTCCTCCTCCTCCTCACACACCATCCCCTTCTAGCACTGATGATGTTCCCTAGTTGGGTCATGAAAGGTAATGAATGTTCCCTAGTCAGGTAATGAAACATCTTCAAGGAAACCACCACACTCAGACAGTACCAAAGACGGCACAGTCTTCCACATCCTCCTCCTCCTCCTCCTCACACACCATCCCCTTCTAGCACTGATGATGTTCCCTAGTTGGGTCATGAAAGGTCTGCAAGGAAACCACCACACTCAGACAGCACCAAAGATCCCACAGTCCTCCTCCTCCTCCTCCTCCTCCTCTTCCTCCTCCTCCTCCTCACACACCACCCCCTTCTAGCACTGATGATGTTCCCTAGTTGGGTCATGAAAGGTCTGCAAGGAAACCACCACAGTCAGACAGCACCAAAGACGCCACAGTCTTCCAGATCTCCTCCTCACACACCATCCCCTTCTAGCACTGATGATGTTCCCTAGTTGGGTCATGAAAGGTCTGCAAGAAAGCCACCAAACTCAGAGAGCACCAAGGACTCCACAGTCCTTTTCTTCCTCCTCCTCCTCCTCCTCCTCCTCCTCCCAAACCCCTCTCCCTTCCAGCACTGATGATGTTCCCTAGTTGGGTCATGAAAGGTCTGCAAGAAAACCACCCAGCTCAGAGAGCACCCAGCACTGCTCATTTCAACCCTGAGCTACGGAGATTCTCCTTGAAAGCTACAATCCCACGTTCTCATTTGTTGATCTGAGGCCAGTAAATGCACCCTCCTCCCTTCCCTTCCCGAGGGAGCTTTGTGCACCCCATGTCCAAGGGCCAGAAAAAGGGGGTGGCAATTCTTGAAAACGCAGCTTCGAGTCCTCCTTCACCCCAGGCAAGTCACGGATCCAAATCTTAGATTTTCCTGGTGTAATGCAGGAACTTTAGCCCGCCTTAAAAACAATTTTTTTTAGCCCTGGCTTTAGAGTCCAAAATATAGGTAATCCTCGATTTATGACTACAATGAAGTTGAAAATTTCTGTTGCTAAGCAAGACGTTTGTTAAGTCTGGTGATTGGCAAAGTCACCCAGCTGGCTTTCATGCCTAAGGCGGAACTAGAACTCACCGTCTCCTGCTGATTGGCCCAAAGTCACCCAGCTGGCTTTCATGCTAAGGCGGGACTAGAACTTACCATCTCCCGGTGATTGGCCCAGAGTCACCCAGCCGACTTTCATGCCTAAGGCAGGACTAGAACTCACCGACTCCTGGTGATTGGCCCAAAGTCTTCCAGCCAGCTTTCATGCATCAGGCGGGACTAGAACTCACAGTCTCCTGGTGATTGGCCCAAAGTCACCCAGCTGGCTTTCATGCCTAAGCTGGGACTAGAACTCACCGACTCCTGGTCATTGGCCCAAAGTCTCCCAGCCAGCTTTCGTGCCTCAGGCAGGACTAGAACTCACCATCGCCCGCTTTCTAGTCTTGTGTTTTAACCCCAAACCAAGCTCCTTCTTTACAACCTTTCCCAGCCAGCTTCTGAAAAGAAAAGACACTGGGAGAGGCTGGATTCACTTAACCCCCATGTGATTTCCCTTAACAGCTGCAGTGCTTCGCTTAACAACCATGCAAATAGCTCGTAAGATTGGATGCGACTCACTTAACAACCGCCTTAAAGCTTCTGGCCTCAATTGTGTCCATAGGCCTAGGACAGGGGTAGGCAACCTTGGCTCTTTAATGACTGGTGGACTTCAACTCCCAGAATTCCTGAGCCAGCATGGGGGAACTATGGCCCCTTCATGACTTCTGGACTTCAACTCCCAGAATTCCTCAGCCAGCATGGGGGAACTATGGCCCCTTCATGACTTCTGGACTTCAACTCCCAGAATTCCTCAGCCAGCATGGGGGAACTATGGCCCCTTCATGACTGGCGGACTTTAACTCCCAGAATTCCTGAGCTAGCATGGGGGAACTATGGCCCCTTCATGACTTGCGGACTTCAACTCCCAGAATTCCTCAGCCAGCATGGGGGAACTATGGCCCCATGACTCGTGGACTTCAACTCCCAGAATTCCTCAGCCAGCATGGGGGAACTATGGCCCCTTCATGACTTGTGGACTTCAATTCCCAGAATTCCTGAGCTAGCATGGGGGAACTATGGCCCCTTCATGACTTGCGGACTTCAACTCCCAGAATTCCTGAGCCAGCATGGGGGAACTATGGCCCCTTCATGACTCATGGACTTCAACTCCCAGAATTCCTCAGCCAGCATGGGGGAACTATGGCCCCTTCATGACTGGTGGACTTCAACTCCCAGAATTCCTGAGCCAGCCACGCTGAGGGGAAAGGGAGAGGTTTCCAAGCTGAGCCATGCTGGCTCAGGAATTCTGGGAGTTGAAGTCCACGAGTCATAAAAGAGCCAAGATTCCCCACCCCTGAACTAGGAGTAGCTTTCTAAAGAGCAAAGCAGCCCTTTGAACCCTCTGATCCTTGGCGAGTCAGCCAAACTTTTTTTTTTTTTTGCACCGGTTTTAAATTTGCATTTAAAAAAAAACAAAACAGCAAAATAAACCTCACTATAAAAGGCTTGAGAAGCCTTTGGCAAAGCTGGGGGTCCAAATCCAGGACATATTAGGGAAAATTCCCAAAACCTCGTAAGTTGTTCCGCAGCAAAGAAATCTGCCCAGCTTTGGGATTTTTAAGCGGGGGGTTGAAACGAACTGTGACTTGTGAATCACCCAGCGGGCTGGACTGGATGACCTCTAGAGACCCTTCCAGGTTCTCCTGAGTTTCTAGGCTGGTAAAAAAAATCAAATAAAATCCTGTCCATTGGAAGGGAGGGAGAAACCAAGGGAGGCCCCTCCACCTTTTTATATGTAGGGTTTCCTGCCTGAGCAGGGGGTTGGACTAGATGACCTCCAAGGTACCTTCCAACTTTATTATTATTATTATTTATTATATATTGATTAGATTTTTATCCTGCCTTATTCAAGCAGTCCTCAACTTACGACCGCAATGCGGCCCAAAATTTCTGTTGCTAAGTGAGACATTGATTGAGTTTGGCCCCATTTTACGACCTTCCTTGCCACCGTTGGTAAGTGAGGTGCTGCAGGTATTAAGTTAATAATACAGTTAAGTGAATCTGGTCTCCCCATTGACTTTGCTTGTCATGGGACAGTCGCCCAGTGTCCGAATTTTGATCATGTGACCACAGGGATGCGGCAGCCGTCGTAAGTGTGAAAAAACCATCATAAATCACTTTTTTCAGTATTGTAACTTTGACCAGTCACTAAACGAACTGTTGTTAAGTTGAGGCCTACCTGTACATGAAAGCCAGCTGGGTGACTTTGGACCAATCACCAGGAGACGGTGAGTTCTAGTCCCGCCTTAGGTACGAAAGCCGGCTGGGTGACTTTGGACTAATCACCAGGAGACGGTGAGTTCTAGTCCCACCTTAGGCACGAAAGCCGGCTGGGTGACTTTGGACCAATCACCAGGAGACGGTGAGTTCTAGTCCCACCTTTGGTATGAAACCTGGCTGGGTGACTTTGGGCCAATCAGCAGGAGACGGTGAGTTCTAGTCCCGCCTTAGGCATGTTCGCACCTTGAATTATTTATAAAGAAATAGAGGCGACATAAAAATCTAATAAAATAAACAAAAGGACGTAAATAACCTGGTTGGAGAAATTATAATAATAATAATAATAATAATAAAGTTGGAAGGGACCTTGGAGGTCATCGAGTCCAACCCCCTGCTCAGGCAGGAAACCCTATACCATTTCAGACAAATGGCTGTCCAGTCTCTTCTTAAAAACTTCCAGTGTTGGAGCATTCACCGCTTCTGGAGGCAGGTTGTTCCACTGGTTAATTGTTCTAACTGTCAGGAAGTTTCTCCTCAGTTTCCAGGTTGCTTCTCTCCTTGACTAGTTTCCATCCATTACTTCTTGTCCTGCCCTCAGGCGCCATGGAGAATAGCTTGACTCCCTCTTCTTTGTGGCAACCCCTGAGATATTGGAATACTGCTATCATGTCACCCCTAGTCCTTCTTTTCATTAAACTAGACATACCCAATTCCAGCAAACGTTCTTGATATGCTTTAGCCTCCAGTCCCCTAATCATCTTTGTTGCCCTTCTCTGCACTCTTTTTAGAGTCTCAACATCTTTTTTACATCGTGGTGACCAAAACTGGATGCAGTATTCCAAGTGTGGCCTTACCAAGGCATTGTAAAGTGGTATTAATACTTCATGGGCAAAATTCCAAATTCCATGGGCAAAATTGGAAACAAGGACGGGAATTCTTCATTTTGTTCCAAAACTCTTAAAAGGAAAATGGGAGAAAAGCTAAAAGCCCTTGCAGGAAATGAACACCTCATTGTGAGACTTGGCTTCTCCTGCCTGTTGCGGCTACACAACAGAGCTCACCCAGTCGTCAAACTTATGCATTTTCCAGGTTGGCACAAAGGGTAGACTCTCAACGCACCCAAGTGGCTGTATTCACACAACCCATTAAGCCAGCAAGGAACGAAACCAAGGTTCCCGATCCAAGCTTAGCAGGAGTGAAAGCAAACACTGCGTCTTCTCCCACGCTGCTGTGAACACAACAACTATGGCACTCCCTGCCCAGGTTACGCAAAGTCACCAATCCTTCCAGGTAAAAAAAAAGAGAGAGAGAGATCCCTCTAAAACAGTCACAAAAGCATTGCAAGCAACTCTTTTGGGATCAACAGCAACTGCACAATGCAATTTGTTATTCAAGTCAAGCCTGAGCAGCTGACTTTGCACATGCTTTTCATGCGCTCCAAAGATGCTTTTTTCCAAAAGACAATTTGACTCGTTTGTTAGTGCCTTTTAATCTAATGAAGAGAACACCAGGGGTAAAATAATAGCAGCCTTGCAATATTTGAGGGGCTGCCACAAAGAAGAGGGGGGTCCACCTCTTCTCCAAAGCGCCTGAAGGCAGGACAAGAAGCAACGGATGGAAACTCGTCAAGGAGAGAAGCAACCTGGAACTAAGGAGAAATTTCTTAACAGTGAGGACAATTAACCAGTGGAACAGCTTGCCACCAGAGGTTGTAGGTGCTCCATCCCTGGAGGCTATTAAGAAGAGATTAGACAGCAGTTATGTCTGAAATGGTATAGGGTCCGAGCAGGGGGTTGGACTAGAAGACCTCCAAGGTCCCTCCCGACTCTTCTGTTATTCTCTTAAATAAAAGGATCCCTGTTTGGGCTAGCAGGACTCCTGTACTAAAGGATAACTGAGAAGGGAAGAATTAAATGGAGTTAGCAGAGATGGCAAAATGGACTCTTTTAATTAGAGCAGGGGTCTTCAAACTTGGCCCTTTTATGACTTGTGGACTTCAACTCCCAGAATTCCTCAGCCTGGCTGAGGAATTCTGGGAGTTGAAGTCCACAAGTCAAAAAAGGGCCAAGTTTGAAGACCCCTGAATTAGAGGGGGAAAAATAGTCCTTGTCTTACAACCAAAACTGGCGACAGAATTTTCATTGTTGATCAAGGTAGTTGTTAAATTAAGCAAGCCTGATTTTATGACCTTTTTGCCACAGTTGTTAAGTGAATCACTGCACTTGTTAAATGAATCACACGGCTGTGAAACAAACTAAGGAGAAACTTCCCGACAGTGAGACCAATTAACCAGTGGAACGTCTTGCCTCCAGAAGTCAAGCTATCCTCCAAAGCACCTGAGGGCAGGACAAGAAGCAACTGGTGGAAACTAATCAAGGAGAGAAGCAACCTGGAACTAAGGAGAAACTTCCTGACAGTGAGGATGATTAACCAGTGGAACTGCTTGCCACCAGAAGGTGTGGATGCTCCATCACTGGAAGTTTTTAAGAAGAGACTGGACAGCCATTTGTCTGAAATGGTATAGGCTCTCCTGCTTTGAGCATGGGGTTGGACTAGAAGACCTCCAAAGTCCCTTCCAGCTCTATTCTATTCTATTCTGTTCTGTTCTATTCTATTCTGTTCTATTCTCTATTCTATTCTAATTTCTCTATTCTATTCTATTCTATTCTATTCTATTCTATTCTATTCTATTCTATTCCATCCATATTTTCTATTCTATTCTATTCTCTATTCTATTCTATTCTAATTTCTCTATTCTATTCTATTCTATTCTATTCTATTCTATTCTATTCTATTCTATTCTATTCTATTCTATTCTATTCTATTCCATCCATATTTTCTATTCTATTCTATTCTCTATTCTATTCTATTCTAATTTCTCTATTCTATTCTATTCTATTCTATTCTATTCTATTCTATTCTATTCTATTCTATTCTATTCTATTCTATTCTATTCTATTCTATTCTATTCCGTATTTTCTTTTCTATTCTATTCTATTCTATTCTATTCTATTCTATTCTATTCTATTCTATTCTATTCTATTCTATTCTATTCTATTCAATAAATAAATTTGCCCAAATAAATTCACCCTGATATGAATGCACATCAGGAGATTGGAGCTCTGTCTCGGATCCCACCTTCGTACCCTCAGTGGCACCAGCCTCCCTCAGTCTGAAGAGTCATAACTGACGTCAGGTTTCCTTTTGACTTTCATAGGGTTTTTTTTCCCATTTGAAGTCCTGGCTCTCTCCCCCACTGGGATGAAAACATCGTCTGGCTATGTGGCCTGTCAGACCCTGGAAAGAAGTTGTGGGTACTTCAACACTGGAGATTTTCAAGAACAGCCCTTTGACTGAATTGGTATATAGGGTTTCCTGCTTGAGCAGGGGGCTGGACTAGAAGACCTCTAAGGTCCCTTCCAACTCTGTTATTCTATATTCTGGAACTAAGGAGAAACTTCCTGACAGTGAGGACAATTAAATAATGGAAGAACTTGCCTCCAGAAATATGTGGGCGCTCCATCCCTGGAGGTTTTCAAGAAGAGGCTAGACAGTCACTTGTCTGGAATGGCATAGGGTTTCCTGCTTGAGCGGGGGGCTGGACTAGAAGACCTCCGGGGTCCCTTCCAGCTCTGTTATTCTGACACATGCTGACACAGCTGGAGCTTCGCAAGTGCGCAAACCGGCGACGAACGTTTGGGAAAGCCCCATATTAGGGCATTCAGCCCTTGCAGGAGAAAAACTTCCTGGTGTAAAATGAAGCAATGAGGTTCCAAGCATTCCATTCCTCTCCCTCTGAGGCCTTTTGCGAGTGTGTGTTGCACACATACGGGAAACGTGTGTGTGTGTGTGTGTCTGCCCTTGGAAGGGAGGGGTCTGGATGCGTCCTGTCCTTGGACCGGGCCTACAGTAAGTCCTCGACTTACGACACGGCGCTTAGTGACCAATCCGTTACAACAGCACAGAAAAAAGTGACCGATGCCCGTTTTTCACACTTACGACCGTTGCAGTGATTTACATTTGGGAAGCTGGGCAAGTGGCTCGTATTTACGATGGTCGCAGCATCTCCTGGGGAGGTCACGCGATCCCCTTTTGCGACCTTCTGAAAAGCAAAGCCAACGGGGAAAGCCGGATTCACTTAACAAACCCTGTTGCTCACTTAACAACTGCAGTGATTCACTTAACAACCGTGGCAAGAAAAGTCGTCAAATGGGCCAAAATTCCGTCAACAAAATGTCTCACTCAGCAACAGAAACGTTGGGCTCAGTTGCGGTCGTAAGGCGAGGACGACCTGCAATAAGAATAAGCACTTGAACCCGGCCGGCATTGACAACATCAGCATCGGTCAGTTGCAAAAGGCAGCTTGGCTCGGAACAGCTGACATCCTGGGATGAAACCTTTTATATTATTGAACAAGAATATCTGTCTATCCAAGACCTTGGGAAGGTGAGAGGGACCTTGGAGTCCTTGTGGACGATCACTTGACCATGAGCCAGCTGTGTGCAGCAGCAGCCAAAAAAGCTAATACAAGCCTGGGTTGTATAAACAGAGGCGCAGAATCAAGATCACGCGAAGTATTAGTACCGCTTTACAAAGCCCTAGTAAGGCCACACCTGGAATACTGCAGCCAATTTTGGTCACTATATCACAAAAAAGATGTCAAGAGTTTGGAAAAACTTCAATGAAGAGCAACTAAGATGATCCAAGGCCTGGAGGCTAAAACATACGAAGAACGGCTGCGGGACTTGGGTTTGGCTAGTCTAAAGAAAAGAAGAAACAGGGGTGACATGATAGCAGCGTTCCAGTATCTGAGGGGCTGCCACAAAGAAGAGGGGGCCAGGTTGTTCACCAGAGCACCAGAGGGCAGGACGAGAAACAACGGATGGAAACTGACCAAAGAGAGAAGAAACCAAGAATTAAGGAGAAACTTCCTGACAATGAGGACAATTAACCAGTGGAACAGCTTGCCACCAGAAATCGTGGGCGCTCCATCACTGGAGGCTTTTAAGAAGAGACTGGACAGTCACTTGTCTGAGATGGTATAGGTGCACCTGCTTGGGCAGGGGGTTGGACTAGAAGACCTCCAAGGACCCTTCCAGCTCTATTCTATTCTCTCTTCTCTATTTGTTAAGTGAATTTTGCCCCATCCGACGACCTTCCTTGCCCAGTGAATCACTGCGGTTGTGAAGTTAGGAACACGGTCGTTAAGCACATCTGGCTCTTCCCCATTGACACTGCTTCTCCTAAATTCGCCAAAAGAGATTGTCACGTGACCCCCGGGAGACACTGCAACCGTCATAAATATGAACCAGTTGACAAGTGTCCGAATTTTGATCATGTGGCCATGGGGGATGCCGCAAACGGTCTTAAGGGTGAAAAATGGACCCTAAGTAATAAAAATAGTAATAATAAAGTTGGAAGGGACCCTGGAGGTCATCTAGTCCAACCCCCTGCTCAGGCAGGAAACTCTAGACCATTTCAGACAAATGGCTGTCCAGTCTCTTCTTAAAAACTTCCAGTGTTGGAGCATTCACCGCTTCTGGAGGCAGGTTGTTCCACTGAAGCGGTGAACGTCTTGTCCAGAATAGAATAACAGAGTTGGAAGGGACCTTGGAGGTCATCTAGTCCAACCCCCTGCTCAGGCAGGAAACCCTATACCATTTCAGACAAAGGGCTGTCCACTTTTCTCAGTGCTGTTGTAACTTCAAAGGGTCACTAAATGAACTGTTGTAAGTCGAGGATATAAAGAACGGTTGCAGGAACTGGGTATGGCCAGTCTAGAGAAAAGAAGGATTGGGGTGTGTGTGTGTGACAAGACAGCTCCATTCCAGTATTTGAGGGGCTGCCACGAAGAAAGGGGGGGGGAATGTCATTTTATTTTTCAAAGCACCAGAAAGCAAAACAAGAAACAACAAATGGAAACTAATCCAGGAAAGAAGCAATCTGGAATTAAGGAGAAGCTTCCTAACAGTGAGGACAATTAACCAGTGGAACTGCTTGCCACCAGAATGCTCCATCATTGGAGGTTTTCAAGAAGAGACTGGACAGCCACTTGTCTGGAATGGTAGAGGGTCTCCTGCTTGAGCAGGGGGCTGGACTAGAAGACCTCCAAGGTCCCTTCCAGCTCTATTCTGATTGATTGATTGAGGACTATCAGTATGCATCAACACACACACACACACACTGCACTCCTGAATTCCTAGCATTGGTTTGCATCCAAAATACACTCCCCCCCCCCACAACTCCACCCCGGCTCTCCCAGCGTTCCAGTTTCCGCCCAGCTCTGATTTCCGTTTCCGTTTGCAAGAGGAAGGGAGCAAACCAGGTCAAAAGACCAAAACACACACACACACACACACACAAACAATCCAACATCATGTTTTAAAATCCATCAACCGCAAAGAGGCCGAGATTTTTCCGGGCAGCTAAGCCAGGATGCGTTTGGCCTGCCAACTCCTCTCTTTCCTGTTCAGCAGGCTTTGCAAGTTATTTTTTTTCTCCTTCTCTCGTTTGTGTTTTGATGGAGATTTATTATAACGTAAAATACAGCGAAAATAAAAAAAAATTTAAAAGGAGGGGGGGAAGTGCAGAAAGAAAAAAAGAGGGAAGAAAAAAAAAAGCAAAACATGCTGACTTCCCAATCTTTCCAGAATGCGTGCATTCATTTAGTGACCGTAACGGAGAAACGTGGCTTAGGTCTGGTCCTCACACTTACAACCGGCAACGTTCCCCACGGTCACGGGCTCAAAATGGAAGGCGCTTGGCCACTGGGGTGTATTTACGACAGCTTCAGCATCCCGGAGTGACGTGACCGTCATTTGGCTTCCACCATAAAGCAGGATTTGCTTAATGATCACATGATGGACTTAAAAACAGGGGTCTTCAAACTTGGCCCTTTTATGACTTGTGGACTTCAACTCCCAGAATTCCTCAGCCAGGTACGCTGGCTGAGGAATTCTGGGAGTTGAAGTCCACAAGTCATGAAGGAGCCATAATTCCCCCATGCTGGCTGAGGAATTCTGGGAGTTGAAGTCCGCCAGTCATGAAGGGGCCGTAGTTCCCCCATGCTGGTGAGGAATTCTGGGAGTTGAAGTCCGCAAGTCATGAAGGGGCCGTAGTTCCCCCATGTTGGCTGAGGAATTCTGGGAGTTGAAGTCCATAAGTCATGAAGGGGGCCATAGTTCCCCCATGTTGGCTGAGGAATTCTGGGAATTGAAGTCCACAAGTCATGAAGGGGCCATCGTTCCCCCATGCTGGCTGAGGAATTCTGGGAGTTGAAGTCCACCAGTCATGAAGGGGCCATAGTTCCCCCATGCTGGCTGAGGAATTCTGGGAGTTGAAGTCCACCAGTCATAAAAGGGCCACGTTTGAAGACCCCCCGACTTAAAACAACCCCGGCAAAAACGGTCATAAAATTAGGCACGACTCATTTAACAACTGTCTTGCTTAGCAACGGAAATTCTGCCCCCCCCAATGGTGGTCACGTAAGTCAAGGACTGCTAGTATGCGGACATAAACTTAGGTTAGCTTTAACCTTAGTTTTCTGAACTGGTTTGGGAAGCAGGCCAAGCATGTTGTGTGAATGCAACCGCATCAGACGCAATTTTCCTGTCAGGATTCCTTCCTCATCCTTCCTGCCCATCTCAATTCTAGGAGTAGAATGCGGCTCTTCTGATAATTGGGCAGGGGGTGTAGGAAACTATCAAGCCAGCATTGGGGATCAGGATTCTGCCCCCCCCCCCCTTATTAAGTTCCCACTCTTGGCTGGAACATCCCCAAATCGTGTGTGGCCTGAATTAACCATGTTAGTAGGTGGTTAGATAGGTGGGTGGGTAGACATGTAAAGATCATCCTCGATTTACAACAGTTCGTTTAGTGACCGTTTGTAGTTACGACGACACTGAAAGTTTTTGCACACTTATAACCGTTGCAGCATTCCCCCCACGATCACGTGATCAAAAGTCAGTGAGCAAGGTGGATTCACTTAACAGCTGTGTGACTCACTTAACAACTGCAGGGATTCACTTAACAAACAAGGTCATAAAATGGGGCAAAATTCACTTCACAAATCTCCACTCAGCAACAGAAAGTTTGGGCTCAAGTATGATTGTAAGTCGAGGACAACCTGTATGTGGGCAGCTGGGAGGGTGGGTTGGTGGGTGGCTAGATAAGTGGGTGGGTGGGTAGGTAGACACCTGGGTAGGTAAGTAGGTAGCTTAGGAGGGCAGGTAGGAAGGCAGGTGGGTGGGTGAATAGGTAGGGAGCTAGGAAAGTGGATGGGCAGGTAAGTAGGTAGGCAGGTGGGCAGATGGGCAGGTGATAGGCAGGTGGGCAGGTAAGTAGGTAGACAGGCGGACAGATGGGCAGGTAAGTAGATAGGCAGGTGGGCAGATGGGCAGGTAAGTAGATAGGCAGGTAGGCAGGTGGACAGGTAAGTAGATGGGCAGATGGGCAGGTGGGCAGATGGGTAGGTAAGTAGATAGGCAGGTGGGCAGGTGGACAGATAAGTAGATGGGCAGGTGGGCAGATGGGTAGGTAAGTAGATAGCCAGGTGGGTGGGTGAATAGGTAGGGAGCTAGGCAAGTGGATGGGCAGGTAGGTGAGTGGATAGGTTGGCAGGTAGTTGGGTAGATAGGCATGTAGGCAGATGGGCAGGTAGGTAGATGAGTGGGTAGATAAGTAGAGAGGCAGGGGGTCAGCTAGGTAGGTAAGTGGGTGGACAGGTAGTGGGTGGGTGGGTAGGTAGGTAAACGAGAGATAGCTTCCAGTCTCTCAACTGCCTTTGCACGGCGCTAGTCCCCAACGTCTCCCGTTTGCTCCTCCTCCTCCGTGCCAAAGGCGTCCGGCTTGCCTCCGCTCCCTGCCCGAGGCGAAGAAGGGCAGGGCAGCCCCAGCGCTGGGCAGAGCCGTGGGTGGGTGGGGTGGGCGCTTGTCCGCGGGGACCCCTCCCCTCCGCTGCGGGGGGGGGGCGCGACCCGAGGGGTGCAGGGGGGGAGGGCGCTCCAGGAGGGCCAGCCCAGCCACCGCCCCCCCCCCAAGCGGCGCCCTTCGCCGGCGCTGCAGCCCGGAGCGCCCCCAACTCTCCCATTGACCCCCCCACCCCCGCCCCTCCTAGAGCGAGCCGCGAGCCCCCCCTCCCTCGCTCCCGCCAATGGCCCCGCCCTCCCCCCGGCCCCGCCCGCGGAGGGGCTCAGGCCCCGCGCGCCGGTTTGGCTCCGCGGGGCGAGGATCTGCAACCGGGCGCCCGCCGCTCGCCCGCGCGCCCAGCCGGAGGAGACGCGCCCGTACCTGCGCCGGGCAGAAGTGGCTGCGGGGCCCGGGGAGCCTCGGGCGGCGACGCGGCGGTGTCGGCGGCGGCAGCCGAGAAGGAGGAGCCGGGCGGCGGCGGACGGGAGGGCGCCCGCAGCCTCCGCCCTGCCTCGCCGTCGCTCCGCCCGCGGGAAGGACCTGGGTCGTCCGGAGAAGGGAGCCCGCCGCTTCGGCTCCTCCGCTCCTTTGCCCCGGACGGCGACTCCCAGCCGGGGCCCGGGGCAGCCTCCGCTGCTCTGCCCGCTTCTGCAACCCGGCGCCCGCCGGAGCCGCCTTGCCTTTGCGCTGCCCAGTCTTGCTGGGAGCGATAGGCTCGGTAGTCCCCCCCCCTCCCCCCGGGAGGCTGGTCTGGAGGGGTGCAGAGCTGCTGTCTTGTCTGCTCCCCAGTTCCATTCGGGGCGCAGCTTTTTGCAGGACTTTCTTCTTTTCCTTTGAAGACGTTTCCCTTCTCCTCCCAGAAGCTTCTTCACCTCGGACCGGATGGTGGGGAGTGGAAGGTTTTTATATTCCTTGCAGACCGCTGGTCGTTTGCAAATGTCTAGTTTATGTCTAGTTTAATTCAAAGAAGGACTAGGGGTGGCATGATAGCAGTTTTCCAGTATCTCAGGGACTGCCCCAAAGAAGAGGGAGTCAAGCTATCCTCCAAAGCGCCTGAAGGCAGGATAAGAAGCAACGGATGGAAACTAACCAAGGAGAGAAGCAACCTAGAACTAAGGAGAAACTTCCTGACAGTTAGAACAATTAACCAGTGGAACTCCTTGCCTCCAGAAGTTGTGGGACCTCCAAGGTCACTTCCAATTCTATTATTCTATTCTATTCTGTTCTATTCTATTCTATTCTATTCTATTTTTAAGAAAAGTCTAGACATTCGCCTGTCTGAGAGGGTATAGGTTCTCCTGCTTGAGCAGGGGGCTGGACTAGAAGACCTCCAAGGTCTTCTATTCTATTCCATATTTTCTATTCTATTCTAAATATAAATATAAATATAACTCCTTCCATTCCTCACCATCCAGTCAGAGCTGAAGAAGCTTCTGGGATGAGAAGCAAAACGTCTTCAGAGGAAAACAAGGAAGTCCAGTGGCCTCCTGCAAAAAGCACCTTTTGGTATCCCTTCCAGTTCTCCGGGAGGCAATCCCATATCTGCAAAAAAACCCAGGGACTGAGGACATTCACACAGACAGCTTAACCAGGTCAGCTGAAGTCCTGACATTTGCCCGCACCAACATCCTGCCATCTTGGTTAGTTAATGTTGGTGTCTTCACATCCTGGGCAAACCCATCTGATTCTTATTTAGGATGCCCTGCGTTATGTGAATGCAGAAACATGCTAAGTCAAGTAGTTAGAATAGAGTAACAGACTTGGAAGGGACCTTGGAGGTCTTCTAGTCCAACCCCCTGCTCGGTTTACGACCACAATCGGGATCAGAACATCCATTCATTAAGCATGAGTCGCATCCAGTCTGACAACCTTTTCCACTGCAGTCATTAAACCGATCAGCACAGTCATTAAATGAGTCATATGGTTCTTAACGTTCTACCTCTGACGTTGCTTTTCAGAAGGTCACAAAAGGGGATCATGTGACCCCAGGAGACACTGCGACTGTCATAAATGTGAATCAGTGGCCAAGCGTCTGAATTTTGATCACGTGGCCGTGAGGGGGGTCACTGTAACGGTCGTAAGTGCGAGGACTGGTTGTAAGTCACCTGTTTCAGTGCCGTTGTAAATTCAAACGGCCATTTAAATGAATGGTCCTAAGTTGAGGACTTCCTGTACAGGTATTCCTCGACTTACGACCGCAAGGCCAGAATTTATGTTGCTAAGTGAGAAATTTGCCTCATTTTGGAGGTTTTAGTGCCACGTTTGCTAAATGAATCGCAGCTGTTGGCCGGCTTAAAGCAGGGAGGCCGTAGTGAGGGGTCTTCAAACTTGGCCCTTTTATGACTTGCGGACTTCAACTCCCAGAATTCCTGAGTCAGTATGGGGGAACTATGTCCCCTTCATGACTCGCGGACTTCAACTCCCAGAATTCCTCAGCCAGCATGGGGGAACTATGTCCCCTTCATGACTTGCGGACTTCAACTCCCAGAATTCCTCAGCCGGCGTGGGGGAACTGTCCCCTTCATGACTTGTGGACTTCAACTCCCAGAATTCCTCAGCCGGCGTGGGGGAACTGTGGCCCCTTCATGACTTGCGGACTTCAACTCCCAGAATTCCTCAGCCAGCATGGGGGAACTGTGGCCCCTTCATGACTTGGGGACTTCAACTCCCAGAATTCCTGAGCCAGCGTGGGGGAACTATGTCCCCTTCATGACTTGCGGACTTCAACTCCCAGAATTCCTCAGCCAGCCTGGGGGAACTATGTCCCCTTCATGACTTGCGGACTTCAACTCCCAGAATTCCTCAGCCGGCGTGGGGGAACTATGTCCCCTTCACGACTTGTGGACTTCAACTCCCAGAATTCCTCAGCCGGCGTGGGGAACTATGTCCCCTTCATGACTTGTGGACTTCAACTCCCAGAATTCCTCAGCCGGCATGGGGGAACTGTGGCCCCTTCATGACTTGCGGACTTCAACTCCCAGAATTCCTCAGCCAGCCAGCATGCCTGGCTGAGGAATTCTGGGAGTTGAAGTCCACAAGTCATCAAAGGGCCACGTTTGAAGAGCCCTGGACTAAAGGATCTGTGAGGGGTTGTAAGGGTGATAATTGATCATAAGTTATTTTTTTCAGTGCCGTCATAACTTCAAACGGTCACTAAACGAACCGTCGTAAGTCGAGGACTATCTGTCTTCCACCATTCCTTCTTTTAAAGGCAGGGATGGAAAAGACTAGCTGTGAACTGGCAGGGAAACCTCGCCAGCACATTTTTCCGTCCAGGCAGCGAGATGAACAAATGTGGCAGCTTGTTGGAACAGCAGCGATGTCGGCAGAAAGGAGGGGGGGGCGAAAAATGTCCTTTTCCCCTTCTTTTTCTTTTCCTTTTTGGCACGGGAAGAGATTGGACAAGCTGTCGAGAGAAGAGAAGATTGCCACTTCCCGGAGCCAGAGGGAAGACACTGAAAATCGTAAAACTTTTCAGCAAAAGGCACTGCGAAAATTCCCAACGAGCCGAAAAAGGACTTGCTTGTTTCTGCCTGGTTTAAAAGTTTTTTAGCAGGGCTGCTGGGCTGGGGTTTTGGGGACCCAGGTCCAGCCAAGGATCGTGGCTTTCCCCTGGTTGAAGAAGCACTATAGATAGTCCCCGACATACGACAGTAAATAATAATAATAATGATAATGATAATTAATAATAATAATGATAATGATAATTAATAATAATAATTAATAATAATAATAATAAGATGATGATGATGATGATGATGGAAGGGAGAATAGACTAGAATAGAATAGAATTAAAAATAGAATAGATTAGATAACCTTTATTGTCATTTTTATATTGTGGGCACAATGGCACACATCAAAAATGAAATTTAGTTGCCCGCTCTCAAAGTGAAACACATACATGACACACACCTAAACATACTATGTACAACATATATATAGACCCACATCCCTACGTATACATAGCAAATAAATATTAAATACTGTCCATCTTGAATATATAACGCAAGGAGGAAGCTTGAGAGTTCGCAAGGTTAATGCTGTATGGAATGAAACTATGGCTGAATCTGGATGTTCTGCTACGGATACCACAAAGCCTCCTCCCGGAAGGTAGCAAGGAAAACAGGTCGTGAAGAGGATGTGTAGTGTCCCAGATGATCTTAAGGACCCTGCTCAAGCAACACTTCTGTGCTATAGAATAGAATAGAATATAGAAAGAGTAGAATAGAATAGAATTAAAAATAGAATAGAATAGAATAGAATAGAACGGAATAGGACAGGACAGAACAGAACAGAATAGAATAACAGAGTTGGAACGGACATTGGAGGTCTTCTAGTCCAGCCCCCTGCTCAGGCAGGAAACCCTGGCCTATACCATTTCAGATAAATGGCTGTCTAATCTCTTTTTAAAAACTTCCAGTGACGGAGCACCCACAATTTCTGGTGGCAAGCAGTTCCACTGATTAATTGTCTTCATCGTTAGGAAATTTCTCCTTAGTTCCAGGTTGCTTCTCTCCTTGATGAGTTTCCATCCGTTGCTTCTCGTCCCTCCTTCGGGTAATTGAGCGAAAATTTCCATTGCTAAGCCAGACAATTGTTAAGTGAGTTTTGCCCCATTTTGCGACCTTCCTTGCCACCGTCATTAAGTGAATCCCTGCAGCTGTCAAGTGAGTAACACCGCTGTTAAGTGAATCTTGCTTTCCCCCGTTGACTTGGCTGGTCAGAGGTTTGCAAAAGGGGATCACATGATCCCCGGGGAAGCTGCGACCATCATAAATATGAGTCAGTTGCCAATATATGAATTTTGATCACATGACCACGGGGAACGTGGTAAGTGTGAAAAACAGTCATAACTCACTTGTTTCAGTGCCGTTGTAACTTTGAACGGTCACTAAGCGAACTGTGGTAAGCCAAGGAGTACTGTAGAGGGCAGAGTTTGCACCCCTCCACTGCAGCTCTCCGATTTTCCACCAAGTCAATCGCTGGTATAACCCCCACCCTGAAATTGGGAAATGCGACGTAGTCCCCGACTTACAACAGGTTCATTTAGTGACCATTTAAAGTTGTGTCAATTTCAGAAAGTTACAAGTGGACTAAGGATCCGAATAAATTTCAAATAAGATTTGGGAATTCGTGACAAAAGAATCCTTTATGTGGGAAAATGCATTCCTTTTGAATTTTCTTTAAAAAAAAAAAAAAACATAACCAGATAGTACTTTAAACATTGGCCACCAGGGGGAGCTCCTGAGAACTAAAGATTACAATTAAAAGAGCAGAATGCTTAGCCTTAAGCTCCTTTTAACAATCACAGAATGAAGCTCAACATTTTTTTAAATTTTTTTTATTGATTTTCTAGTTTTACATTTAAATATTTGAAAAGCTGCATTAACAGAGGGATAGAATCAAGATCATGTGAAGTATTAATACCACTTTACACTGCCTTGGTAAGGCCACACTTGGAATACGGCATCCAGTTTTGGTCACCACGATGTAAAAAAGATGTTGAGACTCTGGAAAGAGTGCAGAGAAGGGCAACAAAGATGATTAGGGGACTGGAGGCTAAAACATATAAGGAACGGTTGCTGGAATTGGGTAGGTCTAGTTTAATGAAGAGAAGGACGAGGGGGGACATGATAGCAGCCTTCCAATCTCTCAGGGGCTGCCCCAAAGAAGAGGGAGTCAAGCTGTTCTCCAAAGCACCTGAAGGCAGGACAAGAAGTAACAATGGAAACTCATCAAGGAGAGAAGCAACCTAGAACTAAGGAGAAACTTCCTGACAGTTAGAACAATTAACCAGTGGAACAACCTGCCTCCAGAAGCTGTGAATGCTCCAACAGTGGAAGTTTTTAAGAAGAGACTGGACAGCCATTTGTCCAAAATGGTATAGGGTTTCCTGCCTGAGCAGGTGGTTGGACTAGATGACCTCTAAGGTCCCTTCCAACATTATTATTATTATTATTAACGTGGCGGCTGGGTTGGTTCGTAATTCAATAACATACAAATTTCTTTTGCACAGATCACTATTACATTAAATATTTCCTCTCTTTTTCCCTTGGTATTTACTGTCTCACATTTAAATTAATACACTTCTTATTATATCAATTTAATACAAATAGCTTTCTTACATTTATCAATAATTTTTAGTTTATACATATCTTAGTCATTTTAACATTCAATCTTTTTAGACAATCAATGTCCTGGTAAGTTTTTCCCAATTTTTAGTTTCCCATTAATATTTTAAATTTAACGTTTAATATTTATAGTTTCCAAATTTTAAATAACCCCAATTCCCTTTATCACAATTCATCCCAAGCTCGATATTTTTAACGTTGGACACCTTAAAGGACATTGTTGGACCCAGAAGTTAATTTTAATAGTGACTGCATAGACACACAGACTGTCTTAAAAAACAGTTATGACAGAACAGGTTCTACCTGAAAAAAATTGAGATTGAGTTGAAAAAGAATTTAAAAATTACCGTTTAGAAGAATGACATGGAAAAAGATGGGTATATAGGACATACAAAAGATACCGAATGATCTCTTAATAATTAAATAAGGCAGGTAGAAACAACGCAGTGACCTGGATAACTTTCCTGTATTGGATTTACAAAAAAAAAAAAAACTTGTTAAAGCTTGGAAGAGAAAAAAAAATTAAGTTCTACCACCTTATTAGAAAGGACAAATCCAGTTTCTTGCATGGGGCGGAAGACAAGGGATCACTTGGTGGTCTCCTTTTTCTCCATATCAGGGGCTGGAAGGAAGAAAACAGGTGTCTCCTGATCAAGGAGGGCAACAGGACAGAAAATATAATTATGCTGTGCAGCATCTGGGTGCATCTGCTGGTGTGAATGTGCCTAGCTACAGGGGTCAACGTGCAATTAAAGTCGTATAAAAAGTTGCTGGACGATTTTGGAGTTTGTGAAACACACCTGAAGCTTAAAAAAGTCTTTTGGGGAATGTTAGGCATAACATGAGGAAGAGGACAGCAAAATAGCAGAATAACAGAGTTGGAAGGGACGTTGGAAGTCTTCTAGTCCAACCCCCTGCTTGAGCAGGAAATCCTATACCATTCCAGACAAATGGCTGTCCAGTCTCTTCTTAAAAACCTCCATCAATGGAGCACCCACAACTTCTGGGGGCAAGCTGTCCCACTGGTTAATTGTCCTCACTGTTAGGAATGGAATGGAATGGAATAGAGCTGGAAGGGACCTTAGAGGTCTTCTAGTCCAGCCCACTGCTCAAGAAGGAGAACCTATACTGTTTCAGACAGGTGAATATCTAGTCTCTTCTTAAAAATCTCCAGTGATGGAGCACCCACGATTTCCGGAGGCAAAGCTGTTCCACTGGTTAATTGTCCTCACTGTTAGGAACTTTCTCCTTAATTCCAGATTGCTTCTCTCTTTGATTAGTTTCCATCCATTGTTTCTTTTCCTGCCTTCCGGTGCTTTGGAGACTAATGTGACCCCCATTTCTTTGTGGCAGCGCCTCAAATACTGGAACGCTGCTATCATGTCCCCCCTAGTCCTTCTTTTCTCTAGACCGGCCATTCCCAGTTCCTGCAGCCGTTCTTCGTATGTTTTAGCCTCCAGCCTCCTGATCATCTTAGTTGCTCTTCTTTGCACTCTTTCGATGCAGGAAATTGACACTTAGGGAATTGACACATTTATAGGCTCCCAATTGTGAGCATTTTAATCCAAGGAGGAAAGTTTGCAAACATCGCTTGTTAAAAAGCGGCTGTTGCTTCTCTTCGATTGTTTGCTTTAGAGATTATCTCCTGAAATTTCTTCATCTGTAATTCGGGCATTCAGTTAGAAAAACAACAGGTTGTTGTTTTTTCCCCCGGAGTGTAGAGGCTTACATAAAAATCCCTTTTCAAAAGAGTAGAGCTAAGCTTTCAAGGCCGGGGTAAGTTTTCACGCTGTACCCCTTGGGAAAACAACACCTGGGACAGGAGGAAACAGGTCAGATCCTCCCACTGGCCAGCGGCGTCCATCCGGAGGGCGCCAGGTTGGGGAAGCCTAGTTTAGATGCCCGTCAACCTGGCTGGGGAATTCTGGGAGGTGAAGACCGTGTATCTTAAAGAGGGTCCTGCCTTGAGCAAGGGGGGGGGGTTGCCCTAGAGTGGGGTTCTAGCCAACCTTCTTGACTTTAAGACGGCAGGCAGGCAGGAAGGAAGGAAGGGAGGGAGAGGGAAGGAAGGAAAGAAAGGAATGAGAAGGAAGGGACTGGAAGGGAGGCAGGGAAGGAAGGAAGGAAAGAAAGGAAAGAAAAAAGGAAGAGTAAGAGGGAGGGAATGGGAAGGAAAGAAAGGTGAGAGATGGAAGGAAATAAAGGAATAGGAAGGAAGGAAGGAAAAAGGAATGGAAAGGAAAGGAAGACAGGGAGGAAGGAAGGAAAGAGGAATAAGGGAGGGAGGGAGGGAGGGAAGGAAGGAAGGACAGTAAAAAGGGGGAAGAGGGAGGGAGAAGGAAGGGAGGGAAAGAAGGAAAGAAAAGAATAGGAAGGAAGGAAGGAAGGAAGGAAGGAAGGAAGGAAGGAAGGAAGGAAGGAAGGAAGGAAGCTGAAGTCAGAGAGGGAGGGAGGGTGGGAGGGAGAAAGAAAGGAAGGAAGGAAGACATCCCAGGGGCTGCTCATGTTTCCAAGGTTTGTATCCTTGTTTGTTAAACCAGGATCCTTTCAGGTGAAAATTCAAAGGGTCAAGATCACCTCCCAGACCTGTCGGTGCTCCATCACTGGAGATCTTCAAGAAGAGATCCGACAGCCATTTGTCTGGAACGGCATAGGGCCTCCTGCCTCAGCAGCGGGTTGGATTAGAGGACCTCCAAGCTCCCTTCCAGCCCTGGCATTCTCTAACTCCTTCCAGCCTCGTCTCTTCTCCTGCTCCTTGCTGCTAGACCTCGCTCGCCACTTCCCAAAAGCCCATGTGGCTGAACCACACCCCTCCCTGCCCCTTTGCCATATCCAAGGCCTTGGGGACTGACCCCCACTTTCAGCCTAGGGGCAAAAGCTTGCGCTAAACCCACAACCTGTCAGGGAACTGCACACACCCCGTGCCTTCGAGCTGCAAAATTCCCAGGCAAATTCCTGGTTTAAGACTCATCAAGGCTGGAGGGATTTCGACACAGCTCTGCCTCGAAAACAAATCCTTGGATCTGTCGCTCGCCTGGCCGGGGGGAGATCAAACCGCATCCAAGCTGCTGCAGGATCCACGCCCCGGGGAGTTATGTAACTGTATGGCGAGGAATGGCAACGGTGGCCAAATCTCATTTTACGCCGGATTCCTGCTCGGCACGGCTGGCCTCTCTTTGCAAGAGCTGGACGCCCTTCCAGCTCTGTTGAACCGATTCTGGATTTGTTCTCCAGCACATCTGGAAAGCAGCAGGCCGGGGGACTCTGCCTGACACAATTTTGTTCCAAGAAAGCAAGTGTTTTGCAAGCTTAGGAGCTGTCAAAGATGGGTGGACTTCAACTCCCAGAATTCCCCAGCCAGCACAGGAAGGAAGAGAGAGAGAGAGAGAGAAGGAAGGAAAGAAAGGGGAAGGAAGGAAGGAAGAGAGAGAAGGAAGGAAAGAAAGGAATAGGAAGGATAGGAAGTTCCTGGTGGACGATCCCTTAAATGTGAGCCAAAAGAGCTAACACAATCCTGAGTTGTATAAACAGAGGCATAGAATCAACATCATGTGAAGTGTTAGTACCGCCTTATAAAGCACTTAGTAAGGCCACACCTGGAATACTGCAGCCAATTTTGGTCACCATATCCCAAAAAAGACGTTGAGAGTTTGGAAAAAGTTCAGAGAAGAGCAACTAAGATGATCCAAAGCCTGGAGACTAAAACATACGAAGAACGGCCGGGGACTTGGGTTTGGCTGGTCTAAAGAAAAGAAGAAATAGGGGAGACATGATAGCAGTTATTCCAGTATTTGAGGGGCTGCCCCAAGGCAGAGGGGGTCAAACTATTCTCCAAAGCACCAGAGGGAAGGACGAGAAACAATGGATGGAAACTCATTAAGGAGAGAAGCAACCTGGAACTAAGGAGAAACGTCCTGACAGTGAGGACATTTAACCAGTGGAACAGCTTGCCACCAGAAATCGTGGGCGCTCCATCACTGGAGGTCTTTAAGAAGAGACTGGACAGCCACTTGTCTGAAATAGTATAGTTTTTCCTGCTTGAGCAGGGGGCTGGACTAGAAGACCTCCAAGGTCCCTTCCAGCTTGATTCTGATTCTGATTCCGATTCTGATCATGTGTAAAGTGCTGCAGTGTCCTTCACGAGTGGCTTTCTTAAAGCTACAGTATCTTAATTAGCCAACAAGGAATCAAGCTGTCAGGGATGGTATTTAGCTTCATTAGCAGCCCAAGCCACTTCCTCCCTCTCATTCCTCAAAGCCTGTGCAGGCTTCTTCTGGTCTGCAGATTATTGCTTTCTTGTTTTCTTATCCACTTTAAAAAAAAACATTAAATAAAATAACATTCTTTAGAAATGTTTTGGTGGTTTGAGCTTATGTTGCAATCCGGGCGGAACAAGTAGAATAAGAACAAGTAGAAAAGCTTCTTGGTGACCCGAATCAATGTGTGCTCGGCTTCTTTCCTCAAGTCTCTCCAGAAGTGGGGGGGGGGGAAAAAAATAGCAAAAGAAATTGTGATTTATTATTTCAATCCAGTCCAAATAATACTTCGAATCAGCCTGGCAGGCTAATCCTTGTTCCTTTAATTCATTATGACCAGTGAGACTAACCAAGCAATCATTAAGCAATAAGTAAGCCAGGAATTTGCAAAGGGTTCTGCTCAGAGTGAGTTTCGCCTTCAGACATTTGGGGATTTCAACTCCCATCATCCACGTCTGCCAGCACATGCCATCCAAAGAGCAATGGGATACGGGCTTAAACTATTTGCAAGCTGTCGCTTTCAGGCAACAGAAAAACTGGAGCACCCAGGCTGGGTTGAACCCGTGGCCCATCTAAGTTAAGCGTCCCACCAGCTGGCCTAGAACATTTTTGCCTCTACTCAACTGATATTCAAGGATAGAGTGTGTCTGACTCTGGAGGTTCCACTTTTGCTTTGCAAGCCATTATGGGTTCCCCCAGTGTTGTGGGTTATTTCAACATGGTTTGGTAAACTGTCTTAGGCAGCAGAAGGACAGAAGAACAGAGTTGGAAGGGACCTTGGAGGTCTTCTAGTCCAACCCCCTGCTCATGCAGGAGACCCTGCCTGTACAGATCATTTTGGTTCTGGGTTATGTGAAAATTTGCCTCCTTTGCTCAAATCACAGGACTTTGCAAAATAGAATTTGAATTTCTCTTGTGGTTTGGTTTAGAGACTGTTTCCCAAAGCCAAAATTTTTGCAGAGTTGCGTCGGCCGAATTTTTAAAAATGTTACTGCTTATTCATAAACATCTAGGTTGTTGTTTTTTTAAAGGCAACATTTTCCTCCGTCGTTTACCGAAGCACAAGTATTTTGGAGTTTGATCTTTTGGCAAAGCGGTGCTTTGAAATTGTTCCATTGCAAATCCGAAACAGAATATGGTTGGGCAAAATATTGGTAGCTATTTATTGAAGATACTTAATGCATGCAGTTTTTCTCAACTTGGAGACTTTAAAATGAGTGGACTTCAACTCCCAGAGTTCCCAGCCAGCATTTGTGGACTTCAACTTCAATGAGGAAAGAAGGAAAGATAAGGGAAAGAAGGATGGATGGATAAGGGAAGGAAGGACTAGATTATGATGAAGGAAGGGAGGGAGGAAGGAAGGAAGGAAGAATAAGGGAAGGAAGGAAGAATAAGGGAAGGAAGGGAGGGAGGATAAGGGAAGGAAGGAAGAACTAGATTATGAGGAAGGAAGGAAGGAAGGAAGGAAGGAAGGAAGGAAGGAAGGAAGGAAGGAAGGAAGGAAGGAAGGAAGGAAGGAAGGAAGGATTCCATTATGGTTGTAAGTCAAGAACTACCGTATCTATACATACTTTTTTTTTAATCTTGACAACTTTAAGAACGGTGGACTTCAACTCCCAGAATTTCCTAGCACTCATGCTGACTGGGGGATTCTGGGAGTTGTCCACCTTCCTTCGGGAGCATTCAAGACGAGAGAGAGAGAGAGAGAGAGAGAGAGAGAGAGAGAGTCTACGGTTTTGAGAGCTCATTCAAAAACCATCACAATTTCTGCCAAAATTCTCCAAGGAAAACCACTTACAAAAGAACAGTAGCTATCACACCAACAAAGAAAATGAAGACCGCTAGGCTGGGAGAAAAATCTCTGTATTTGGGGGTCATTTTTGTTTACCAAGTCAAGGGCCCTTGCTTAAAATCCCAAATCCATCCCCATAAATTCTCCCGAAGCTTTTCAATAAATGTCGCTCATATTTCATTATAATCAGGCATAGCTAATCTACGCTGGTGAATAAGTTATTCCTAGGTTACTAATCACATCAATTCTGCAGATGACTGAGAAGCTGGATATATATTTATCTTTTCCACAGCTGAAAAGTGAGTCTTTCAGCTGTTAAGTAGGTCGCTTTCATTGTCCAGGAGTCAATTTTGAAATGATGGGGATGTAGTTCAAAAGAAGCGGAACATCAGGGAATATTAAATCTTGCCTGGCAGTTGAGTTAATAGGTGCCATAACTTTTCTTTAAAAGAAACATCAGCAAAAAAAAAAAACATACTTTGAGGAAGTATTAATATTCTTGCACTCCCAATGACAATTTACTTAGGCCTGCCTGATGCAGTCCTTGACTTAAAACCGTTCGTTTAGCGATGGTAACCTTCTAAAAAGACACCTCAAACATTCCTAAATATTCTTAATAAATAAGTAAACAAAAGAAACAAGGAAAAACTTCCTGACAGTGAGGACAATTAACCAGTGGAACATCTTACCCCCAGAAATCGTGGGTGCTCCATCACTGGAGATTTTTAAGAAGAGACTAGACATTCACCTGTCTGAGACGGTGTAGGTTCTCCTGCTTGAGCAGGGGGCTGGACTAGAAGACCTCCAAGGTCCCTTCCAGCTTCTATTCTATTCTATTCTATTCTATTCTATTCTATTCTATTCTATTTTAATTCTTATTTCTATTCTATTCTATTCTATTCTATTCTATTCTATTCTATTCTATTCTATTCTATTCTATTCTATTGTGTCCTATTTTAATTCTTATTTCTATTCTATTCTATTCTCTATTCTATTCTATTCTATTCTATTCTAATTCTTATTTCTATTCTATTCTATTCTATTCTATTCTCTATTCTATTCTATTCTATTCTATTCTATTCTATTCTATTCTATTCTATTCTATTCTAATTCTTATTTCTCTTCTATTCTATTCTATTTTAATTCTTATTTCTATTCTATTCCATTCCATTCCATTCCATTCCATATTTTCTATTCTATTCTATTCTATTCTATTCTATTCTATTCTATTCTATTCTATTCTATTCTATTCTATTCTGTTCTGTTCTGTTCTGTTCTCTATTCTGTTCTATTTTCTATTCTATTCTATTCTATTCTATTCTATTCTATTCTATTCTATTCTGTTCTGTTCTGTTCTCTATTCTGTTCTATTTTCTATTCTATTCTATTCTATTCTATTCTATTCTGTTCTGTTCTCTATTCTATTCTATTCTATTCTATTCTATTCTATTCTATTCTATTCTATTCTATTCTATTCTATTCTATTCTATTCTATTCTATTCTATTCTATTCTGTTCTCTATTCTGTTCTATTTTCTATTCTATCCTATCCTATCCTATCCTATCCTATCCTATTCTATCCTATCCTATTCTATTCTAAAGCATTCCCAAATTCAAGCTCCGGCTACCAAGTTTGATCTGCAGGAATCCAGATGACCGTTAGATGGCGGCATAGAGCTGCAGGAAACCCTTTGCTGCCCTCTAGTGGTGGTTTTAGGATACGTGTGCATTTTCAGTCTCGGTAAACTTCATAGAGGTAGTCCTTGACTTACGACCACAATCGAGCCAAGAATTTATGTTGCTAAGTGAGAAAGTTGTTAAGTGAGTTTTTGCCCCATTTGACAACTTTCCGTGCCACATTTGTTAAGTGAATCACTGAAATTACTAACACGGTCGTTAAGTGAATCTGGCTTTCCCCATTGACTTTGCTTGTCAGAAGGTCGTAAAAGGAGATCACGTGACACAAACACACACACACACACACCCAGGACACAGCGACCGTCATAAATGTGAGCCAGTTGTCAAGCGTCCGAATGTAAATCACGTGACCCTGGGGATGCTGCAACGGTCGTAAGTGTGAAAAACGGTCATAAGTTACTTTTTTTCACTGCCGTTGTAACTTACAATGGTCACTAAACGAACTGTTGTAAGTCGAGGACGACCTGTATTTTCACTCTCAAGAGTCAAGTTAGTTTAAAAAAATAAATACTGCAAGTAAACAGAGCCTTATTAAGGGTCCCATTTATAATTATCACGCCCATCTCCACTAGTCAATATTTGCAGGGCTTGGCACAGTTTGGGCCTCAAATGTCAACCTGTTGAGTTGCATAATTCAAATATTGACAGTTGTTAGCTGCCAATTTTCTGTTTGTTTGTTTTGTTTTGTTTTAAACACTCTGCCCAGGAGTAAGAGTCTCGGACGTCGAGTTCTTTGTGAAATTTGTGCCCAAAGGTAGAATAGAATAGAATAGAATAGAATAGAATAGAATAGAATAGAATAGAATAGAATAGAATAGAATAGAACAGAACAGAATAGAACAGAACAGAACAGAACAGAACAGAACAGAACAGAACAGAATAGAATAGAATGGAATGGAATGGAATGGAATGGAATGGAATGGAATGGAACGGAACGGAACGGAATAGAATAGAAATACAGAATAAACTAGACTAGAATAGACTAGAATAGAATAGAATAGAATAGAATAGAATAGAATAGAATAGAATAGAGAAATTAGACTAGACTAAACTAGACTAGAATAGACTAGAATAGAACTTAATAGAATAGAGAAATTAGAATAGAATAGAAATTAGACTAGACTAGACTAGAATAGAATAGAATAGAATAGAATAGAAATTAGAATAGAAATTAGAATAGAATAGACAGAGTTGGAAGGGACCATGGAGGTCTTCTAGTCCAGTCCCCTGCTCAGGCAGGAAACCCTATACCCTTTCAGATGAATGGCTGTCTGAACGGTGGCACAGACTTTATGGAGCTGGAAAAAGAGAATCCCATTTGGGTGGAGAAATAGGGTGAATCCCCGCCTGAGCTCTGGGGGCTTCCTGGGGTTTCCTTAGCACGGCCTGAGAAATCAGAAGCCAATTTTCATTTTCTCGTCCTCCTTAAATTGGCAGAAAGAGGCTCCCACGTGCGTCATTGGAGTTTCTCAAGAAAGATCTTGAAAAGGATTTTGGCAAATCAAGGACAGGTCGGTAGTCCTCGAATTACGACCACAATCGCGTCCAAAGCCTCTGTTGCTAAGCGAGACATTTTTAAAGTGAGTTTTGCTCCATTTGATGACCTTCCTTGCTCCAGCCGATAAGTAAATCACTGCAGTTGATAAGGTAGTAACCCGGTCGCTAAGTGAATCTGGCTTCCCCCATTGACTTTGCTTGTCAGGAGGTCGCAAAAGGGGATCGCGAGGCCCTTGGGAGACACTGCAAAAAACCGTCCTAGGTACACGCCAGTTGCCGAGCCTCTGAATCTTGATCACGTGACCACTGTGAGGCTGCGAAGGTTGTAACTGTGAAACACGGTCCTAAGTCCCTTTTTTCAGTGCCGTTGTAACTTTGAATGGTCGCTAAACGAACCGTCGTAAGTCGGGGACTGCTTCTCAGCAGATTACAGGTCATCCTCATTTTACAACCCTTCATTTAATGACCGTTTGAAGCCGCAAACTCACTGAAAAAAGGGACTCACAATCAGTCTTCACACTTCACAACCGTAGCAGCATCCCCTCATGGTCACGTGATCAAAATTTGGAGGCTTGGCAACTGACTCATGTTTATGACGGTTTTGCAGCGTCCCCAGGTCACGTGGTCTCCGTTTGTGACCTTCCCAGCCGGCTTCTGACAAGAAAAGTCAATGGGGGAATTCCGGATTTGCTTAATGACTGTATGATTCATTTAACAGCTACCGTGATTCCTAGGGCTGGAAGGGACCTCAAAGGTCTTCTAGTCCAACCCCCTGATTTGGCAGGAGACCCTCTACCATTTCAGGCAAGTGCCTGTCCAGCCTCTTTTTAAAAACCTCCAGTGTTGGAGCACCCACAACTTCTGGTGTCAAGCACTTACACTGGTTAATTGTTCTCACTGTCAAGAAATTCCTCCTTAGTTCCAGGTTGCTTCTCTCCTTGATGAATTTCCATCCGTTGCTTCTTGTCCTGCTTTCTGGGTTCTTTGGAGAATAGGTGGACCCCCTTCTTCTTTGAGGCAGCCCTCAAATATTGGAATATTGTTATCATGTCCCCCCCCCACACAGTCCTTCTCTTCATTAAACTAGACCAGGGGTAGGCAACCAAAAGAGCCAAGGTTGCCTACCCCTGAACTAGACCTACCCAAGGCAACAAAGATGATCAGGGGACTGGAGGCTAAAACATATAAGGAACGGTTGCTGGAATTGGGTATGTCCAGTCTAATGATGAGAAGGACGAGGGGGGACATGATAGCAGTATTCCAATATTTCAGGGGTTGCCACAAAGAAGAGGGAGTCAAGCTATTCTCCAAAGCGCCTGAAGGCAGGACAAGAAGCAACGGATGGAAACAAATCAAGGAGAGAAGCAACCTGGAACTGAGGAGAAACTTCCTGACAGTTAGAACAATTAACCAGTGGAACAACCTGCCTGCAGAAGCATTATTATTATTATTATTATTATTATTATTATTATTATTATTATTATTATTATTATTATTATTATTATTATTATTATTATTATTATTATTATTATTATTATTATTATTATTATTATTATTATTATTATTATTATTATTATTATTATTATTATTATTAAATCCTGCAACCGTTTTTCATAGATTTTACCCTCCAGGCCTCTAATCACCTTGGTTGGTCTTCTCTTCCCTGTTTCCAGGGTCTCAGAAATAAATGGGTATCAACAGGAAGTGAGATTTCGGGATGAGTCAGTGTCTGTCTCCTAAGAACCACGGTTGTCATCCACGTTTCCTGTGCTAATGAGCCACCTCATTTTAGGCAAAGGCTGAGTCCTTTTCTAGGACATCCCTGAGTCTGGATGAAAACCCCTTTAATCTGAATCCACGTATACCTACACACCTCTAATATATACATATTCAGGTGGGCCTTGACTTACGACCACAATAGAGCCTAGAATTTCTGTTGTTAAGTGAGAAATTTGTTAAGTGAGTTTCGCCCCGCTTTACGACCTTTCTTGCCACCGTCGCTAAGTGAATCGCTGAAATGAGTAACAGGGTTCTTAAGTGAATTGGCTTCCCCCCATTGACTTTGCTTGTCGGAAGGTCGCAAAAGGGGATCGCGTGACCCCCCCGGGAGACGCTGCAACCGTCATAAATGTGAGTACGTTGCCAAGCGTCTGAATTTTGATCACGTGATTGTGAGGATGCTGCAACGGTCGTAAAAGCGGTCATAAGTCACTTTTTTCAGTGTTGTTGTAACTTTGAACGGTCACTAAGTCAAGAACTGCCTGTACCACGCAGAGTCCTTGAAAATCTTGTCGTTTCTTCTACACTGTCCGTTTAGGACCCCCTGAAGATTTGCACTTTTATTTCTAGAGCAGGGGTCTTCAAACTTGGCCCTTTTATGACTTGTGGACTTCAACTCCCAGAATTCCTCAGCCAGGCATCCTGGCTGAGGAATTCTGGGAGTTGAAGTCCGCAAGTCATGAAGGGGCCATAGTTCCCCCATGCTGGCTGAGGAATTCTGGGAGTTGAAGTCCGCAAGTCATGAAGGGGCCACAGTTCCCCCATGCTGGCTGAGGAATTCTGGGAGTTGAAGTCCGCAAGTCATGAAGGAGCCACAGTTCCCCCATGCTGGCTCAGGAATTCTGGGAGTTGAAGTCCGCAAGTCATGAAGGGGCCACAGTTCCCCCATGCTGGCTGAGGAATTCTGGGAGTTGAAGTCCACAAGTCATAAAAGGGCCAAGTTTGAAGACTCCTGTTGTAGAGGTAGTTAAATGTTACACCTGGACCCACCTGGATACACTTGTTCAAAGCAGAGTCTTCCAGAAATCTAGTTCACTTGCCAGCAAGCATTTATTGATTTGTTTATTCATTCATTTATTATGCAAATTTATTACAAGCATTGTGTGTTTTTGCTTGATCAGAGTTTTCCAAGAATAGCTGACCGCCAGATGTGTCAATGACCCCTTGCAGCTGCTGTGCTAAATACAGACCAAACACAAGGTGTTCTATCACTGTATCTGCTAACTGGGCCAGCTTCCAGGTGTTTGGAATTCAACACCCAGCATGCCCCAGCCATGTCCTTGGGAATTATGGGGTTTGGATTCCACCCATCTGAAAGTAGATGGCTGATCTTATCTTGGATAAGAATTGTAAGACTCAAATGTGATCCATTAGGTGCCAATCCGTGAAGAAGAAAGAGTCAATTTGGCCGGTGGTTAAGACACCAAGCGAGAAAGCTGGAGACCAGGAGTTCTAGTCCCGCCTTAGTCATGAAAGCTGCCTGGGTGGCTTTGAGCAAATAACCAGGAAACTGTGAGTTCTAGTGCCTCCTTAGGCATGAAAGCCGGCTGGGGGACTGTGTGCCAATCACCAGGAGACAGTGAGTTCTAGTCCTGCCTTAGGCATGAAAGCCAGCTGGGTGACTGTTTTTTATAACCTGTTTTGCTGTTGTTCTTATGTAAATCATGGTTGTTAAGCAAGCCACCATGCTTGTTAAGTGCACCACATGTTTGTTAACTGAATCTGGCTTCCCCCATGGATTTTGGTGGTCAGAAGCTGGCTAGGGAAATCACAAACCAGGATCAGGTCACCCCAGACAAGGACATTGCAAATACACATCAGTAGCCAAGTGCCCCATTTTTCATCCCGATGTAACCATGATGTAACTGGGTAACTGCGAGGACCAGCCGCAAGTCCCTTCCTCCAGGACTATTGTAACTCTGAATGGCGGCTAAAGAAATGGGTATAAGCTGAGGACTAACTACATGCCACGCCTGTGAAAATCTGCAAAATGCCGGCTTGGCTTGCCGGCGCTGTATACATAGCACCCTCTCTTCGCCATCCTTCCTTCCGCCACGAATGCCAGTCTTTATTTTGGGATGTGCCAGGCAGAAGCTCTCAGCCCTGGGAAGAACACTCTCCTGGCACATTACGCATTAGCCGGCAGGCACATGCTCGGAAAAATAGCAAGTGGCACTCCTTGTTTCTTGGAAGAGCTTAAAATAATTGCTTCTTGACAAAAAAAACAACAAAAAAAAGAGCTTGCCAAGATTTTGTTTTCCATTCTAGCTGGCTGAAGGGGGCAGGACTGGGGGGGGGGGGGCTTAGGGGTCTCTGAGCTGGGTTGTTTTCTTGCAGACGTTTCATGACCCAACTAGGCAACATCATCAATGCTAGAAGGGATGGGGCTTGTGGAGAGGAGGAGGAGGAGGAGGAGGAGGAGGGAAAGAAGAAAGAAAGAAAGAAGAAAGGAAAGAAAGAAAAGAAAGAAAGAAAAGGAAAAGAAAGAAAAGAAAAAGAAGAAAGAAAGACAAGAAAGAAGGAAGGAAGGAAGGAAGAAAGGAAGGAAGGAAGGAAGGAAGGAAGGAAGGAAGGAAGGAAGGAAGGAAGGAAGGAAGGCAAGAAGAGCAAAGATGAAAGAAAGAAAGAGAAAGAAAGAAAGAAAGAAAAGAAAGAAAAAAGAAAGAAAGAAAGAAAGAAAGAAAGAAAAGAAAGAAAGAAAGAAAGAAAGAAAGAAAAGAAAGAAAGAAAGAAAGAAAGAAAGAAAGAAAGAGAAAAAGAAAGAAAGAAAGGAAGAAAGAAAGAAAGAAATTGTGGGGTCCTGAGTGTTCTCTGAACCAGGTGGTTTTTCTTGCAGACGTTTCATGACCCAACTAGGCAACATCATCAGTGCTAAAAGGGAGTGGGGCTTGCGGAGAGGAGGAGGAGGAGGAGGAGAAGAAGGAGGAGGAGGAGGAGGAGGAGGAGGAGGAGAGAAAAAAAGAAAGAAAAAGAAAGAGAAAGAAAGAAAGAAAGAAAGAAAGAAAGAAAGAAAGAAAGAAAGAAAGAAAGAAAGAAAGAAAGAAAGAAAGAAAGAAAGAAAGAAAGAAAGAAAGAAAGAAAGAAAGAAAGAAAGAAAGAAAGAAAGGACTGTAGTGTCCTTGGGGCTCTCTGAGCTGGCTTGTTTTCTTGCAGACGTTTCATGACCCAATTAGGCAACATCATCAGTGTTAGAAGGTTGAGTGCTAACCCTTCTCCCTTCCAGCACTGATGATGTTACCTAGCTGGGTCATGAAAAGTCTGCAAGAAAGCCACCAAACTCAGAGAGCACCAAGGACTCCATAGTCCTCCTCCTCCTCCTCTTCCTCCTCCTCCTCTCCACAACCCCCCCTTCAGCATTGATTATGTTCCCTAGTTGGGTCATGAAATGTCTGCAAGAAAACCACTAAGCTCCTCCTCCTCCTCCTCCTCCTCCTCCTCCTCCTCCTCGACAACTGATTCATATTTATGACGGCAGCAGCCTCCCGGGGTCACGTGATCCCCTTTTACGACCTTCTGACCAGCAAAGTCAATGAGGGAAGCCAGACTCATTTAACGTCTGTGTTCCTAACTGAACCACCGCAGTGATTCGCTTAACGACCGTGGCAAGGAAGGTCGTAAAACAGAGCAAAGCTCACTTAACAAACGCCTCACTTAGCAACATAAACTTGGGGCTCATTTGGGGTCGTAAGGACTCCCTGTGTTCATTTCCCAAACGTATCTGTGAACCGCACAATCGCAACAATTTTTTTCAATTATTTTTTTAAAAAACATGGAAGCTCACAGTTGAAAAAGTCTCGGGAAAACAGCAAGAAAGATTTTAAAAGTCTTGGGGAAAAAAACCCAACAAATATTAAAGAAGAATAGAACATCACCCAAGGGCTGCATCGCCCCCCCTCTAGGTTCATTTTTATGGACAGGGGGTCCTCGACGTACGACCGTTCGTTTAGTGACCGTTCAAAGTTACGACGGCACTGGAAAAAATAAGCTACGACTGTTTTTCACACTTACGACCATTACAGCATGCCCACGGTCACATGGTCAAAATTCAGACACTTGGCAACTGTTTCATATTTACGACGGTCGCAGCGTCCCCGGGGAATCACGTGATCCCCTTTTGCGACCTCCTGACAAGCAAAGTCAACGGGGGAAGCCGGATCCACTTAACGACTGGGTTACCAACTGAACAACTTGCAGTGTGTTCACTTAACAACCGTGGCAAGGAAGGTCGTAAAACGGAGCAAAACTCACTTAACAAACATCTCACTTAGCAACTGAAATTTTGGGCTCCCCTGCGGTCGTAAACCGAGGACTATACCTGTACAGGTAAACCAGTTGTGCGATGTTAAGAAAAAGTTTGCTACTGGCTATCATCTCTAAGGGTCCCATTTTTGGAAAAAAAAATACCACATTATGTAGTGAGATGCTGTCCAATATGTTAGCTGGCACATTTTTATTTTTATTTATTTTGAAAACTGCGAAGAGAAAAGGAGCAAAAGAAGATTTAAAAATAAGTGGTGGTTTTCGGTTTGACAGCCGAGAGAAACAAGCGAAGGGAACCGACGCGGGCGCAAAAGAGAGAAAATTCTTTACTCAAACTTTTCCTTCAAAAATGACATTCTTGCAGCTGTTCTGCCAAGTTTTAAAATCGGGCAGGAATTTTATTATTAATTCTGGGAAGTCCATAATAACGGCAACAGCCTTGTTTTACTTCCCTGTCTTTATTCGAAGCTCGATTGCACCCCACCCAATTCAAACAATTAAAAAATGAAAGCTTTCGTAAATTGATTCGGCGGTGTGTTTGTGGTGTTTTTATTACTTTTGCTCTTTGCAGCTTTGGACTTTGCGTTCTGGAATTTGCATTGGCCAAATCCACAGCAAAAGAAACAAAATGTGCAACCGGGTGCAACGTAAAATACAGATAAAAATCTGTGTTTATTGAAGATCTCAGACCTCAAAACAGGACAAAATCAACAGGTCAACAATCTGTTGTGTCCCAGAACAGATAATCTTTGATAAAAGCACTTCAAACTCAGCAGTGGGACCTTACCCCCAAATTCTCACATATGATCCTCACCTCTTAAACAAGAAAAGCATCGAAGAGAAAAAAAAAAACCTTTGGTGCACAAGATTTACGATTTAGCCGCCTTTGAAATCTCAGAACGCTTCCTATATCTTTATCCTTGGAAAACAGGGTCAATATTTTCCACAATCGCTTGAGTATAAAAATAACCCAGCATTTACAAGGTCTGATGCTGTGTCAGCCTTGAAAAGAACTGCCTTTTTGGAAAGGAGACAAAAACCGGGTGATTTGCAAATTGAGAAGCCGATTGCAACAAAAAAAAGGGAAATAAAATAAAATAAAATAAAACAAAAAAAAGGATTTTATCTTGCTAAGCGAGAGAGCGGTTAAGCGAATTTTGCCTCCTTTTATGACCTTTCTTGACACCGTCGTTAACGGAAACAAGCACGTGGGCTTTGCTTGTCAGAAGGTCGCAAAAGGGGATCACGTGACCCCGGGAGACACGGCAACCGTCACAAGTACATGTCAGTTGCCAAGCCTCTGAAGTCGGATCCCGTGAGGACCGTGGGGAGGCGTGAAAAAAATGACTAGAAGTGACTTTTTTCAGTGCCGTTGTCATTTTGAACGGTCAACCAAATGAACACTTGTAAGTAGAGGACCACCCGTAAGTTTAAAAAAAATGGTTGCAAGCATCAAACAATTCGTTGGAAGGTCTATCTATTATCAGTGGGAACTGCTGACTAGAGAAGACAAGATAAAGAGGTGAACATTTATTTTTAAGGAAATGCTTAAGATTCATACAACGGTGGCAGCTTAAAGTATCCAAGTAGTCCTCAAATTATGGGCATCATTGGGACCAGAGTGGGGAAGCCCAGATTCACTTAACAACCGTGTTATTAACAACTGCAGTGACTCAGGAACAACGGTGGCAAAAAGGTCGCAAAATGGGGCAAAACCCGCGTAACAACGGACTTGCTTAGCCACAGAATCTTTCAGCTCAATTGTAGTCATAAATCAAGGACTACATGTGTCCCAAATTCGCACCAGCCATAAACGAAGAAGAACATCTTTCCGCATTGATTCCTCTTTCCTACAGCTGGTGGTTTCCAACAGTAGCTGGAGATGTTTGGAAAAAGTAAAAAAAACAAAAACAAAAAACCAGGAGATGGAGAGTTCTAGTCCTGCCTTAGGCATGAAAACCGATTGGTTGGGTGATTTTGGGCCAATCACCAGGAGATGGTAAGTTCTAGTCCCATCTTAGGCACAAACATTGGTTGGGTAACTTTGGGCCAATCACCAGGAGACAGTGAGTTCTAGTCCCATCTTAGGCATGAAAGCTGACAGGGTGTCTTTGGGCCAATCACCAGGAGACACTGAGTTCTAGTTGTGCCTTAGGCATGAACACTGATTGGGTGATTTTGGGCCAATCACTAGGAGATGGTGAGTTCTAGTCCCACCTTAGGCATTAAAGCTGGCTGGGTGAGTTTGGACCAATCATCAGGAGAGGGTGAATTCTAGTTCTGCCTCAGGAATGAAAGCCAACTGGGTGACTTTGTGCCAGTCACCAGGAGATGGTGAGTTCTAGTCCCACCTTAGGCGTGAAAACCAGCTGAGTGAGTTTGGGCCAATCCCCAGGTGACGGTGAGTTCTAATCCTGCCTTAGACCAGTCCCTCTCTCGTAGCGCAACCCACTTGGCAGGGTTGTTGCTGTGGGGAAAATAGGAGGAAGGAAAGCCTATTGGCTCTGTTGGCCCCTGAGTTGTTTGTAAGAAAATAATAAAGGCAGGATATCAACAAGCAAACAAATATGGTGTTGAAAGAAAAATCTTCATCAGGGTCCAGTCCAAGCTGGGAATAAACAAAATGGAGACTGCTTTAGAAAGAAGGTTGTGGTTTATTGAAGAGGAGAGCCAGACAGAAAGATAACTCTGGGAAAAAACTGACCACATGTAGCTGAGAGTGGTGGGTTTTTATACCTTCTTGGGCTTTTCTTTGGAGTTGTTCCTGTGATATGAACTTTGACCTGAGTCTGAGTGTGCCTTTCTGGTATTCTGATGGCGGTGGGTTAATCCTATTATGCCCCAAAGGTCATATCCTGCTTCCCTGGGGCTGTGGCTGATGCTTACTTCTTGTGTTGGATTTTTTGGATGTGAGTGATGATTGATTCTAGCTTACTGGCTCCAATCTTTCTGACAGGATTATCACATCAGCATTTCTGCAGACCTAGTTTCTGTTTGGGGCAGAGAGACTTGTTTGGGGAGGGTTTCTGCCTTTAAGATCCTTTGGGAAAATATAATATTCTGCCTTTTAATATTCCCAAAAATATTTCTTTCTCGGTGGGAGGGGGCTGACTCCCACAATGGAATGCTGTAATCCAAGGGTCTCCAACCTTGGCCACTTTAAGACTTTGTGGACTTCAACTCCCAGAATTCCTCAGCCAGCAAAGCAGGGGTCCTCAACCTTGGCAACTTTAAGACTTGTGGACTTCAACTCCCTGGCTGAGGAATTCTGGGAGTTGAAGTCCGCAAGTCATGAAGGGGCCCTAGTTCCCCCCATGCTGGCTGAGGAATTCTGGGAGTTGAAGTCTGCAAGTCATGAAGGGGCCATAGTTCCCCCATAATGCCTGAGGAATTCTGGGAGTTGAAGTCCACCAGTCATGAAGGGGCCATACTTCCCCCCATGCTGGCTGAGGAATTCTGGGAGTTGAAGTCCGCAAGTCATGAAGGGGCCCTAGTTCCCCCATGCTGGGTGAGGAATTCTGGGAGTTGAAGTCCACAAGTCATGAAGGGGCCATACTTCCCCCCATGCTGGCTGAGGAATTCTGGGAGTTGAAGTCCGCAAGTCATGAAGGGGCCAAGGTTGAGGACCCCTGCGTGTAATCCACCAGAATTTCTTCTCTCCTGGAAAAGCCCCTCTCTTAGCTCAGCAGAAACTATTTTTTAACGATTGCAAAGGGAAAGGCCTTTTGTTTTTGGATTCTTGTTTTATCACTTCCAGCCATCGCCCGGCAGCCACTGATTGCTAGACAACCATTAACTAGGAATGACCTTCGTGGATGAAAAACACCCAGGCGAGAAATTAAACAAAGGCGGAAGCTGCCTTGGAGCAAGCCGGCTCCCCTTTGCTCTTGGTCACCCACAAGAACCGGGTAGTTTTCCACTAGGCGCAGCGCTGAAGTCGGTTGAGGCAGAGGCAAAATGCACGTAGTCCACAAGGGAGCCCACATTTTCCACTGCTAAGTCGGACAGTTGCTAAGTGAGTTTTGCCCCACTTTTACGAGCTTCCTTGCCACCGTTGTTAAGTGAATCGCTGCAGTGGTTGAGATGGTCAAAGGGTTGTTAAGCGAATCCGGTTTCCCCATTGTTGAAAGGTCGCAAAAGGGGATCACTGGGGACACACATGGCAATGATTTATGATTATTATTTAATATTAAGAAGATTTATATGGTTGCCCAACACGTTTATGGTGATTCAGGGCGGGGCTTACAAAAATACAACCGCCAATAGAATGAATGAATGAATCTGGGCCAATCGCCAGGAGACGGTGAGTTCTAGTCCCGCCTTGGTCATGAAAGCCGGCTGGGTGACTCTGGGCCAATCACCAGGAGACGGGGAGTTCTAGTCCCGCTGGGCCAATCACCAGGAGACGGGGAGTTCTAGTCCCGCCTGAGGCATGAAAGCCAGCTGGGTGACTCTGGGCCAATCACCAGGAGACGGGGAGTTCTAGTCCCGCCTTAGGAATGAAAGCCAGCTGGGTGACTTTGAGCCAATCACCAGGAGACGGGGAGTTCTAGTCCCGCCTTAGGCATGAAAGCCGGCTGGGTGACTCTGGGCCAATCACCAGGAGACGGGGAGTTCTAGTCCCGCCTTAGCCATGAAAGCTTCTTGCTTACCAATGGAAATTGCCGTCCCAATTGTGATCGTATGTCGAGGACTCCCTGCCCCTGAACTCTCTTTTTGGAGAATACAGAAAAACAAAGTCGGGAGAGACCTTGGAGGAGATCACTGATCGATAAAGCTTTTCAGTAGGGTTTTTTTTGCACATGCTAGCATGCCAGGGATGCCAAGAAGTGACGCCGGGGGCTGGACTAGAAGACCTCCAAGGTCCCTTCCAACTCTATTCTATTCTATTCTATTCTATTCTATTCTATTCTATTCTATTCTATTCTATTCTATTCTATTCTATCTGCTGTGAGGCTGCAACTCGCAAGGGTGTCCCTCGCTTGCACAAACAGAGGTTTTTGCTTTGTGAGGAAGTCATTGCCGGTTGTGTGACTTCCGGTCTGGCCTTGAAGGGAAAAACAAAACAAAAAGGATATGAATCATTCAGACTTTTCGGGCTGCACATCTGGAGCTGGCTGTTCCTCCGTCTGCGCAAAGTCCAGTTCCTTCTTTCGAGCAACCGAGTTGAGAAATGCTGAGTAACGGCTTCCTGATTTCGAGGCATTTCAGCAGCCTGGACCGGTGTTTCTTTGGTGTAAGAAGGCAGAGCTGTGCAGGGAGAAAGCAGTTTGTTTGTTTGTGTGTGTGTTTGTGTGTGCGTGTGAGAGAGAGACATAGAATAGAGTAGAGTAGAGTAGAGTAGAGTAGAGTAGAGTAGAGTAGAGTAGAGTAGAGTAGAGTAGAGTAGAGTAGAGTAGAGTAGGAAGGGACCTTGGAGGTCTTCTAGTCCAGCCCCCTGCTCAAGCAGGAGAACCTATAGTACCATCTCAGACAAGTGATTGTCTAGTCTCTTCTTAAAAACCTCCAGTGATGGAGCGCCCACGATTTCTGAAGGCAGAGTGAAAAAGAGAGAGAAAGAGAGAGAAGAGAGAGAGAAGGGAGAGAAAAAGATGGGGAGGGAGAGTGAGGGAGAAAGAGAGATAGGAGAGAGAGAGAAAGAAAGGGAGAAGAGAGAAAGAGAGAGGAGAGAGAGAGGAGAGAAAAAGGGAGAGAAGAGAGAAGATAAAAGAGAAGAAAAAGAAGAAAGAGAACAGAGGGAAGAGAGAGAGAGATAGAGAAAGAGAAAGAGAGAAAAGGAGTTAGAGAAGAAGAGAGACAGAACAGACAGAGACAGAAGAAAGAAAAAAGGAAGAGAAGAGACGGAGAGAGAGAGAGAGAGAGAGAGAGAGAGAGAGAGAGAAGAGACGGAGGAGAGAGCGAGAGAAGAGAGAGAGAGGAGAGAGAGAGAGAGAGAGAAGAGAAGGGAGAGAGAGAGAGAGAGAGAGAGAGAGAGAGGACCGAGAGGCGAGAGAGAGAGAGAGAGAGAGAGAGAAGAGACGGAGAGAGAGAGAGAGAGAGAGAGAGAGAGAGAGAAGAGAGAGAGAGAGAGAGGAGAGAGAGAGAGAGAGAGAGAGGAGAGAGAGAGGAGAGAGAGAAGAGAGAGAGAGAGGAGAGAGAGAGAGAGAGAAGAGACGGAGAGAGAGAGAGAGAGAGAGAGAGAGAGAGGAGGGAGGTGGCTTCCCTGGATTCCTGTCGCATTTGTCAGCTGCTGGAAATCCCTAGACCTGACCCAACCTGGCACAGGTAGTTCTCGGTTTACGACCACAGTTGAGCCCAAAATATCCGTTGCTAAGCCAGACTGTGAGCCCTAGCCAATTTCACGCTCTTTGTTCCCCCACGGTTGTTAAGTGAACCTCTGCAGTTTTTAAGTGAATCACGCGGTCATTAAATGGAATTTGGGGCTCAGCAGTGGTTGTAAGTTGAGGATTACCTGTACAGTGTTTCTCAAACTGAGCAGCTTTCAGGTGGGTGGACTTCAAGTCCCAGAATTCCCCAGCCAGCAAAGCTCTCTCTCTTTCTCTTCTCTCTTCTCTCTCTTCTCTTTCTCTTCTCTTTCTCTTCTTCTCTCTTCTCTCTTCTCTCTTTCTCTTTTCTCTCTTCTCTTTTTCTTTCTCTTCTGTCTTTCTTTTCTCTTTCTCTCTTCTCTCCCTCTTCTCTCTTCTCTCTCTTTCTCTTCTCTTTCTCTTCTTCTCTCTCTTCTCTCTTCTCTCTCTTTCTCTTTTCTCTCTTCTTTTTCTTTCTCTTCTGTCTTTCTTTTCTCTTTCTCTCTTCTCTCCCTCTTCTCTCCTTCTCTCTTTTTCTCTTCCCTCTCCCTCTTCTCTTTCCCCGTCTCTCTTCTCTTTTTCTCTTCTTTCTCTTCTCTTCCTTTTCTCTCTGCTCTCTCCCTCTTCTCCCTCTTCTCTTTTTCTTTTCTTTTCTCTTTTTCTTTCTCTTCTCTCCCTTTCCCTTCTTTCTCCCTCTTCTCCCTCTTCTCTTCCCTCTCTTTCTCCCCTCTCTTACACTCCCCCCTCGCTCTTCTCTTTCCCTCTTCTCTCTCTTCTCTCTCTCTTTTCTCTCTCTCTCTTTCTCTTCTCTTTCTCTTCTTCTCTCTCTTCTCTCTACTCTCTTTCACTTTTCTCTCTTCTCTTTTTCTTTCTCTTCTGTCTTTCTTTTCTCTTTCTCTCTTCTCTCCTTCTCTCTTTTTCTCTTCCCTCTCCCTCTTCTCTTTCCCCGTCTCTCTTCTCTTTTTCTCTTCTTTCTCTTCTCTTCCTTTTCTCTCTGCTCTCTCCCTCTTCTCCCTCTTCTCTTTTTCTTTTCTTTTCTCTCTTTTTCTTTCTCTTCTCTCCCTTTCCCTTCTTTCTCCCTCTTCTCGCTCTTCTCTTCCCTCTCTTTCTCCCCTCTCTTACACTCCCCCCTCGCTCTTCTCTTTCCCTCTTCTCTCTCTTCTCTCTCTCTTTTCTCTCTCTCTCTTTCTCTTCTCTCTCTCTCTTTCTCTCCCTCTCTCTCTCTCTCTTCTCTCCCTCTTTCTCTTCCCCCAGACTTCAATCCACACATCTGAAGCTTGCCAAGGTTGAGAAAGTTTGCTCTAAGATTTTGGGTAAGGGAAGACAGAGGGGGATTTCCTCCCTGCATCCCCCCCTCCCCATTTAGTGGCCTTGCACATTTAGGGGGGTGAACATCCAGTTTGCGCAATGGAGCACCGCCGTCCCTTGTTATCCCGTACAGGAAGCAAGAAAGACAATCGGAAGCCACCTTGCGCCATCGACCACAGCTCTGACACGGCGCAGGGATCTCCAGTGCCCGTCCTCCCCCCCTCCCCGCCCTGCACATTCTTTGCAGTGTGCTGGAAGCAACAAACTCTTGCTCAACTCACTGTGAGCATACAACCTCTGTAGCCTTCTGCCTCCCCCCCCCCCAGGGATTGTGACTTGTCCTTGCCACATCCACCCACTGGGGCAATGTGCGGGGGAGGGGGGGCTGTTTGGAAGGGGTGCCCCCCCCCCCAATGGATTCCTGGAAGGCAGTTGGTTCACCTGGGGACGGTGAGTTCTAGTTCTGCCTTAGGCATGGAAACCTGCTGGGTGATTTTGGGCCAATCACCAGGAGACAGTGAGTTCTAGTCCCACCTTATGCGTGGAAGCCGACTGGGTGACTTTGGGCCAATCACCAGGAGACGGTGAGTTCTAGTCCCGCCTTAGGCATGAAAGCCGGCTGCGTGATTCTGGGCCAATCACCAGGAGACGGGGAGTTCTAGTCCCGCCTTAGGCATGAAATTCTGCTGGGTGACTTTGGGTCAATCACCAGGAGATGGTGAGTTCTAGTCCCGCCTCAGGCATAAAAGCCGGCTGGGTGACTCTGGGCCAATCACCAGGAGACGGGGAGTTTTAATCCCGCCTTAGGCACAAAAGCTGGCTGGGTGACTCTGGGCCAATCACCAGGAGATGGTGAGTTCTAGTCCCGCCTCAGGCATGAAAGCCGGCTGGGTGACTCTGGGCCAATCACCAGGAGACGGTGAGTTCTAGTCCCGCCTTAGGCATGAAATTCTGCTGGGTGACTTTGGGTCAATCACCAGGAGACGGTGAGTTCTAGTCCCGCCTTAGGCATGAAAGCTGGCTGGGTGACTTTAGGCCAATCACCAGGAGACGGTGAGTTCTAGTCCCGCCTCAGGCACGAAAGCCGGCTGGGTGACTCTGGGTCAATCACCAGGAGACGGTGAGTTCTAATCCCGCCTTAGGCACAAAAGCCGGCTGGGTGACTCTGGGCCAATCACCAGGAGACGGTGAGTTCTAGTCCCGCCTCAGGCATGAAAGCCGGCTGGGTGACTTTGAGCCACCCAGGAAAGAAGGAAGGAAAGAAGGAAAGAAACGAGAGAGAAGGAAATAAAGAAGAAAACAGAAGGATGAGAAGGAAGGGAGGGAGGAAACGAGAGAGAAGGAAAGAAAAAAGAAAAGATATATGGGATGAGAAGGAAGGAAGGAAGGAAGGAAGGAAGGAAGGAAGGAAGGAAGGAAGGAAGGAAGGAAGGAAGGAAGGAAGGAAGGAAGTGCCAACTCTCAGCTGGCACTTCACAGAGAGCCCCCTGCCTGGCACAGAGCCAGCTTGGCACCCCAAACGCCCTCTGATAAAACTGCCAACCTTGACTTCTGGGGATGAAGTCATTGGGTGCAATGAGCTGTTCTCAAAGGAGGAAACAGGCCAGGATGGAGAAGCTGTGCGAATGAGCAACATGGGCCAAGTTGCCACAGAGGGAATAGAAATGTGAACACGGGCACAGCTCAGGAAATGTGAACAGTCTGTGTGTGTGTGTGTGTGTTTGTGTGTGTGTGTGTGTTTTCCTTCTGCAAAACAGAGGGAGATTTGAACCTTGCAGCAGGACCAACAACTCATCGGGGAGACTGGAGCCCTGCAAAGCCAAATCCTCACATTTTGTCGTAAAAGCTACTTGGAACCCACAGGTGTCAACACACTTTCTCCTCCTCTCTCTCTTTTTAAAAATTCTGAATTGATTGTTTAAAAAGAAAGAGAGAGAGAAAGTCAAAGAAGAAAGAAAAAGAAAGACAAAGGAAGGAAGGAAGGAAGGAAAGAAAGAAAGAAAGAAAGAAAGGAAGGAGGAAAAGAAAGAAAGAGAATGGAAGGAAAGAAAGAAAGAAAGAAAGAAAGAAGGAAAGAAAGAAAGAAAGAGGAAGGAAGGAAGGAGTAGGAGGGAGGGAGGAGGAAGGAAGGAGGAAAAGAAAGAAAGAAAGAGAAAGAAAGAAAGAAAGAAAGAGAAGGGAGGGAGGGAGGGAGGGAGAGAAAGGGAAGAAGGAGGGAAGCAAGGAAGGAGAAAGAAAAAGAGAGAGGGTGGAAGGGAGGAAAAAAGGAAGGAAGGAAAGGAAAAGAAAAAAGAAAAGAATCTTAACAGTGTAAAGCTCAAGTATATCATGGATGAAAAATTAGTCATAGGAAACACAACGCATCGAATTATTTTTTAACAAGAAGGAAAAAGATTTTACATTTTTTTAAAAAAACCTCTCAGCCCAGCGAGCCTCTAATTATAATATTTTCTTCTTTAAAGATCCATTAAAAAAAAAAAAAGAAGAAGCGGGGAGGAAAACAGAAGAACGGCTAAAACGTTATAGGTAAACATTTCATTTCTAACTTCTTCTTTGTTTACTCCAGCTGATATACAGCAGTTATAAACATTTTTTTAAAATTGTGTATCTCGGATGTCGCTTTCTGTGGCCAACTCTTTCCCCCCCTTAAGACCCTAACCCAGGGGTAGGCAACCTTGGCCCCTTCATGATTCGTGGACTTCAACTCCCAGAATTCCTGAGGAAGCATGGGGGAACTGTGGCCCCTTCATGACTTGCGGACTTCAACTCCCAGAATTCCTCAGCCAGCATGGGGGAACTGTGGCCCCTTCATGACTTGCGGACTTCAACTCCCAGAATTCCTGAGCCAGCATGGCTCAGCTTGGAAACCTCTCCCTTTCCCTTCAGCATGGCTGGCTCAGGAATTCTGGGAGTTGAAGTCCACAAGTCATGAAAGGGCCAAGGTTGCCTGCCCCTGGCCTAACCCTTTCCCTTGCTTAATAGGCCTTGCTACAAAAAATATAATACGGATTTTACCTGGTTAAAAAACCAGTGGTTTCATTTCAAATTCAGTTCAGGTATTGCTCGACTTACAACGGTTCATTTAGTGACCGTCCAGAGTTAGAACGGCACTGAAAAAAAGGGACTCACAACTGGTCCTCACCCTTATGACCGTCGCAGCATCCCCATGGTCACGTGATCAAAATTCAGATGCTTGGCAACGGACTCATATTTATGATGGTTGCAGCATCCCCGGATCACGTGATCCCCTTAGGCGACCTTCGCAACCAAGCAAAGTCAAGGGGGGGAGGGTAGGGAAAGGCAGATTCATTTAACGACGGCACAATTCACTTAACGACTGCTCTCTAAATACAGGTAGTCCTCGACTTACGACCACAATCGAGCCCCAAATGTCTGTTGCTAAGTGAGACATTGGTGGAGTGGGTTTTGCTCCATTTTACGATCTTTCCTGCCACGGTTGTTAAGTGGATCACTGCAGGTATTTAAATTAGTCACACGGTCGTTAAGTGAATCTGGCTTCCCCATTGACTTGGCTTGTCAGAAGGTCGCCAAAGGGGATCACGTGACCCTGGTGGGACGCTGCGGCTGTCGTAAATATGAGTCAGTTGCCAAACTCCTGAATGGGATCACGTGACCCTGGAGAAGCAACCACGGTCGTAAGACTGAAAAATGGTCGCACGTCCCTTTTTTCAGTGCCCTTGTAACTTTGAACGGTCACTGAGCGTAACTGTTGCAAGAGGAGGACTACCTGTAAGATTTCTGTGGCCGTCCTTTTCCTGAATTGTTGCCTCGCAGAATGAATTTGTAGCTTTCTGAGAATAACAGAATAAGAGAGTTGAGAGAGACCTTGAAGGTCATATAGTCCAACCCCCTGCTCAAGCAGGAGACTCTGTACCATTTCAGACAGGTGGCTGTCTCTTTTTAAAAGCTTTCAGGAAGGAAGGAAGGAAGGAAGGAAGGAAGGAAGGAAGGAAGGAAGGAAGGAAGGAGGGAGGGAGGGAGGGAGGAAGGAAGGAAGGAAGGAAGGAAGGAAGGAAGGAAGGAAGGAAGGAAGGAAGGAAGGAAGGAAGGAAGGAAGGAATAACAGAGTTGCGAGGCACCTCGGAGGTCATCTAGTCCAGGACCAGATGGATTACACCCCAAGGTTCTCAAGGAACTGGCAGATGTGATCTCAGAACCATTGAACTATATTTTTCAAAGATCTTGGAGCACTGGGGAATTACCGGAGGACTGGAAAAGAGCTGATGTAGTTCCCATCTTCAAAAAAAGGGGAAAAAATGGACCCAGGAAATTACAGACCTATCAGCCTGACCTCAATACCTGGGAAGATTCTGGAAAAGATAATCAAACAACGAATCAGCGAACACCTAGAGGCAAACAAAATCACTACAAAAGCCAACATTGGTTGTCACAAACGATCATGCAACAACACCTTCATTGCATTCCTTTGACCAAGTGACAAAATTAGAGTGATCAGAGGATGCTGTGGTATAATTTACTTGGACTTCAGTAAGGCATTTGATAAAGTAGATCACCACCTACTACTTTGATAAGATAGAAAAAATGTGGGTTAGCAGCATTAACCACGAATGGATTCGTACTGCTGACCGAGCCCGTACCAGCGTGTGGTCCTCATGGAACCGCATCTACATGGAGGGAAGTGTGCAGTGGGGTGCCCCAGGGCTCCTGGTTCTGGGCCCAGTGCTCTTCAACATCTTCATCAATGATTTGGACGAGGGGATAGAGGGGGAACTCATCAAATTTGCAGACGACACCAAGCTGGCAGGAATAGCCAACACTCCAGAAGACAGGCTTAGGATACAGGAGGACCTGGACAGACTTGAACACTGGGCGCTTATCTAACAAAATGAAATTCAATGGTGAAAAAAGTAAAGTTCTACATTTAGGCAAGAAAAACCAAATGTACAGGTATAGTATAGGGGGTACCTTGCTCAATAGTAGTAACTGTGAGGGATTTCGGAGTCCTAGTGGACAATCCCTTAAATAGGAGCCAGCCGTGTGCTGCAGCTGCCAAAAAGGCCAACACAGTGCTAGGCTGCATTAAACAATGGATAGAAATCACGATCACGTGAAGTAATTATATATACCACTTTACAATGCCTTGTAAGGCCATCACTTGAATTAACCTGCATCCAGTTCCTGGTCACCACATGTAAAAAAGTATGTTGAGACGCTAGAAAGAGTACAGAGTAAGACAACAAAGATGTTAAGTGGGACTGGAGGCTTAAACATATGAGGAACTTGCCGGAATTGGGGTCCTCTCTAGTTTAATGAAGAAATTACGATGGGTGAACATGAGAGTAAGTCTTCCAGTATCCATCAGAGGTTGCCACAAAGAAGAGGGAGTCAAGCTGTTCTCCAAGGCGCCTGAGGGCAGGACAAGAAGTAATGGATGGAAACTAGTCAAGGAAAGAAGCAACCTGGAACTGAGGAGAAACTTCCTGACAGTTAGAACAATTAACCAGTGGAACAACCTGCCTCCAGAAGCGGTGAATGCTCCAACACTGGAAGTTTTTAAGAAGAGACTGGACAGCCATTTGTCTGAAATGGTATAGGGTTTCCTGCCTGAGCAGGGGGTTGGACTCGATGACCTCCAAGGTCCCTTCCAACTTTATTATTATTATTATTATAACCCCCTGCTCAGGCAGGAAACCCTGTACCATTTCAGACAAACGCTCTTTCCAAATAACATGTTTGCTTTGGACTAACAAAAAAAAAAAAACAGGGGGGGGGGAGGCTGACATGTTTTTGCAGGAAAGCGCCCTGAACGAGGGAGTTTTAAAAGCTCGAATCAAATTTCTGCAGAAAGAGTCAGTAGGTCACAGGGAGGGGAAAAAAAAATCCGGTGGGGGAAAACGAGATCGGGGATTTCATGGGTGCAAAATAGGCCATTTATTAATTCATTTTGGAGACACGCTTGGGGGAAACGATTGAAGGAATTATCAAGGTTTTTTTATTATTATTGCATAACTGACTTTGCAGCTCCAGACGAGAAGGCCGGGACAATCTGGCGATAATTATCACTGCGAGGGCTCCGTTGATTCAACTGACATAATTTCAGAGCTGGCCGCCCTCCAGGCCTGATACCGTCAGGCAGAAATGCTAATAAAGTTCATTTTGGATCGGGAAAACAAGCACGGGGCCAAGCCAGAGACAGAGAGATAATTCATTGACTTAATACCATTATCTTTTCTTTGGTAATCTTGCCAAGGATTGGCAAACAGCTTTGCTCTGCCAAGGCAGAGATTTTTTTGCTGAATTGCAGCCAAGCTGCAGTCGGGGCTCCTGACCCTGAAAATCACGCCTTGCAAAACTCAAGACAGGAGAGTTTGAACAAGGTCAGCCGTGCTGTTTGTCGAGAGTTTTGTGGCGTTGTCTTGCGTGCAGGTTGGATGAAGTTTGGGTTCTGGGTTTTCTGTGAAAAGCCAGAAAAATGGATAAATTCAGGGGCCGGGCTAGAAGACCAGGCGAGCGGGGGTAATTCAGCAAAACAAGAATGGGGGTGGTGGTCCTGGGTGCGCTCTGAGCTTGGTGGGTTGTTTTGTTTTTTGTTTTGCAGATGTTTCGTTACCAAACTAGGGAACATCATCAATGCGAGCTGATCATCACTGTAGCACGGATGACGTTGCCTAGTTGGGTGATGAAACGTCTGCAAGAAAAGCACTCAGCTCAGAGAGCATCAAGGACCCCACAATCCTTTCTTTCTTTCTTTCTTTCTTTCTTTCTTTCTTTCTTTCTTTCTTTCTTTCTTTCTTTCTTTCTTTCTTTTTCTTTCTTTCTCTTTCTTTCTTTCTTTCTCTCCCTCCCTCTTTCTCTTTCTTTCTTTTTCTTTCTTTCTTTTTCTTTCTCTCCCTCTCTCCCTCCCTACCTCTTTCTCTTTCTTTCTTTCTTTCTTTTTCTTTCTTTCTCTCTTTCTTTCTTTCTCTCCCTCCCTCTTTCTCTTTCTTTCTTTTTCTTTCTTTCTTTCTTTCTTTCTTTCTTTTTCTTTCTTTCTCTTTCTTTCTCTCCCTCCCTCTTTCTCTTTCTTTCTTTCTTTTTCTCTTTCTTTCTTTCTTTCCTTTCTTCCTTTCTCTCCTCCTCCTCTTCCTCCTCCTCTCTGCAAGCTCCCCTCCCTTCTAGCACTGATGGCGTTGCCCAGTTGGGTTATGAAACGTCTGCAAGAAAACCACCAAGCTCAGAGAGCATCAAGGACCCCACAGTTGTGGTCTTCCTCCTCCTCCTCCTCCCTTCTATCACTGATGATGTTACCTAGTTGGGTCATGAAACATCTGCAAGGAAACCACCCAGCTCAGAGAGCACCAAGGACACCACAGTTGTCCTCCTCCTCCTCCTCTTCCTCCTCCTCCTCCTCCTCCTCCTCCTCCCTGCAAACCTCTCTCCCTTTTATCACTGATGATGTTACCTAGTTGGGTTGCGAAACGCCTGCAAGAGAAGAACCAGAGAGCACCAAAAACGCTACCATCCAACCCAGAGCTGCAAAGATTCTTTTATCGAAATTAAGAATTTTATTGAGAGATCCCAAAGCATCACCGGGCAGGTCTGGTGGAAAACCTACAGGGACCTCTCCACGTAACACCCACATCCATTCAGAAGCCTTCAAAGTTGCAAAGGGACTCCACGAAATCCCCTTTCTCCCAATCTTAATAATAGTAATAATAATAATAAAGTTGGAAGTGACCTTGGAGGTCCTCTAGTCCAACCCCCTGCTCAGGCAGGAAACCCTATACCATTTCGGACAAATGGCTGGAGTAACCTTTTCCTCCCCCAACGCCCAAAGGTCCAAAACTTTCGCTGACCCGTTATTCTTCCCAGGACTGGAACTGGGAAGGGAAGAGAGTCCCCGTTCTTCCTCTTTCACGCCTGGACGGGTTTTGCAACCTTTGGCTCGAAGAAAAGCAAACCAGGGTCAGGGGGAACCTTGGCCGAGATCCCAGGGCGGAGGTGCGGCTCTCCGGCGGATCGGTAAACAGAAGGATCCCTCCCTAGAAGCGCAAGGTCCGAGCGCACGGGGCGCGCACGAAAGGCGGGGAAAGGCTGGGGGGGGGGAACCCCGAGGGGGTGTTGACAAAGCTCCCTTTGCATCCAGCAGAAAGGGGGCTGGGCTGGGGTGTAAAACTCTCTGCACATCCCAGATGTTCTGCCCGTCCAGAACATCTGGCTGCGCGCGGCGACCAGGAGCGGAGGGCTCTGTGGGGAGCGCTGGATTCTCCCCCGGCCAGCGGGACCGTTCTTGTACACGAGCCGCTGGCAGGCATTCGTTCTCGGCCACTCCCCGACGCCAGTGGGCAGCCGTCCTCCTTGCACCTTTCGACAGCCGAAGCAAGTTTCTGTCCCTCATGAGAAAGGCAGAGGGCGCCTGCCGTGAATTCAAACCTCAGGGCTGTGGAGCCCGAATGGGGAGTTTGTTTTGTGCAAATGGGCACACCCGGAGAGTCCACCATCGTGGGTCCACCAAACCTGTGTGTGTGTGGGGGGGGGAACCCATGCTTTGCGATTGTTATGTAAAGGAAGGATGAGTGGAAAGAGAGAGTACAAGAAGAGCAACAAAGAGGATCAGGGGACTGGAGGCTAAAACATACAAGGAACGGTTGCTGGAATTGGGGATGTCCAGTCTAATGAACAGAAGGACGAGGGGGGACATGATAGCAGCCTTCCAGTATCTCAGGGGCTGCCCCAAAGAAGAGGGAGTCAAGCTATTCTCCAAAGCACCAGAAGGCAGGACAAGAAGCAACTAATCAAGGAGAGAAGCAACCTAGAACTAAGGAGGAAATTCCTGGCATTGAGAACAATTAATCAGTGGAACTCCTTGCCTCCAGAGGTTGTGGGTGCTCCAACACTGGAAGTTTTTAAGAAGAGACTGGACAGCCATTTGTCTGAAATGGTATAGAGTTTCCTGCCTGAGCAGGGGGTTGGACTAGATGACCTCCAAGGTCCCTTCCAACTTTTATTATTATTGTTGTTGTTGTTGTTGTTGTTAATTATAGAGAGAGACAGAGAGAGAGAGAGGTAGATAGAGAATAGATTGATGATACATATAGTTAGAGGACGGACAGACAGACAGACAGATAGGATAGGATAGATAGATAGATAGGTAGGTAGGTAGATAGATAGATAGATAGATAGATAGATAGATAAATAGATAGATAGATTGATAGACAGACAGACAGACAGACAGACAGACAGACAGACAGACAGAC